>CAXITT010000164.1:522464-532563 GCA_964033795.1 Lymnaea stagnalis | reverse complement strand
AAAAATCAAATAACATGTAAGGTTGGGGGCAGAACAGGATAAGAATTAAATAAGCTGAAAATGAATCTTGAAAAAAAAAAAAAAAAAAGAAAAATAATAATTTTTTTTTATATATATTAAAACAGAAACCATTTTAATAATTAAAAAATCATTTGCATACCCATTTTCTATCTTATGCCCATTTGTCAGAGCTGGATGTTTGGTACATTTTCTTGGCTACAAAAAACAAGTAAGTTCGTTTATGTTGGGAGTAACGTTCTGTGTCATTGAGATTCTCATGATGGACTGCTAAGTGTGATGTTGTGTTAATCTTCATCACAGAAAACAGCTGCTCACACATGTATGTGCTTCCCTAACATGCTCAAGGCTCGGAGTCGCATGTAGACGAAGCATGAGCATCTCTTCAGGAATGAAACGAGTGAATTAGCTCCATCTGCAAATTTACAGGTGCAATTTCCACGTCTGTGACAAATGGGTTCGAAATTACATTTCTGTGCTTCAAAGTCACTTAAGCTCCAAGTGAACTCGACGTAAAGTAAGCTAACTTTTTCAACAAAGTGTGCATTGGGAAACACCATAGTGTTGATTTGGATCTAATTGTACGCCGGTAAAGACCTCGCCGGGCTTACTATAATTTTTTTCGGCTGGCCGGATGTGGCCCGCGGACCTTCAGTTTGACATATGGGCTCTAGATTTAAAAAAAAACCAGGTGTGGGAGGGGGGATGAGATGCTATAGTGACAGCTGAATGCGGCAATTGTGTTAATTGTAAGATTTAGGCACACACTGAAAACCTAAGACTCGAACTTGTAAACATGAAAAAATTATATAAACAATATGTTTATGAAAATGTAGAAGCATTGCATTTTCTAAACATTGCAAAAATTCAAACTATAACATAATCTAAGATATTTACATCAAGAAAGTCGTAGATTCGTTTAAAACAACTTTTTGGCAGCATTCCATAGCAGCAATGAACTGAAAGAGAACCTCGGACATTATTTCCCTTGACATACGATATAACTAAGAGTTGCAGAACCTTGTTAACACGCAACCCCCCTGGCGACAATCCCTCAATCACACTGCCAGCCGCTGGTTTAAGTTACGCTCGACTGTGAGACAAACTCAATGCTACGCCCCTGAGCCGATTCGTCACAGCCAGAGTTGAAATTGTTGTCAGGCTTTTGTCCGACCTTGAGCGTTGGACGGAAACTAGGGGAAGAAGAAAGGTTTAAGTTTTGTCACGTGATTAATCTGCTTGTGACGCCATGCTTGTTATGTGCCGTATCTCCGGTGGCTGGACTTCGACCTGTTCCACCAAACAAAAATCGAAACCCGCTCGTTGGGGCAGATATGAACTGAAGGTGGGGCAGATATGAACTGAAGGTGGGGCAGATATGAACTGAAGGTGGGGCAGATATGAACTGAAGGTGGGGCAGATATGAACTGAAGGTGGGGCAGATATGAACTGAAGGTGGGGCAGATGTGAACTGAAGGTGGGGCAGATATGAACTGAAGGTGGGGCAGATATGAACTGAAGGTGGGGCAGATATGAACTGAAGGTGGGGCAGATATGAACTGAAGGTGGGGCAGATGTGAACTGAAGGTGGGGCAGATATGAACTGAAGGTGGGGCAGATATAAACTGAAGGTGGGGGAGATATGAACTGAAGGTGGGGGAGATGTGAACTGAAGGTGGGGCAGATATGAACTGAAGGTGGGGCAGATATGAACTGAAGGTGGGGCATATATGAACTGAAGGTTTGGGCAGATGTGAACTGAAGGTGGAGCAGATATGAACTGAAGGTGGGGCAGATATGAACTGAAGGTGGGGCAGATGTGAACTGAAGGTGGGGCAGATGTGAACTGAAGGTGGGACAGATGTGATCTGAAGGTGGGGCAGATATGAACTGAAGGTGGGACAGATGTGAACTGAAGGTGGGGCAGATATGAACTGAAGGTGGGTCAGATGTGAACTGAAGGTGGAGCAGATATGAACTGAAGGTGGGGCAGATGTGAACTGAAGGTGGGGCAGATGTGAACTGAAGGTGGGTCTGATGTGAACTGAAGGTGGGGCAGATGTGAACTGAAGGTGGGTCAGAAATGAGCTGAAAGTGGGAAGATATGAACTGGAGGTGGGTAGGTATGAACTGGAGGTGGAAAGATATGAACTGAAGGTGGGGCAGAAATTAACTGAAATTGAACAGATATGAAGCGGAGGTGGGAAGATATGAACTGAAGGTGGGGTAGATTTGAACTGAAGGTAGGCATATATGAACTGATTGTGGGAAGATATGAATTGAAGGTGGGCAGATGTGTACTGAAGTTGGGGAAGATATGAATTGAAGGTGGGCAGATATAAACTGTAGGTGGGGCAGATATGAACTGGAGGAGGGCAGATATGAACTGGAGGAGGGCAGATATGAGCTGGAGGAGGGCAGATATGCACTGAAAGCGGGTAGACATGAATTGAAGGTATAAATACTGTCGTATATGGACCGATCAATAAAACAATGTCTACACGTTTACCACTTGGGAAACATTGGGAAAAAATCACTATGGGATTTTCAATCTACTTTTATACAATGTCAGCTTTGTCTGGTGTGTGTGTGTGTGTGTGTGTGTGTGTGTGGTGCGCGTGTCCAAGCGCGTGTTTGTGTCAATTGAGAGAGAGAAGAAAAAGAGAAAGAGAGAGAGAAAGAGAGAAAGAGAGAAAGAGAAAAGAAAGAGAAAGAGGGACAAATAGAAAAAAAAGATAGAGAAAGAGAGAGAAATACATTGAAAAGATAAATGTATATATGTCCATTTTTTATCGTTATTTTTGAACACGTTAAAGATGTTTGTAACACGGCTTTCTTTTGATTGAGGTGATCGAAGTCAAAGTATCAAGACCTGTGTTGATCACACTTATGTATTGACATAACTTGCGCCGTAAACAACTCGCCCTCAGATCACGTGATGAAAATTGGTTCAAACCGTCAGCGTACAGTCCACAAACTTCCAGACGCGCCATAGAAATCCGAGCGCCCTCGCTGACTCCCTGAAACAACTCGAGACTCCGGGGTTGGAAACAAGATGTTGTCTTGTAAGGAAGACATAATGCACTTTATCCAAGTGGAGTAGTGTGCTAGGTTGTGTTTAGGTAATAGGATCCAACTAGCTGCCCCGCGCTGACCAACTGCGCACTATCACAAGACTGGGCAATTGATAGTAAAATTTTAAATATAAATTATATCAAGAACTAAAATACTGTTTGGGTATGTGGGTATATAACACTAGATAGAAGTGTAGGTATGGGGCTTGTGTAACACTAGATAGAAGTGTAGGTATGGGGCTTGTGTAACACTAAATAGAAGTGTAGGTATCTGGGCTAGTGTAACACTAGATAGAAGTGTAGGTATCAGGGCTAGTATAACACTAGATAGAAGTGTAGGTATCGGGGCTTTTGTAACACTAGTTACAAATATAGGTTTTGGGGCTTGTGTAACACTAGATAGAAGTGTAGGTATCGGGGCTAGTTTAACACTAGATATATGTGTAGGTGTCAGGGCTAGTGTAACAATAGATAGAGGTGATGGTATCGGGGCTCGTGTAACACTAGATAGAAGTGTAGCTATCGGGGCTCCTGTAACACTAAATAGAAGTGTAGGTATTGGGTCTTGTGTAACACTAGATAAAAGTGTAGGTATCGGGGCTTGTGTAACGCTAGATGGAAGTGTAGGTGCCGGGGCTTGTGTAACACTAAATAGAAGTGTAGGTATCGGGGCTTGTGTAACACTATATAGTAGTGTAGGTGTTGGGTCTTGACTAACACAAGATAGAAGTGTAGGTATTAGGTCTTGTGTAACACTAGATAGAAGTGTAGGTATCGGGGCATGTGTAAAACTAGATAGAAGTGTAGGTATCAGGGCTTGTGTAACACTAGATAGAAGTGTAGGTATCGGGCTTGTGTAACACTAGGTAGAAGTGTAGGTATCGGGGTTTGTGTAACACTAGATAGAAGTGTAGGTATCGGGGCTGGTGTAGCACTAGATAGAAATGTAGGTATCGGAGCTTTTGTAAAAATAGATAGAAGTGTATGTATCGGAGCTTTTGTAAAACTAGATAGAAGTGTAGGTATCGGGGCTTGTGTAACACTAGATAGAAGTATAGGTATCGGGGCTTGTGTAACACTAGATAGAAGTGTAGGAATCGGGTCTTGTGTAACACTAGATAAAAGTGTAGATATCGGGGCTTGTGTAACACTAGATAGAAGTGTAGATATCGGGGCTTGTGTAACACTAGATAGAAGTGTAGGTATCGGGGCTACTTGTATTTACACTACGTGACCTTACATATAAAATTAAAAAAACACAAACTTTATGCAAACGGTCTCTAATTATCAAAATTTTAATTATGCAGCTCATTACACACAACTTTTTGCAACAAAAAATATTGCACATATATTTGAATCTTAAAAAGCCTTGAGTTATCTTGGCGGTATCTTATGATGTGGATGCTCACATCCCTTCTCTGTAACATACTTCCTTGCAGGGTTTCTTTCAGGCATATCTCTGGGTCGGGGGCCTATCCCCCTCCCGGGGAAAGTCAAGTGCCCCCCCCCCCCGGAGCAAAATATGTATAAAATTTGTATAAAATATTATATTTTTTAAGATACTAAATTTCCTTTCTTAAATAGTTTTAAAAAGATTAGCATCTTGTGGATGCTCACATCCCTTCTCTGTAACCTACTTCCTTGCAGGGTTTCTTTCAGGCATATCTCTGGGTCGGGGGGCTATCCCCCTCCCGGGGAAAGTCAAGTGCCCCCCCCCCCGGAGCAAAATATGTATAAAATTTGTATAAAATATTATATTTTTTAAGATACTAAATTTCCTTTCTTAAATAGTTTTAAAAAGATTAGCATCTCGTGCCTCTAACCGATTACAATTAGTGGAATCTAAGAAATATCGCTGCGTTTGACATTTTTAAAGATCTGTTTCTTTAAGGCTAAGCTTTTGAAATGCGTATTTTATTTGATTTTACAGGCCACTAACAATTATAAGGCGATGTCTTACTTGATCTACATCGCATAATATAGCGGTATTTTTATTCATTTATTATTTGCAACTTCAAAAGTTTAAAGATTTTAATACCACGCTGTATTTAATGACCTTTACTTAAGTATAAAGGTCTAAAATTAAGTTCTTGCTAAGTATCAAACATACGCTATCTATTTTCAAATTATATTTCATGATAAAAGCATGAATTTTAAAGAAGGGACAGGTGTTAAATATAAATGCATGATGATATTAGTATTTAAAGATAAATAAATTTAGTCGATTCCATGTGTGTTGAGTTATATAACATTTAAATAAAATGAGATTTTAATTTTAATCCAGAATTTAACGGGCGCATACAGAAAGTGCACTTTTTCATTAATTATTATATCGAAAGCGTTTGTGTTTTCTATTAATGTGCTACCTTTGTAATTATGTTTCCTGCATAAAAGATGCTAAAAACCATGTACCCTAAATTTATCAATCCCTAACTGTTTGCGTAATTTTAAAAAAAAAAATATATTTGTTCAAAGTGGGAATCTATCAAAAAGCTTTAAAAAATTTTTTTTTTTAAATTTGTGACTTAGCATTTCGATTGTCAATTTTATAAAAAAAATAGTTGGTTCTAGTTTTATAAAAAATGTATGTTTAGAATATGTTCAGTTTAAAATAAATTCTGTGGATTTGGTTAAAAAAAGGGTTTTAAAGTATATCTAATAGGCCAATTATAATTTATTTGAAAATTTTTATAGTATTTTGAAATTACAAATAAACATTTCAATCAACTGAATATTGGGAAATGTCTACTTTATTTGCATAGGATTTCCCTGAAATAAAATTACACATTAATACATATATAATGTCTTTTGTAAACAATTCTTAAAATAGTTAAGCTCTACATTTACAATTGATAAAAATGACCAGTTTTCAAAAACCACATAAAAGTATATACCTTTCTAATTAACAAGTTTTTTTGTTTTTTTAAAAGGTTTTTTAAGGTATTCTATTATTATAAGTAAGATTTTTTTCCTCATTTGTGTTCAGCATTTAAAATAATGTTTGCAATGCTTTTCAGTGATGGAAAAAGATCCTCCTTGGTTGTTCCTTCAAGAGTTTTGCCTCTTCATGGCGCGACCGACCAGTAAGTTAGAGCAGACTACCCGAAGCTAAAAAATAACGTCTGTCTCCCAAGGCGAAGGATAGAAGTTACTTCGGTAAGATCTCCCCGGGAGAAGTTGAGAAAATAAAGCCTAGACCATATTAAAAAATATAAGGCCGGTACAAATCACAAAAATCTAAGCGGGGGAACTCGAATCCCCTCCTCCCCTGCAGTTCGGTGACGGGGCTCAGGCCGACTGTGGGCGTTGTACTACTGGCGGCACTAGGCAAGGTTCCGCTGGTCACCTCCCCACAACCTTAGTAGTTATGCAGCTTAACTGCAACGGGGTCAGAGGAAAAATCCCTGAACTCACCAAACTACTCCACAGCCGGGAAGTGTACGTAACTCAATTTCAGCAGACGTTACTGAAAAAGCACACATTGCACATCACGGGCTTATAGTATACCGCTGCACTTGTGCAAAGTGCCGAGGGCTAGTAACACTTGTGCGAGACCCCCCTCACAGCCGAGCTGGTAGAGAGCATAAACGTTGGTGGGGAAAGATACTCTGAGAGTAGAATTAGTGGGCAAGTTCTTTAGCAATATATCCAATAACCCTAGTAGAAGCAGATGGTGCCTGCTCTTGCATGGTACAACCCTTTTTATTGATATATTTATAGCAGGGGATTTTAACGCCCATATTGGGGATGGGGATAGGGGCTACCCCGATATTAACGCCTTAGGGTGCTATTAAGAGGAGGTCGAACTTACAACCAACCTGATTAGGCTGCAAAACGGCAACAGTGAGCCCACACTGTGCCATACTGGCAATATTGCCATGTCTCGCCCCGATGTAACACTAGTCTCAGCCGAGCTCGAGGCCAAGATTCAGTGCAAAGTCTTCGATGAGGTTTGTAGTGACCATTGGCCGACCCTCATCACAATTAATCTTGTGCTGGTGAAACCAAGGTATGCTAGGAGGCACTGGCTGCTCGGCAAAGGCCAGCGGACTCTGTTCAGCGGACTCTGTTCCATGAAATAACAGAGATCACTATCGAGGAATCTTCAGGGATTGCCGATGCCTCTGATAGCATCGACGCTGCAATTTCATGAGTGATATTCTAACAGTGGCAAAAAAAAAAACAAAAAAAAAAATCCCTAGAACAAACGTGAACCGCAAGTTCTTCCCCTTTAGGAACAAGAGTTTGGCAGAGATGGTTCGTGAACGGAAGAGAGCATGGACCAAAGCCGAAAAGTTGAAGACGGCTGCTGCTCGTTCAGCTTCCAACAAACTCACGGCTGAGGTCCGGAAGGAGATTGATAGGGTGAAGAAGGGAAAATGGGTTAGGACATGTGGAAAACTTGACCTGAAAGACGGAAAAAGGCCTGGAGATTGATTGATTCGCTCTCCTACATGGCAAAGTTCCGTAATCTGCGTCTATTGCATTTGACCACTGGCACGGCTACCACAGATGCGAGGAGTTCCAATACGTTAAATAAGCACTTTTCAAAGATTAATAGGAAGCAGGAGGGGGTCCAGAGAGAGCCAGAACCTTAACCGTCTTTGGCGACAGGGAGAAGCGGTCCAACAGTGGGGACCTCATGCTGAGGTCTTTACCGCACCTTTCACTATGACTGTGTTGCAAACCGCCATAAACACGTGTACCGCCGCCAAAGCATTAGGCCCGGACAAGATCTGTAACGAAATGATAAAAAACCTTGGCTCGATACCTAGGACACAGCTATTGTCAACCATAAACAGGAATCCTACCCAGAGCTTGGCTTAGGATTACCATTGTCCCTGTTCCCAAAGAAGCGAAGAAACTCGATCAACCGACCAGCTACCGACCG
Organism: Lymnaea stagnalis; assembly: GCA_964033795.1. NCBI lineage: Eukaryota > Metazoa > Mollusca > Gastropoda > Lymnaeidae > Lymnaea > Lymnaea stagnalis. The sequence continues at coordinate 524,580 of CAXITT010000164.1, read as the reverse complement.
ATTTTCCTAACATTGTGTCTAGAGAAGGTGACCGAGAGAATGGTTAACCAGAGGCTCTACTGGTACCTGGCGAGTACGGGGAGCCTCAGTCCAATACAGGCAGGCTTCTCGAACAACAGGCTCATGCGGTGGTGGCATTTGAAAATCAACACCGAGAAGACGGTCTATTCGCTCGTCACCAACGTGTGGACCTTTCTCATAAATGGCGATCGAGGTCAAGGTGGGTGATGTAGTGCTCCAATGGGACAAGCAACCGGTTTACCTGGGGGGTTAAATTGGATCAAAAGGTGCAAATTCACAATTTTGTACAAGACCTATGCTCCCAGTTAACCGCCAAGCTTAATCATTTTTTTTTTAAAAATTGGCTTGCATAATTTGGGGCGCGGGAGTATGAACGCTTAAAGCTCTATTTCTAGAAAGGTTGGCGATGGACCACAGTACGCCAAGCCAATCTTTTGCAAGCAAGAACACATTGGAAAAGTTGGGCCGAATTCAGATTCTGATTTTCATTTGTGGCGCTTTCAGGACCACACCCATATCTATTGTTGACGTCTTGGCCAATGTGGAACTGTTAGATTTAAGCAATACTAAGTACTGTAGATAGGTACCGACGGCTAAAAGAGAAGGAACCGTCGTTTGTTCCAGATGCAGAATAACTGGGTGGAGGGCAGACGACGAAAGAGATCCTCATTCATGCACCAGGTCATGGAGCTTAAGAGAACAGTGGACCTGCCGCGCAATAGAGAACGTCTGACCCTAATCCCAGTCAATCAGCCATACGCGGAACCCTCACGTCCATCCATACATTTGCACTTGAGCGATGCAGCAGTGACGAAGCGCAGCAATGAGCAAGTTCAGAAAGCGGCTGCCCTTAATACCATATATGTGTTTTCCAACATACCATTAAAAAAGTTACGGACGGCTCTGCCAATCTGAGACAAAGAACTGCTGGGTATGGTGCGCTCATAATGTACCTAGCAGGAGGACCACCAAATTAATAACTCGCGGGGTCCTGTGGGACCGCAGCATTAAACTTTGATGAGGAGCTTGAGGCTATTCAAAGGGCCCTAGAGAGCGTATATCACACGTAAAAAAAAGGTACGGAGCTTGCGGGGCTCGGTGTAATCCTTTACTCGGACACAAGATCTACTCTCGAGATCTTGGGGGAAGAGATCAGGTACCACTCACTTAGTTGACGTCATCATTGATGACGTGTGCAAGATCGGTGAACTTGTAGGCAAGGTGACATTGCAATGGATCCCAGTTCACGTCAACGTCATTGGCAATGAGAAAGTAGACACTCTGGCAAAAACCGGGGCTGCCCAGCCTCACCCAGAAGTACCTATAACTTATTTGGGAATAAAGAACTGGCTTGCAGACCACTTCATGTCGAAGTGGTTGAGGAAATGTGCAGACAATACGACTGCCAGAGTTAAACTTTTTAATTTTATCAACTCCTAGCAGACAGGATACTGTGGTGATCTGACTTATGACTTATTAGAGAGGAGTGTCTCTCGTATGAGATCTCCTCTTGGCACTCTGTCTAGGGATATGTTATTTAAGCCGAATAACCACACGGACATAACACCTATCTATATACATATAGTATAGACTGAAACGAAGTCTTAGTTAAAGGTGAAATTAACTACAAATATTTATTACACAATAATATTTACAAATTCCTACGTGAAACACTCGTGGTGCTCAATGTATATACATCAAACGGATTTCATCCAATTAGAAAGGTATATTAACACAAAGCAAGTGTCCCTAACATACAGACGGTATCATCATTACTACTGCTATATTGCTCAAGTTCTATGCTCGTTCTTGGTAAACTTAGCCTTTATAGGTTCTGTGATGGTCTCGGTGGATCACACAGTGTGGGAGTCCTTCTGTTCAAGAAGCAGTGTCCCTGTTCCGGCCTTCGGTGCTGTTCTGAGCGTAGCGAAGTCGGAGTTCCCGGTCGTAGATTCCGTGGAATGTCTGCGAGGGGAAAATGACTCTCCCGCGATAAATCGTGGTGGTGAGAGTCCCTGGATCTCGAAGTCCTAGCTGTCAGGTAGTTTGGTGTAGGATGTAGATCAATCCCCTAGTTCCAGCTCGAGGTAAGTCG
>CAXITT010000164.1:490278-521317 GCA_964033795.1 Lymnaea stagnalis | reverse complement strand
CTTCTGGTGGCTACATAACAACTGGGATCCCACCTACCGGCATTGCAGCCTTGTCTCGGAGACAGCAGCGCACCTGTTGACCGAATGACTCTCACTAGATTCCCAAGGTGGTTGAAGAGCCCTACGTGAGGAAAATGTTGTATGGCTCAGCCAAGCAGATGAAGCTGATTGCCAATGTTTTAGCCGGTGTCATAAGAGAGTAAACTCAGATCCTAAACAGAATATGTGTGTTAGTGGTGCAAGTCTTTTTACATTTTTTGTGTGTTAAAATTAATTTATAAATTAAATTGCTATCCCGCATACCCCCCCCCCCAACCAAAAAAAAAATTCCATAAAAAATAAAAGCCATATTAATTTTTTTAGTATTATACGTTTGTTTTTCATAATACAAGCGGGTCAAGAACTTTTGCGTTTTGCCCCCCCTCCTTTTTCCCCCCACCCTGCATTGAAAGATGATATTTATGAAAATACCCTCATCACATCTTTAAAACCCTAAAATATCCGAGGCACTCTGCATCGTAGGGTTTGATGAGCGCACACGATGGTTCAAAGGTTAAGTGACACCTACATTTTGAATCTAGGAACCCTTCCGTTGATCTCCAATTAAGTGTAGAATTAAGTGCAATACTAAATTCAGATATGTGATAAAATTCATTCTTGTATATTTAACGTATCAAAATCTTTTGGGGGACTATAAGGATTTATTAAGCGATATTAAGCTAGGGCAAAAGCGTTCCTTCAAGGGTGATACAAGTAAAATGAAAATAGTCTACGTCCCACTGGTGCGAAATGAAGATGTCTTTGATCATTATCATGGCCAATTTTAGTACTCACCATCAGAAGGTTTGAAATGCCACCTCAAATGTGTCTGAAAGTAACAACAAATTTAAGTATGTACAAAAAATGCACCCATGCATTTTGAGTTTGCCCGACTGTTTTTAGCACCCTAAATTTCTGCACCCTCTTTACTCACGATGATCAATGGCACAGTATGGGGGTTGATTATAGGCTTGTGCCAAATGATTACTCTGGTGCACGCCACAAACTTTTTGAATTCAGTTTATGTATGTCACTGGGTGCCATAATGTCACCCACCAAACATTAAAAATGTCCTTCCCCATTCAAAAAAGTATAATACAAAATTTGCATTGAAGGATATTGAAAAATACACCTCTTGATTTTGAAATAATCAAACATTTTCTGGGGAGCAGGCTTCTCAAAAGCTCCACCGATCAAGATTCATCTGCGCCCTCAGTTTCCGCCCTTCTTCCCGATGAAGATGATCGCCGATTTTGGTATCGATAGTGACACTGCCTAGTGGCACAGGTACTATTCATGCCGTCAAACTCAACAGTTGTCCGAAAATGCCACATCTGCGTATCAAGGAAAAGTGACACCTGGGTGGATCCCCCCATCCGCCATATTTCGACCCCACTAGCAGGGGCATATCTCCAGTGTTTGGCGTCAGGGGACAAGATTCATTTTTAATCCCCCACCAACTCCTCCTCAACTCCGAAACTTATTATTTTCAACCATTAAATACCATCAAAGCCTATGCCCCCCCCCCTTTCCGCTAGTCTGGTGCCGTGGGACACATGCCCCATCTACCACCCCTTAGCTACGCCTCTGGCCACAGGAAAAAGGCACAGCCCCCAAACAAAATTTGAAATGCCCCCCTACCACCGGGGGAAGGGGGGAATGTCTGAAAGAAACACTGCTTCCTTGTATTGCAGTTAGTTCAAGAATGCGATCTAAAATTAGCATCAAACATGTCCCTAAGGGCGTTAAAGTCTTAAGTCTTCCTCACACGAGTAATGAAGGGACTATAATGACTCCTGTAATAAGTAGTCTTGTGCCCCTCCTTGAAACCCTAAAATAGGAAGAAGCATTAGAAGGAAGCTTTGCAATTATTATTTTTTTTTACAAATATTTTAAAGCGAAATGAAAAAAGCGGAAAAACGAACAGCCGTCATAGTTTCTGGGATGTCATGATCTAAAACTTAATTTACCATGGGAGATTGGTTGGCGAGAGTGCAGGGGGGGGGGGTGCTGTTATGGTTGTGAACTGAACAGTGAGCGTGTCATGAAAAGGACGTATGTATTAAATTTAAGGAAGTTATGAAATATACTCTTCTGACGTTTTGCAAGTCTTTCCCCCATCTCGTTAAATTTAGGAAAGGAATAGCTAGAAACCTTTTTTGGTAACTGCATTTAGAGTAGAGGGAATTTCCCAGCGGAAATTTTGCATGTATAGTATGTTTATACCAAATTTATTTCGGAATAAATGGTTATTTAAAATCATTGTACAATTTACTTATTTAAAACGAATTAGTCAATTAAGTGAACAAAGATATATTTAAAATTTTAAATTGTGACATACCTTAAATACAAAGAAGTATTTAATTATATTCATAAATTAATGAGTTTCCTCAATAAAACTTGAGTACAGCTTTGTCTAAAGAAATAGTTAAAGATCATCTGTTGGAAGACCCATTGAGGTTGGTAATGATGAAAGGACTTACAGCCCTCTGATGTTGCTCTCTGGGTCTCTGAATGAGATGTGGCACGGTTATAAAGGATCGGTCCGATCTGTGGACCAAATACAAACAGCAAACACATCTTCTCCATTATACATACGAGAGAGACGCATTACTCTCTAACCCAACAGTTAATGACATCCTTGCCCCCAGAGGACGTGAGCTTCACAGTGAACGCCTTCGTCATCTTACCACTGCATCAGTTTGGCATTAGATGCCGTCTAATTGGACTGTTTTCATTTCTGTAGTTGTATGTTTACTAAGCTCATGTTTTTTTTTTACATAGCATGCTGTTAAAATGAGTTTTACAGGGTACTCTCAACAAAATTATAATTGATTCCCATGCAATAAAGTGGTGTGTTACCATATTCACAGCTTGAGATAATTGGCGTCTGACACGATTCACAGCTTTTGATAATTCGTGTGTGACACAATTCACACCTTGTGATGAAGTGGCGTGTGAAGTGAACAACAAAATCCAATTGTCCATGCAAATAAAATACAACAGTCAAATAAAGTCTGTGTTACGCACTGGCTTCTATTGTGAGAAATTAATCTCATATTTTAAATTTATGGCTCGTTCAAACAGTGCCTAACAAAGGACGATACCATAGAGAAATACAATAACAAAAATACGACACCCAAAACAGTACCAACTACAATTAATAAGATTTAATTTAGTAATAATACAATTACAAACAAAAGAAATATAATTACAAATCATCAACTTGCAGAGTATGGGAAAATATTGTGCCGGTTCACAATTAGTACAATGTGCCAATTAATAATGATGAATGAAGAATGCGAATAAACACATATAAGCACACAAAGAATAATACAATTGTCTCGTAAAGTTAAAAAAAATATCTCTATGAATCTCTCCCCTTCTCCGTGTTGGTCAATCCCTTTATATATGCAGCGTAAACCCTGCCTTCCAGAAGCTACTCAGCATTTGTTTACGTTTCTCGGCAAATCGAGAACCTTCGACAAGAGACTAGGAGACAGACTAACCATGTTTACTTGGTCGTCGGTAGTAAACATGATAGATCAAAGAGATTTACCACGCCCACAACAAACGCTACCGTCTGCTAGGAATCTAATGTGGGGTGAAACAAAGTTCAAGCACGGGGAGAAAGTGTACTACAAAACACCTTCCCTTTAAAAAAAAAAATATATTATTTTTCAAAAATGGAATTCTTTTTCAATTAAAAGTTTTAAAGAAAGTAAATTTCTTCCTTTAAAAACATTGGACAAAAAAGCTTCTTAACAGCTTATAAATAATAAGATAAGTTTAGGTAAAGTCAAAATAAATAATGAATAGTTCGTGCTTCTGATAGTGGACAGTGGTGGTTTTTCATATTGAACAGCGTGGGTCACTCAAAGAGGACAGTGTGAGTCACTCATAGAGAGCAGTTTGTGGCACTCATAGTTGACCTTTTGGGTCAATCATAGTGGACAGTGGGGGTCAATCATAATTTACAATGTAGTTCACTTTTCGAGGACAGTCTGTGTCTGTCATAATGGACAGTGTGGGTCAAACGTAATGGACGGTGTGGGTCACTTATATAGGACAGTATGGGTCACTCATAGTGGACTGTGTGGGGGTCACTCATAGTGGACCGCATGGGTTCTAATTATGACAATCTAATAGTGCTTATTTAATTTTTAAAAAAAATATAATAAAGGTTACCATTTGCAAATTCACCACCGCACCCAAAGTGTCTCCCACAATCCCCTAAATCTACAGAACAGATAACGGTGCCCCTGCGAAGTCCCACCGCCCACTTTGAGAAACACTGGGCTACATACACTATCACCCCCTCGAGGAAGGACAGAATACAACGATCGTGGCTTAAAACGGTATGGTGCATCTTCTATTAAACCATTCAGGGCTCGAATCCTGCAGGAACGCATGGGAACGTCGGTCCGGTAATTTCTACACTGCAGGAAAACCACTGCCAGTAGCATCCCTGCAGGACAGGTATGAAAGATGTTTGAAGGCATATGAGAGGGGCGATCATAAACCACCCTGATGCTTATTTTATTTTTATGGCAAATATTTTCAATATTTATATTGTTATACGTGATCTACTGTTCGGTTAATGTATGTGTCAACAGGCGCTTTATAAAATATATGTTGCAATGTATTCGCTGAGAAATAAAAACATATTTATAGCTGGGGGAATCTTGTATTAATTCCCACACTTTATCTACAAGGACTCGACCTATGATGACACATATAATAACATATTTCTTTATACACATTACTGCCTCTAAAATCCAAGGACAACGTGACTTTGCGTCCATATACAATCAGTGACACTTAGCTGATGAGAGATTCGTATCCCGAAATTACATTACCAATACTCAACTCAAATGAATACGAAACAGTTTTATCATCAAATGTTTAGTGTCTTGAACCCGATTCCTTTTTACCCGTAGCAATTGAATGCTTCTTTCTGTCTAATCTGCCATCCTAAATGGTTTCTGGATATTTAACTCTTAAACCTATGCCAAATCTATATTTAAAAAAAAATCTTAGCCCTTTTCATTCCAGGCTAACAATGATTGGTGCTTTTAATGATGTTAATAAAAGTGGAAGTGCTTCCTGCACTGGACAATACTTGTACAACGAGGATTTTCTTGGATTAAGGTCAAGACACGAAATAAGTAATCTTTCTTGAGAGATCTTTAAGCCCGTATTATTCACTCACAGAAGACCTTAAGCCACATTCTGAGAATGCAATCACGTGAGAGTAGTGAACTTGATGAACCCGTTGGAATGGATTGCGTCCAAGTCTTCGGCTCGTGCACCCATCAGCTGATGCATCGATGCCCACCTTTAAAACTACAACTTGCAGCGAGTTTTTTAAGAAATAGAAAATAACAAGAAAAACTTTGTCTCATTATATCAAGGGCGTTTGGGTTTAATAGATATTCTGATGGTTTTAGTTTAATCTTTTTTTTATAAAAAAATCTTTAAAACAATATTATTTTTTGTTTAGTTTTGACGCCATAAAGGCGTTTCTATGGTTTGTCTAAGACTCCAGTAACTGCAAGTTACTAAAAAAATTCTTGAAATCGATCAGGTATTTAATAATAATAACGTTTATTTCAACACGCTACATCCCAAAGGCTCGAAGCACGTACAAAGTAATATAATTTACCACATTTAAAACAAACGCAACACTACAAAAACTAATTACAAGCAAACCAAGTCAAAGTCTTTCTACCCATTTCAACCCTAAGCAACACAGCCAATATGCATTAAATAAAAGATATGGTAGATAATCATCCCAGAATGTGTTTGCGAAATAGATGTGTCTTTAAATCGGTTTTAAAGGACTCCAATGTCAGGTTGTTTCTGAGATCGACAGGAAGGGAGTTACAAATTGTTGGACCAGCAAATGCGAAAGTGGGCTTTCCGTAAGTCTCAAGGCAAACACGTGGTGTCGAGAGTTTGCCACTATCGGATGAGCGGAGTCGTCTAGTGGGTACATAAGGCGTCGGCAGCTCTTTCAGATAGGACGGCGCCAGGTCATGTAAGCAGCGGAAGCACAACGTTGCAATTTTGTACTCTATGCGAATACGGACCGGCAGCCAGTGCAACTCTCTCAGAAGTGTTTTAGCATGGTCGAACTTGCGTTTGCGGAGAACAATGCGAGCCACATTATTCTGTGCTATTTAATTTTTATCCAGAAGCGTAGCTGGAAGACCCACCATGAGAGCCTTGCAATAGTCCATTGCGTGATAGCACAAATGCAGACATCAGCCTCTTTGTTGTATCAATTGTTAGTTTTAGAAACGAGATGTATTTAATAAAGTAAGAAGAGTGCAGCTATGAACACTATCAACTGGCGAGGTATCCAGATGTTAAAAAGAAATGTCTCTTCTGTTTTAGATTAGGTTGTTCTAGAATCGTGTGTTACATTAGGCTTGTATATATTTGTGTCTTATATTATTTTGTTCTAAATGTGTGTATTAGATTAGGCTTGTCTAGATTTGTGTATTAGATTAGGTGTATTCTATTCTAAATGTGTGTCTTATATTAGGTTGTTCTAGATGTGTGTCTTATATTAGGTTGTTTCAAGATTTGTGTCTTATATTAGATTTTTCTAGATTTATGTCTTGTATTAGGTTGTTCTAGATTTGTGTCTTATATTAGGTTTGTCTAGATTTGTGTCTTATATAAGATTATATTATATAAGATTCTACAATTGTGTCCTAGATTAGGATATTCTAGATTTGTGACTTAAATTAGGCTGCTCTAGAATTGATATAATTTTTTTTAAAAAATCAGACCTTATTTCTGGAGGCTAAAATCAGGTTTAACTTAAGCAGCAGTGCAGGAGTTTTGAAAGCTTTCAGTGAGAGATTTGTCATGAGCAAGTCGCTGCCAATTTTAACGGCACCCCCTTTATAAATAGTCAATTCTACAAAGTTGAAAATTGGTAACAGGGAGTACTGACTCTATAAACATTGATTCAACGAGTAGAGGGAGTATACTTGCCCAAACAAAAAGTAGATTTTATCATACGCAAGTCTCTTTTGAAAAGAATAAAATGTATACATTTTTAAAGAAAACTTGAAGCAGTAGACTAAATTGTTTGTGCTTGTATATATCATACTTTCACATTTTGAGGCTTTTGTTGAAGATACATGACTGATTTTATTGGGAGCAATATGTTATACTAGCCAATTTACCCGGCGTTGGGTGGGATTTCATACGGAAATGCTTCTAAAACGATATCAGCGTTCCCGTAAATTTAAGGACGTGTAAAAATCCTTGGATTACTTATTTACTTATGCCTTTTACTCCACCTGGGGCCTAGGCCGTCTAAAATAATGTTTCAATTATCTCGGCCTAGTGCTTTCCCTTCGAGTTGCTTCCAAGTGTATAACGTAATTTGTGTGTCTGCCTCTAGTATGAGTCTCCGTGTATTCTTTGGCCTACCTGTCTTTTTTTTTTTTGGCCAGTGGATTCCATGTTATGGATTTTTTGGTGATATTATTTGAGTTTTTTTGGAGAGTGTGCCCCATCCACCTCCATCATTGCCTCATGACGTCTTTATCAATAGGCTCCTGGTATGTTTTTTCCCCAGTAAGTGTTTGTTGGTGATGGTGTTTGGCCATTTTATATTCAGGATCTTTCTAAGGCAAGTATTAATGAAGGTCTGTACTTTCTGCATGCTGCTCGCTGTTTTTCCACCAAGTTTCGGCATCATAGAGTAGGACTTTTTTACATTTGTGTTGAAGATTCTGACTTTTTTTGAACAGTCAGCTCCTTTAACTCCCACATTTTCTTTAATAGCACAAATGCTGACCTAGCCTTTCCAAAAATACCCCTGGCATTCGCTAAAGAAACAATCAAAATTAAAAAAAAACTCTATCGCTCTATTAGTCTTTTTATCTCTATTTGTCTCGATTTTTTCGAGTACTTACTTTTGTAGTTAATACTTGTTTGAGACACTGAGACTTTTGTGACTACCAAGAATATCAACTCTAGAAATACAAGCAGTGTTAGGTCATATAATATTTTTTTTTGGTTAAATCTCAATTCATTGAAATGTTAAATAAAAAAAAGTGCTAACATTTCAAAATGTCTCACCATTATTCAGTACGTTATTCCCTTTAGATGCTGTTGACTAAAGCAATATCTAAAACTGAGAAGTAGGTTTTGTTACAGGCTCAAACAACATGTACAGATAACATCGGAGCAACGTCATCTCTTTTTTGTCTGCGACATTTCAGCTAATTGTCGTTGCCACCCCCCCCCCCCTTTCCCCCACAAACCCAAAAAAAAAAACAAAAATGGTTTTGTTAAAGGCTCAAACAACATGTACAGGTAACATCGGAGCAACGTCATCTCTTTTTTGTCTGCGACATTTCAGCTAATTGTCGTTGCCACCCCCCCCCCCCTTTCCCCGACAAACCCAAAAATAAATATTAAAATAAACTAAGCAAGAAATCATTAGAAACACTTGAGGTGCGTGACTAGAAAGCTGAAGATATTTACATCTTTGCTACGCAATAAACTCGTCTGGGTCTCACACTTGGATTGGACAAGACAGCAGATAATATAGGAGACCAAGGAACTGAATCGATGCTGGATGTAATAAGGCTTCGCTTTCATCTCAAGTGGATGACGGTCACGTGATCGTACGAAAAACCTTGTCCCCCTAAAACCGTTCTCGCGAAATATCGAACTTTTTCTTACGTTTCAAAAAATGAACAATTAGAATTAGTTTACCGTAAAATAAGTTTATTTTGCATTTTATTGATCATCGCCATGTATCGAATTTCTCCAATTGATCACCACCATGTATCGAATTTCTCCAATTGATCACCACCATGTATCGAATTTCTCCAATTGATCACCACCATGTATCGAATTTCTCCAATTGATCACCACCATGTATCGAATGTCTCCAATTGATCACCACCATGTATCGAATTTCTCCAATTGATCACCACCATGTATCGAATTTCTTCAATTGACCACCACCATGTATCGAATTTCTCCAAATGATCTGTTATTTGTTGTAGTTATCTTAATCCTTGACCAGCCTTAGACATCTTTCTTATGTAACGTGTGTCTTGCAATCTAATTAAAAAACTAACCATGACGAGAACTTCAACTTGTCATCAGATTCCATTAGCATGACACAAAGAAAAAAACTCATACTTTAGTCTCAAATGTCATGTAAAAAAAATATTTTAAAAATTAGTTTTCAGATCATTCCCGTTCGACTCCTCAATGCCGACTTAACATCTCAGTTCCTTTGACTTGAACTATCTCGAATCAATAGTTTACACATGCTCTACAGCCGTGGTGCCACTCAACAGTTCAAGAACCTCCCCATTTCCAGCCTAGTAATTTTAACATCGTGATCCGTTCTTGCCCTTCTTCCAGACAACCAGTCGTTAAAATGGTAAAAATAACATCCATAAAACCCCCCTTTGGCAGTGGCCTCGATGTTCTCGGCCTATAAAACTCATTCCTTTCAGTTTCGTTTTATTCCTTCACCCGTCACAACACAAGTTGCCGTCCGGTGCCCCCCCCCCATTAAACGTTGCCGACCGTCCCCCCCCAATCAAGTTGCCGTCCGGTCGTTTCAATAGGATTTCCTGCAACTCTAACGTCCCTGTACTGTACAGTGCCCCCCCCGGGCCCCCCCCCCGCCCCATATATGTATTTAGTTTTTGTTTGGACGTTTCACAACGTTTTTCCTTTCCGTTAAACGAAACTTCATGGGAATCAATTTTGTATGTGAAACAAGTTGAATTCAAGGAAAGCAAATTCTAAATTATTATTTGTTTAACGGCAATGTGAAATCTTCACACAACAAGAACGGGGGCAGTGTACAAACGATATAACACAATCACATGGAACGTTTTACCAAACCCCTACACACTGTAACTGTAGCATCCCTCATTGTCGTATGCATGATTGTAGGGATGGTGCCCTAGTGTGATACTATTGTCATAAGTATGATCTAAATAATGGACATGACTTTCACAGCCTTATTACATGACATGCCGAGTTATCTTCGGAAAACACCTATACTCCACAGTTATGAAGTGGCTATGAAAATAATTTTGTGGTTGGGGGGTACCACAAAATGAGGAATTGAATTAAAGGGTCGTGGCATTAGGAAGTTTGAGAACCACTGCCATATAGAATTGCTCTCTACAACCTGACACCTCGTGTACCATTGCTCTTTATCACTCCACACCCCATTTAACATTGCTCTCTAACACTCCACACCCCATGTAACATTGCACTCTACCACTTATCACCCCATGTAATATTGCACTCTAGCACTCCGCACCACATGTAACATTGCACCGTACCACTCCACCCCCATTGAACATTGACTCTACCACTCCACACCCCATGTAACATTGCCCTCTACCACTCCACACCCCATGTAACATTGCCCTCTACCACTCCACACCCCATGTAACGTTGCTCTCGACCACTCCAAACCCCACGTAACATTGCTCTCTACCACTCCACACCCCACGTAACATTGCTCTCGACCACTCCAAACCCCATGTAACATTGCTCTCTACCACTCCATACCCCATGTAACATTGCTCTCTTCCACTCCACACCCCACATAACACAAACTAACAAAACGTTAGACAACTACATAACCCCTTGTCATTGTTGATGTGCCCCGTCTCTAAGAGGAAATAACTGACAAGCGTAGAGCTTAAACCATTGTGATATATTTCATTTTTTATGAACTAAATATAGACCTTAGGTTAGAACATTGAAAAGTGAAAACAATAAAATCATTTATTTTTTTTGTTACAACATACTTTATATAGATTAAAATTAAGCAGCAGAAAATCTTTGTTGCAATTTATCATCCGCCTTTAATTCTTTAGTAAGGTGTGCACAACTCAAAATGTAAGGCGGGCCATAATACTTTATGGAAAACTTGTGCGGGCCAAAAGAAAATAGGAAGGGGTAGAAAACTATAAAGACAATAATAAGAATAAAGAATATTTTGCTACTTCGCGGGCCGCAAAGTGCGTGCTGGCGTGTCACATGCGGTCCGCGGGACGTATGTTGTGGAGGTCATCTTTAAATCTAACAATTTTTAAACACTTTTCGCAATATTATATTTCTGTAAACATTTCTTAATGAGCCAATGTAATTGGTTAATAAGAGTCATTTCAATATCATGATGATATCACCTGTAATGTCTAACTATGATGAGATGATATTACCTATAATGTCTAACTATGATGAGATGATATCACCTGTAATGTCTAACTATCATGACATGATAGCACCTGTAATGTCTAACTATCATGAGATGATATCACCTGTAATGTCTAACTATGATGAGGTGATATCACGTGTAATGTCTAACTATCATGACATGATATCACATGTAATGTCTAACTATCATGACATGATATTACCTGTAATGTCTAACTATCATGAGATGATATCACCTGTAATGTCTAACTATGATGAGATGATATCGAATGTAATGACTAACTATCATGAGATGATATCACCTGTAATGTCTAACTATCATGAGATGATATCACCTGTAATGTCTAACTATGATGAGATGATATCACCTGTAATGTCTAACTATCATGAGATGATATCACCTGTAATGTCTAACTATCATGAGATGATATCAGCTGTAATGTCTAACTATCATGAGATGATATCACCTGTAATGTTTAACTATGATGAGATGATATCACCTGTAATGTCTAACTATCATGAGATGATATCACCTGTAATGTCTAACTATGATGAGATGATATCACCTGTAATGTCTAACTATGATTAGATGATATCACCTGTAATGTCTAACTATGATGAGATGATATCACCTGTAATGTCTAACTATCATGAGATGATATCACCTGTAATGTCTAACTATTATGAGATGATATCACGTGTAATGTCTAACTATGATGAGATGATATCACCCGTAATCTCTAACTATCATGAGATGATATCACATGTAATGTCTAACTATCATGACATGATAACACCTGTCATGTCTAACTATCATGGATGATATCACCTGTAATGTCTAACTATGATGAGATGATATCAAATGTAATGTCTAACTATCATGACATGATATCACCTGTAATGTCTAACTATCATGAGATGATATCACCTGTATTGTCTAACTATCATGAGATGATATCACTTGTAATGTCTAACTATCATGAGATGATATCACCTGTAATGTCTAACTATGATGAGATGATATCACCTGTAATGTCTAACTATCATGAGATGATATCACCTGTAATGTCTAACTATCATGACATGATATCACCTGTAATGTATAACTATCATGACATGATTTCACCTGTAATGTCTAACTATCATGACATGATATCACCTGTAATGTCCAACTATCATGACATGATATCACCTGTAATGTCTAACTATGATGAGATGATATCAAATGTAATGTCTAACTATCATGACATGATATCACCTGTAATGTCTAACTATCATGACATGATATCACCTGTAATGTCTAACTATCATGACATGATATCACCTGTAATGTCTAACTATCATGACATGATAACACCTGTAATGTCTAACTATGATGAGATGATATCACCTGTAATGTCTAACTATGATGAGATGATATCACCTGTAATGTCTAACTATGATGAGATGATATCATCTGTAATGTCTAACTATCATGAGATGATATCACCTGTAATGTCTAACTATCATGAGATGATATCACCTGTAATGTCTAACTATCATGACATGATATCACCTGTAATGTATAACTATCATGACATGATTTCACCTGTAATGTCTAACTATCATGACATGATATCACCTGTAATGTCTAACTATCATGAGATGATATCACCTGTAATGTCTAACTATCATGACATGATATCACCTGTAATGTCTAACTATCATGACATGATATCACCTGTAATGTCTAACTATCATGACATGATATCACCTGTAATGTCTAACTATCATGACATGATATCACCTGTAATGTCTAACTATCATGACATGATATAGGGTGGTTTACGACATGTTTATTGGTATTCTAACATCTTGTCAAAAATTAAAATTAAAGATGTCACGTGCCCCATGAAACAACCTTTATTCCCCCCCCCCCCCCTCGCACATTTCCTCCTCACCCCAGCACATTAAAACATCAAACAATGCCTGTCACTTTTAAAGACACCCTTTCTTGTGTCACGTGATCAGGCTATTAGTGTCACGTGATAAGACACTAGCGACGCTGATACATAAACTTATTTCAAAGCTCTTGCCCTACCAGTCCTTTGTGTCACCCACATTCCTTTTACCCCAGCCCTGTCCTGCCATCACTTCCCTTACCCACATTTTCTTTACACAGGCTTGCCCTACTCACACTTGCCTACCATCATTTTCCAACCATCACTTGACACTAGTCCTACCCACCGTTGCCCTACCCGCCCTTGCCCTATCCACCGTTACCCTACCCACCGTTGCCCTACCCATACTTCCCCTACCCACTATTCCCCTACCCACACTTGAATAACCAGGCTTACCTTACCACTTGCCCTACCACTTGACTTACTACTGATTGCCCTACCATCGTTTGCTTACCATCACTTCCTCTTCCCACCTTGCCCTACTTCGCTTTCCTTACCCACAATTGCCCTACCCTCTCTTCCCCTACCTATACTTGATTGACTAAGCCTTGCCTTATCACTTACCCTATCACATGTCATACGACATATTCTCCTACCATCACTTGCCTAACATCACTTGCTTTATCCATACTTGCCATACCCACGCGTGACTTACCTGGCCTTACCCTACCACCTGCCTTAATGTGAATTTCCCTACCATACATTTGCCTAAAATCACTTCCCCCTCAACACATTTGCTTAGCACGCCTTGCCCTACCCATAATCGCCTTTCAACTTACTCTACCACTTGCCCTACCCAACATTGCCCTACCTACCTTAATCCTTTCCATCCCCAACCGGGCCCTACCAACACGCGTGCCCTACCCAGCCTTGCCCTACCTATTTTTACCCAACCACTTCGCACTCTCCAAAAAACATAAAAACCCAAACAAAACATTCCTCTTTCTTCTCCAGCCTCCCCCAACCCCGCTCCCCATTATCCTCTCTTCCTGTTTTTCTCTTTAACTCCAAACAATGACGTCAATGCATAATGGAATTTCCAAAAGATTTGAGCAAAGTGGTCATTCCCTGTCTGTCAACATCATATTAACAGCAGACGTGTCTTGAATTCGACGGGAGAAAGCAGATATCTTTGTTTGTGTCCGTTGAAGCATTGGTCGAAAATGTGACTTCCGTCTCAATTGTAGAATCTCGTCGTCTCAAAATTTCCTGCGATGATTTATGTTTTAGAGCAGTGATTCTCAAAGTAGGCGATACCAAGTGGGATTCCTCAGGAGGGCGGTAAAATGTTCCATAGTGTTAAGGGGCGTTAGGATTACCCAAAGGGACGCTGGTGAATTTTTAGTGCTAACTTTTTTAAAATCATAATAAAAATTGTTAACAACTAAAATTAATAAAATGAGTTAATTTTCATCAATACAAAAAGTTGTCACTAAGATCTAATAGATACTTTCAGACTTCCGAGGTGAGAATTGACCATTGACCTTCAATCTTTTCAGAAGTAAGCGTGACTATGAAATCATAACTTTTATATATGCACACACAAAAAAAAAAGGGGGAGGGGGGACATGAGCAGACAACATTAATAAATTGTCTAAAGATAATTCGCCCACATATTGTTTAGATTTCCAAAGGACACAGAAATGAAAGGTGTGACAGATGACCGATGGATTCGCGCATCTTAGAAAATTTCATGAATGTTTTCTGGAAAGAGAAAGCCCCCCATAGTAGCTAAAGAACTCATCCTACCCGAACTTAACGACTTGCGAGTTCTGTTTGGCATACGTCACCGCAAGTTATAATTAAGATGCCTCTTCTCAGCAGCAGTTCAGAGCAAAGACGTACAGACAAATTGGAAGAACATATTGAAAACATTTAGCGCAACGAAATAAAGTCAACGGAATTCACATTACAACTGGCCGAGTCGACCTTACCAGGCAGTGAATCTTTGCTTTCTTCTTAAGTACGTTTTTTTTTGTAAAATTTGAATGTTGAGTTCAAGAATTATTATTATATTCAAGACAGATAAAGACAGAGACCAAAGGGGAGTCAATATTTCGAACTGCTGAGGAGTTCTTCAATGACTTGGAAATTCCTCTAAACAACATGCCTGCTACTGCCCCCGATGGAGCACCATCAATGACTGGTTAATAACGTCGGGTTGATGCTAAAAAGAATAATTATTTTCCTTGTTTCATTCCTCACTGACAAAATCTAATTGCTAAAAATCTCAGTTCCAAACTTCAATACACAAACAACAGAGGAATTTCTTTGTTAAATGTTACATACACAATACTAAAATCCGTCATTAATGTTGTAAATAGACTAAATGCCCACGCTCTCAAAGATGAACTTCTTAGGAAGCTCTGCCCCGACATGATGGAGAGTTTCATTGTTTACTGCGTCATACCGAAGTGTTTAAATCGCGTTTACTGTTAATTCGATTCTGTATTGGAGTTTTTCGAGGACGCAAATGTCTCTCGAAGTATTAACTTCAAAGACATAAAAATGATTATTACCTATTTATAAAATATCTTTGCCAAATCATATGAATTTCAAGTTGCAGGGCGAGGAGAGTAATCTGGTGAAACCAAATACATGAACTATTTGTTTGTTTGTTTTGTATCTAAATAAATTCTGTTCAAACGCGATATGAGCCGTCTTGGGTTACACTAAACTCCAAGCCTGTTTGTACCAGATGAGAAATGTTGGATGGTTACCGGAAATTTGATCGAAAGAAACTTCGTCGACGGTAAATTGATTGACGGTAATTTGATCAAACGGAAATTTGGTCGAATCTTTTTTTTTTCAGTTCACACGTTAAAATTTTCGTCAAATTTCTTTTTGAACGCACTCTACTATATAGTAAAACAAAATAATGCGTTCAATAAGAAATTTGAAGTAAAATTTTAACGTAATAACTGAAAAAAAAGTTTTGACCAAATTTACATTCCATCAAATTACCGTCGATCAATTCACCGTCGACGAAATTTCTTTCAATCAAATTTCCGGACACGATGTTGGAGGCCACATAATCATCATAAAGTATGTTGTGACGTTTAGATAGGCTGCATAAAGATATGTCTGAAAGTTTAAGAAACTACTTTTGATTCACATCCCATATTTTGTGATAAATCAATTTTACCATACTGACACAGTTGGTTCTGTTTATACCGAGACAGTTGGTTTGGATGATACAAAGACGGTTGGTTGGTTGATACTGACATAGTTGGTCTTGTTGATAACGAGACAGTTGGCAGGTTTTTGTTGATATTGGGATAGTTGGTGTTGTTGATACTACGATAGTTCGTGTTGTTGATACTGATATAGTTGTTGTTATTGATACTAAGATAGTTGGTGTTGTTGATACTACGATAGTTCTTGTTGTTGATACTACGATTGTTGGTGTTGTTGATACTACGATAGTTGGTGTTATTGATACTAAGATAGTTCGTGTTGTTGATCCTAGGATAGTTAGTGTAGATTATACTAAGATAGTTGGTGTTGTTGATACTACGATAGTTGGTGTTATTGATACTAAGATAGTTCGTGTTGTTGATCCTAGGATAGTTGGTGAAGATTATACTAAGATAGTTGGTGTTGTTGATACTAATGTAGTAGGTGTAGATTATACTAAGATAGTTGGTGTTGTTGATACTGGGATAGTTGGTGTTGTTGATACTAAGATAGTTGGTGTAGATTATACTAAGATAGTTGGTTTTGTTGATACTGAAACAAATGGTATTGTTGATTCTGAGAGAGTTTGTTTTGTTGATACTGAGAGACTTTGTATTGTTGATACTAAGATAGTTGGTGTTGTTGATACTAATATACTTTGTATTGTTAATACTTAGACAGTTGGTTTTCTTGATACTGAGACAGTTTTTATTGTTGGTAATGACACAGTTGGTTTTTTGGAAGAAGACTTATTGCAACTTACAAATGATATAGTGCTGGGGTCAAAGTTCAGGAGCTCGTTCAAAGAGTTGTGGCTACAAAATGAAGTTTCAAATCGTTTGAAATCTTTCTCTGTGGAAATGTTGTTCAGAAGCTTATTGTTGTCTGTCCAATGTCGTGTTTAGTTGATCCTTGCTGTAGTTTTGTTGTTCAAATGTGCTACAAAGAAGTGGACCCCAGATTACAGAACGAGTCGAATCAAGAGTACTGTGACTGGCTGCTTTCTACTAGACATTGAAAAAAGAAATGATAACACACCACAAAGCTCTTCCAACGCATTCGAAACAATTGAAAAGTGAAGAAGAAGGTTAATAATTATACATGATAACAAATGATAGATTTATAGTGTTCCCACTTTGCCCAGGTGATAATGGCGGATTTAGACAATCAAATTTATTTGTAATATATTGAAATTTTTGTTGCACTTTTTCATTGTATGATTTTAAAGTTTCTTGACACAATTGTGAACACCTACTAGTAGATAGGATCGTGTTGAGTTTATAGCTGAAAGATGTCGGTAGACGACAAAACTTTGAGAGCCACTGTTTCATAGTGTCACAGTGTTGTCACTTCTGCGTGCAAGAGCACGGTTAATTTCCTTTTTTTAAAATTAACGTTATTAAATACAAAACAATATATATATATATTTAATAAATGACATTATTACGCGCGCAAAGACATGAAATGTACATCCACAATTACTGCCACACGAGAACTGTAGTTTCACAGACAATGACACCACCAGTGTTTCTTTGAGAAATTTTCCCCAGGGGGAGCACTTCAGATGTTCGGGGGGTGGGGCACTTCAGAGTTTTTCGGGGGGGGGGCAGTACCGGCAGTTCGAGTGGATTTACTGTTGGACTGGGGGGGGCAGTACCAGCAGTTCCAGTTGATTTACTGTTGGACATAGTTTTGTTTGATCGGGGGGGGGGGACACTTGGCTTTCCCCGTGGGGAACTGCCCTCCTCCCCCCTCGGAGATGTAGCTGAAAGAAACCCTGGGCACCACTAATCATAGCCATGCAAGTAGGACTGAGAACCGACTGTCAGATGTTCAGATCCTTTTAATTTTATTTTTTAAACTCTACCAATAAAAACCACTCAAGTATAATTACAATCATTCATTCAAATGTTCTACAAATACGTGAATACTTTCAATCTATGCATCTTTCTAAGACCTTGGCTCAGAAATCTATACCTGCTTAGTCAGCACAAGTCACTAACTCCATTTTTACCTGCTGCAGATGAGCGTAAAAAATCTGGGTACTCAGACATTTCCAGCTATAAATCTGAACATTCAACATTGTGCTTCAATGTGGTCAAGGTAAATTAAATTGCTGAAGAAATAGAAGCAAAAAAAAAAATAGCATTATAATATTATTGATTAGATTGAGCTTAGCGATGCTAATTCATGTTTATACAAGGTCTGGCACTCAAGTCTATTAAATAAAATTCACCTGATGTGATTTTAAGCTGTCGTTGACAGCGGTGTCAGACAGCACAAGTTTGACACTGATACGAAACAATCGACAAATCTGACAGCTGGGAGCCTACACTGATTCCACAGGGGATCGCAGGTGAGGAGAATGACTAAATACTAGAATGTATTCTCTTTTGTTGTATGCTGTTGTTAATGGAATAGTTTATTTCTAGAAATGTTACGAAGTGCAGTACTTTAGCTTACAAAATAATGCTGAATTGAGTTAAGCTAACTGTAGTAAATGTCGTTATGAAGAAAATGCAACTATTTACCTTCGCTTGTATACGGTAGAATGTTATAGCCTGTGAGCTGACCTAGTTTTTGTTCACCCTGCATGGCGGCGAGCCGTGGCACGCAACCGTTACCTCCCGCCTTCTTTTTGTTACTGACGTCACCAATTAACTTGGTGACACGTGCTGTCACTCCTGTTACGAACCAGGAATCGCCAGTTCATTAGCTTCGTTGTCTAGGGGTTACAATCACTCAAGAATCTACTTCTTCGTGAATCAAACGTCTCTTTTATTAACTGTATAAATATATTACTAAACTACATTGTCAACATCATTGCTGATACTGCTGCCATTCCAAAAAAAAAAACAAAAAAAAAAACCACCAACTAACACGTCATTTCCCCTTACCTAAAGTACGTCACAAAATCTCAGCATATAAATATAGCTAGCCATATAGTCTTTACACAAAACATCTCCTCCATACCAAACATTCAGGCCCCTAAATCTAGTTCACAACATTCCCCCCCCCCCTCACACACACACAAACTTAAAAACCACCAACCAACCCGTCATTTCCCCTTACCTGAAGTACGTCACAAAATCTCAGCATATAAAAATAGCTAGCCATATAGTCTTTACACAAAACATTTCCTCCATACCAAACATTCAGGCCCCTAAATCTAGTTCACAACATTCCCCCCCCCCCTCACACACACACAAACTTTTTCGTTGATAACACTTAAAGAAGTGATGTCACACACACAAAAACATATCACAAATCGTAGCATCTTTCAAAGCAAGACACCTTTGACATCAAAACCTTTAAGACTAAACATTGGCTTTCACTTTACCATTAAGAGGAAGTGACTTTTTTTTTTAAATTACCAAAAACAAAATTTAGATTACATACTCTTATAACAGTAGGAACAATTATTACATTGACAGCAAAAATTATTACATTGACAGCAAAAATTATTACATTGACAGCAAAAATTATTGTCACGCACCCAGAAAATGACCCTGCAACAAAATCCGCCTGCTGACGGAGAAAAAGTCAACTCCTATGTATTCATGTGGGCATCCCTAATTTTCCAGCTCGACATTCACATTTATAGAGGGCGGGATATTGTGCCTGCCAGGCGCCTGACAAAAGCGCTTACATTTTTTTTGTCCACAGCTCAACTCTTCCTTCTCAATTCTCTCTTGTTTCAGTACACGTTGGCCGTTTGACGCATTATCGACCAACAAGTCAAATCTTTTCGGATTTAAATTCTTAAATATAACAAAATCAAAATCATCAAAATTATTGTAACAATGAACACAATCAGAGCAATGACCGCTTTCTTGAAATAAAGCATTTATGATGACAACATCAACAACCTCATCTCCCAACTCATTGAAAAACATTCGTCCCCTCAAAAAATGAAACCCTGTAATAAACTTAAAGTCTGAGCTATCATGGCTCTCAAACTTTGAGCACTCCTGGCTTTCATGATATAAAAAAATTAAATACATCAATCACATGAACATCCACACAAATGATTTCTCCTACTCCCTTCTAAGGAAAACAGCTCACCTCCTTCACGTAATTTTCATAATCAGGATTAAAAACGTTAATCTCTGCACCACCACGGTTCTCAACAATTCTCGAGGAACCCGTGTCCCCACAGCACAAAAGTCACTGACTGGACTACTGCCCTCGTAGCTCCATGTAAGGTAATCTTCAGTGACCTCTAGTTTGTTGAATTTACGCCCCCTTTATAAGGCCATGACTTCTAGGTCGTGATCTCCGTAGCTCGTCCAATTTTTAATATTATTAACATCTCCCGCCTGCACCAAACCAACATACACTTGCTGTAAAATATCAACAAATCCCTTTTGAACCAAACCAACATCCCCTTGTTGTATAGAATCAACAAATTCCTCTTGTACCAAACCAACATACCCAACATTTGGGAGGCTCGTCCGTGATTGGGCTTGTTAAAGTGAATTGCATCGTGTGATTGGCGGTTCGCCTAACACCGAGGCCTACATCCGGTGTCAATGGTCACAGGTAGTCCGGTTACCGTGTTTGACGTACCCCTGCCAACCACCGCGTGTGAAGTGATGGTCACCTGGTCACGTGTGTTAGACGCCCTGTCTATATCTGGCGACCATATGCCGGACAGCCCATCGTATGCTGCTGTGATTTTATCCTGATGACCCTGTGAATTGCTGTGACCTTTATCGGTAATTCCCGGTTCGTTACATTTGGGGGCTTGCCCGGGATACAGGACATTGATAACCGACGTGCATCATATGATACATCACGAAGTAATACAAACTCATCCTGTCACCAATTAGCCGCGTTCTCAGTTCATGGACACAAGGCCAAAAATATGGAAGATAATGTGTGCATCATTCCATAAAATGAGTAAAACAGAGTAGGGTTAAACCTGAAAAATTAAACGTAACAAAACAGCGAACGTGTCGGCAGAAAGCCTTCGTCAGCAAACAAAACAACAGAAAAAACGTTATAAAAATAAGAAATAGCACTTAGCTGGTAAGTAGTATCTGTGGTCAGCAATAGAAGTTTGACTAACTTTTGTACTAACCTGATTGCAGTCTCTCCCCTTATTACCCCTTCATTATTCCAGTTGGATTCTAACAAGAAGAACTCAGTTATAATATTGGTAGCACAGCGATAAAAGCGTGTGAGGGTGTTTGTCACTATATTTTTTGTAGAGCAGCTCTTCAACGACCACGAAATTACGCGTAGTAAACTACCGTTTTAACGGCACGATGACCGGTGGGTTAGTGGATATGTTTGAGAACAAAAGTGTTTCATGATATTCATCCCAAGCATTTGGTTGTTAAAAACTGCTTCATCGCTGAATTAAACATCGTAATTAGTTAAATTTTAACTCCACACTCAATAATTGACTACAGAGGCCAGAGAAAGTTTTAAGCATCAACGGCATCATTGTTAAGTTTATAGCAATTAATAGGCTGGATAATAATTATGTTTTAAAAGCTATTTGACAATGTTTTGGAAATTCTTCTGTTTGGTATTGAACTCAAAGACATCACAGGAGACAGTGCTAATTAATTAGAATTATATTCTAAATGCCATAAACATGAAGTTGTTATCAAAATAAACTCTATTCGAGCGCTCCTTTAGCCGTCTCGAATTATTCTAATTTCAAAGATCTTTTGAACTATGGAGAAGGGTGAAAACCAAGCAATGTTGCGAACACTTTTATTTGCTACATATGGTTTAAGCTTATCTACCATTTTCTTTGGGTGAAAATGACAAAATGAATGATAAAGAGAAATATTTTTGAGATATATGGTACACTTTAGGAGATAAAACATATTGAGCGGTAGCCAAGGCTTATGAAAAAGGTATTCACTAAATTTGGCTGCCGATGGCATTCTAGATCGCATATCCTACAAAAAGGAAGGTGGTTAAGATCTTCATTGTTGCATTTCAGCTTGGTATTTGTTAGTAAGCAGTTCAGTGTTGCATCCAGACTTGCTCTGGGCAAATAAATAATATTCGGCACCTGTGAATCAAGTTTCAGCTACGAGTACAAACACTAAACATTTTTAAATCATATAATGTATTGACTTCGCTTTTCTTCGTGTGTTTCTTTCTTTCTGTCTGTGTGTTGTAAATTTCTTGAAACGGCTTATAGACCCGGGAGATGGGTCTATTAGCCATCTATCTAACTGAAACTTGTTACGTAGATCCATTGCCGATGACAATATATTCGTGTACATTTTCACCCCGCAACCCCCTAGTGTTTCCTGTTTATTTAAGGGGACGATGAAGGAAATATGATGACACTGATTTCATAAAACAAAATTCCCGATAACTGCGCTAAAAGAGATTTTTTTGTTCTTCAATATATCGCAAGTGCGTTTTGTGCGTAATGTGTTCATTTATATTTCTGAAATAGTTGGTGAAATAAATCTGCCGTGTAAAAACGGATGGGGCATTAGAAGATTAATATAGTTCAGGGCAATGACATAAAATGCGGTTGCTAGTTTTAGAGGGTGTGGGAGCAATAGCACTATTTGGGATTCTTATAAAGTGTTTTACTTGAATAGATGTTTTTTTTTCCTCAAATTTTCAGCATGAAACTCCATTGCTAGATATTACATTTCATAAAGGAATTATACGAAAACCATTTGTTAGGGGTTGTATAGTTAAACTATGCCTTTAAAAAAGCAGATACATTACTTATAAAAATGTCACAGTTAAGATGTTTGAAATGCAAAGAGAGCTGAGGTATCACTAATGAAATTAATCAGCTTATTATCGCATTTAAAATTTAAAAAAAGTAAAATCTTATATTAAACTTGTATTTTAATTAACTATAATAATATGTTATACACTTTTACACTTCCTTTTAATGTGTAAGTATCTTCAGGGGAAGAACGTGCAAACTATTATTCTCCGAATGCTAATAAGGTAAAACAGTTGGGGGAGGGGGGGGGCGGGGCCGCACTTAGGATTTGTTTATGAGTCCAGCCGGGTCGGTGGTCTGACAAAATTTGAGAACAACGGGTTTAGCCACTTCCAATAAAGAAAGGTCTTGTCTTCACCGCCAGAATAGTTTCTACTTCACGTTTTTAGCAATATCATCTCTTTTATAGCAGCTTATATTTATTTCTTTGTTCATGTCGCTATATTCTATTTTTGTCACAATAAAGGGAGTCGTGGTAGAAAGGAATAAATGCTGAGACTACGTGCTAGGAATGCAAGAGGGCAATACATGCTGGGAATACAATATGAGCATTCAAGATGGGGATACTAGATGGGAGTACATGCTGGATATACACATTGCTCTCATTTTCTTGAATATGAATGTAAACATAGCTGATCATTGCGGACAACTGGTCAGCATTGTAGACTTTGGTCAGTTTTTACATCAACTGCTTAGTATATAGGACAACTGGTCAGTATTTTGTATAATTGGTCAGTAAATAGAACAACTAGTAAGTATTTCGGTCAGTAATTAGGACAACTGGTCAATATTTAGGACAATTGGTCAGTATATGGGACAATTGGTCAGTATATAGGACAACTGGTCAGTATTTTGGACAACTGGTCAGTAATTAGGACAATTGGTCAGTATATAGGACAACTGGTCAGTATTTTGGACAACTGCTCATTATTTAGGACAACTGGTCAGTATTTAGGACAATTGGTCAGTATATAGGACAACTGGTCAGTATTTTGGACAACTGGTCAGTAATTATGACAACTCGTCAGCATTTAGGACAATTGGTCAGTATATAGGACAACTGGTCAGCATTTTGGACAATTGGTCAGTAATTAGGAAAACTGGTCAGTATTTAGGACAATTGGTCAGTATATAGGACAATTGGTCAGTATTTTGGACAACTGCTCATTAATAAGGACAACTGGTCAGTAATTAAAACAACTGGTCATTAATTAGGATAACTGGTCAGTACCGTTTGGTGGCAAAGAGTGGAAACACACCCTGAATCGACAACTGAGTGATGGTAGTGTTCATATTTGTTGTTGTTGTTTGCTGTAGTTGTGCAAGAGCACTCTCGACAACTGAGTGATGGTAGTGTTCATTCTTGTTATTGTTGTTTGCTGTAGTTGTGCAAGAGCACTCTCGACAACTGAGTGATGGTAGTGTTCATTCTTGTTATTGTTGTTTGCTGTAGTTGTTCAAGAGAACTCTCGACAACTGAGTGATGGTAGTGTTCATTCTTGTTGTTGTTGTTTGCTGTAGTTGTGCAAGAGCACTCTCGACAACTGAGTGATGGTAGTGTACATTCTTGTTGTTGTTGTTTGCTGTAGTTGTGTAAGAGCACTCTCGACAACTGAGTGATGGTAGTGTACATTCTTGTTGTTGTTGTTTGCAGTAGTTGTGTAAGAGCACTCTCGACAACTGAGTGATGGTAGTGTACATTCTTGTTGTTGTTGTTTGCTGTAGTTGTGTAAGAGCACTCTCGACAACTGAGTGATGGTAGTGTACATTCTTGTTGTTGTTTTTTGCTGTACTCTCGACAACTGAGTGATGGTAGTGTACATTCTTGTTGTTGTTGTTTGCTGTAGTTGTGTAAGAGAACTCTCGACAACTGAGTGATGGTAGTGTACATTCTTGTTGTTGTTGTTTGCTGTAGTTGTGTAAGAGCACTCTCGACAACTGAGTGATGGTAGTGTACATTCTTGTTGTTGTTGTTTGCTGTAGTTGTGTAAGAGCACTCTCGACAACTGAGTGATGGTAGTGTACATTCTTGTTGTTGTTGTTTGCTGTAGTTGTGTAAGAGCACTCTCGACAACTTTGTTTCCTTTCACCCGAAAAATTCTGTGATTTTCTCAAAGACAACCGGGGCAAGGGGGGTGGTGTTTTGGGGAGGGGGGAGTGGGTGTTGACACTGGTTCTTGTAAATCTCGGTTAAGGTCGCTCCTGTGGCCATCCCTGGACGGACTGTAATTGGTCCCTGACAAAGGTCAAGTTAATGTCAAGACTGAATGAACGGATCATTGATGACGTGAACATCACATTAAGAATTCATGATTTCATGTGATTGTACTGAGAGAATGAGTAAATAAAATATTGCTTACGTAGGGACGGCTGTACGAAGGATATTTGTGTGTACGAAACTTGTTAGGGATAATATGCTCTCATTGTGTCTCTGATGTGAGAATGTTAAGCATGCGAACCGGCTGGGCCCCCCTCCCTCAGCTCCTCCAACCCCCTTGCAAAAAAAAAAAACATAAAGGAAACAGAATTTAAAAAAAAAAAAACTTTAATTAGAATAGATTATCCGACTCATGATAAAGAACATTCGATTAAAGTAAAGTAACCCAAAGGGACGTAATATGGAAGCTGTGGAGTAGTAAGTTGTTGTTTTTTTACCTACTCCGTAGCCCCTATTGATTCCCTCTTGTGCAAACATCACCCAATTTTTTTATATTTTTTTTTTACTTTTCTCTCAGATCGTGCAGTAAGAAACTGCGTCTAGGGTAAAGGCATAGCTCAACAACAAGGAAGCGGGACCTCATCTGTAGGCATGGCAAGATTTTTTCAAACGAAAAATCGTTTTTGTGGGTCAAAGATCCCATTCCTTTTTCGGATCGTTGTTAGACACGCTTCACGTGTTTGCGTTGCGCAGAATATTTTACTCATGTCTAAGACAGGGGTGGCTAACCCAAAGGATTCACGGTCCACTTTGAACTCGAGTTAAATTTTCGTGGGATGTTACGTCATTTAAAATACTATTAAAATAAACAACAAATACATGTTGCAGAGATTTATTCATCAATTTAAAAATGTGAATAATAAAATGCAAAAATAAAGCTAAAATACTGTGAAATTTTGTTTATCATCTCTCCCTCTTAACTTAAAAAAAAATCTAGCTGTATGTAAATTGGCCCACAAAAAAGAAAAAGCAAGTCTTTTTGTGACATCCTGGAAGGCTGAAACATGTAACGCGATAGGCCGAGGGACGACTTTGCCTGGTCTAAAAGTATCGGTCTATTCGAGATTTCAGTGTGGAGATGTGAACAAACAACCACACTTTAGGGATGTGTGGAAAACAATCGTATACAACAGTAAACATTTTTAGTCGCTGTGTCCTGGAGGGAAGAACTGGTGGCTTGTGGTGTGTCTTGGAGGGAAGAACTGGTGTCTTGTAGTGTGTCTTGGATGGAAGAACTGGTGGCTTGTGGTGTGTCTTGGAGGGAAGAACTGGTGGCTTGTGGTTTGTCTTGGAGGAGCGAGCTGTGGCTTGTGGTCTGTCTTGGAAGGAAGAACTGGTGGCTTGTGGTGTGTCTTGGAGGAACAACTGGTGGCTTGTGGTGTGTCTTGGAGGGAAGAACGGGTGGCTTGTGGTGTGTCTTGGAGGGGAGAATTGGTTGCTTCAGGTGTGTCTTGGAGGGAATAACTGGTGGCTTTTGGTGTGTCTTGGAGGG
The DNA here is from genome assembly GCA_964033795.1 of Lymnaea stagnalis. Lineage (NCBI taxonomy): Eukaryota > Metazoa > Mollusca > Gastropoda > Lymnaeidae > Lymnaea > Lymnaea stagnalis. The sequence goes on along the minus strand of CAXITT010000164.1, from coordinate 494,495 downwards.
GAGAATTGGTTGCTTCAGGTGTGTCTTGGAGGGAATAACTGGTGGCTTTTGGTGTGTCTTGGAGGGAATAACTGGTGGCTTGTGGTGTGTCTTGGAGGGAATAACTGGTGGCTTGTGGTGTGTCTTGGATGGAAGAACGGGTGGCTTATGGTGTGTCTTGGAGGGAATAACTGGTGGCTTGTGGTCTGTCTTGGATGGAATAACTGGTGGCTTGTGGTCTGTCTTGGATGGAATAACTGGTGGCGTGTGGTGTGTCTTGGATGGAATAACTGGTGGCTTGTGGTGTGTCTTGGATGGAATAACTGGTGGCTTGTGGTGTGTCTTGGATGGAATAACTGGTGGCTTGTGGTGTGTCTTGGATGGAATAACTGGTGGCTTGTGGTGTGGATGGAATAACTGGTGGCTTGTGGTGTGTCTTGGATGGAATAACTGGTGGCTTGTGGTGTGTCTTGGATGGAATAACTGGTGGCTTGTGGTGTGTCTTGGATGGAATAACTGGTGGCTTGTGGTGTGACTTGGAAGGAATAACTGGTGGCTTGTAGTGTGTCTTGGATGGAATAACTGGTGGCTTGTGGTGTATCTTGGATGGAATAACTGGTGGCTTGTGGTGTGTCTTGGATGGAATAACTGGTGGCTTGTGGTGTGTCTTGGGTGGAATAACTGGTGGCTTGTGGTGTGTCTTGGATGGAATAACTGGTGGCTTGTTGTGTGACTTGGAAGGAATAACTGGTGGCTTGTGGTGTGTCTTGGATGGAATAACTGGTGGCTTGTGGTGTGTCTTGGATGGAATAACTGGTGGCTTGTGGTGTGTCTTGGATGGAATAACTGGTGGCTTGTGGTGTGTCTTCGCGTTAAGACCTTGTGACTTACAAATTTATTTATGAAACTGATTATTTCTTTTTTTTTAAATCAGGACTTTTTGACTTTTTAGCATGTCTTTGCAATAGGTCAGTATGTCCTTTAGGTCAGTATGCTCTTTAGGTCAGTATGCGCTTTAGGTCAGTATACGCTTTAGGTCAGTATGCGCTATTGGTCAGTATGTGCTTTAGGTCAGTATGCGCTTTAGGTCAGTATGTGCTTTAGGTCAGTATGCGCTTTAGGTCAGTATGCGCTATAGGTAATTATGTGCTTTAGGTCAGTATGTACTTTAGGTCAGTAAGTGCTATAGGTCAGTATGTGCTTTAGGTCAGTATGCACTTTAGGTCAGTATGTGCTTTAGGTCATATTGCGCTATAGGTAATTATGCACTTTAGGTCAGTATGCGCTATAGGTCAGTATGTGCTTTAGGTCAGTATGCGCTTTAGGTCAGTATGCGCTTTAGATCAGTATGCACTTTAGGTCAGTATGTGCTAGTCAGTATGTGCTTTAGGTCAAATTGCACTTTAGGTCAGTATGCACCTTAAGTCAATATGTGCTTTAGGTCAGTATGCGCTTTAGGCCAGTAAGCGCCTTAGGTCAGTATGCGCTTTAGGTCTGTTTGCGCTTTTATGAGTTTTGTTGCTGACGAAAGGGGAAATGTCCCCCCCCCCCACTCCATTCAATGCAAGTCTTAGTTTTCGTTAACTGAGCAACACAAATATCACGTCAACCTTTTGGATTAACGTTACGTGTCTAAAGGTCAAGGCCTATCACATAAAAGGGCAATTTGCAATCTGACCATCCAGTTGTCCAGCGGTCCCAAAATACCTCTTGTTTTCATTGACAAATTTCTCTTTTGGCTGTCTGACCAAAATGTTTTTTTGTTTTTTTTGTTTTGCTTCTTCTAAGATCAGTGTTGTTTTTGTGTGTGCTTTTGGCGGTTGCTATGGAAACATACTAAAAACTCTGGGGTACAAACATTTGCATGATGAACTTAACAAAATGTCGTCGTTACAAATTGTACCCTCTTTTTCCGGGCGAGTAAGTCAAAACATGTATTCCACATTTAAAGACTTGGATCAATAGCACCAACACTGACCGCTGCACCGTGACAGCTGCACCTTGACAGCTGCACACTGAACGCTGCACCATGACAGCTGTACACTGACCGCTGCACCGTGACAGCTGCACACTGACCGCTGCACCGTGTCACCTGCACACTGACCGCTGCACCTTGACAGCTGCACACTGAACGCTGCACCGTGACAGCTGTACACTGACCGCTGCACCGTGACAGCTGCACACTGACCGCTGCACCGTGACACCTGCACACTGACCGCTGCACCGTGACAGCTGCACACTGACCGCTGCACCATGACAGCTGCACACTGACCGCTGCACCGTGACAGCTGCACACTGACCGCTGCACCGTGACAGCTGTACACTGGTCGCTGTAATGTAATGTTTGCACTCTAAAGCTCTTGATATACATAAAGGGGGGACAACTATGTCTAGCCATTGAAATCCTAGTCTAGGAGTATGGACAGATTGGTATCCTTATAAAATGGGTTACTTGTATTTATGATTGGTCAAATTATTTCAGCTCGATATTACATTATATTTTAAGGATTTATACGAAAAAACAATGCATTTAGGAGTTGTATAATTACAAAACCAACATCCGAGTTTTTAGGAAAACTTTGTTATGTATAGATTTAATAGACTACCTTCAACATATAACATACGACGATTCGTTGTTTTGATAAGAAAAATTCTTTACAGACACATACAAATGCAGAAAGCAAACTTTCGAAAACACTTTATCTTTGCCGTTGCGTTTGTAAGTCAACAAGAAGCATAGAAAGAAGAATTCTCACAACTAATTTCAGGTAAAGTCGTTATTCATTTAAAAGAGACTGAAATATTATGGAACAGTCAAAGATGTAAGATGTAAGATGAAGCGAAATTCTTCATTGCAGAGTAACATTGCTCACTGGCTTATGCCTTTTACCCCATCTGGATCATCGGCCTTATCCAAGAATTCATCACGGTCATGCGCTTTCCTCTCCAGTTGCTTCCAGGTCTTTCCCATACTTTGCCTGTTTGCCTCCAGCTACCATGTTATTGCCGTCGCGTCACCAACAAATCAAATTAACGGGTTTACAAAGTGGTGTTTGAAAATGCAGGCATCTTCACGACACCGATGTCAACAAGTCTCTTTATTAATGTTTAAGTAAGCATGTTTCAAAACGTGACCCTCAGAAGCTCCCAGGGATACCTGCTCAGATTCTTAGAACTTAATTACAGAGCTAAGCACTTGCCGTCCTAGCGCAGATTGTTGAAAGCTCATCTTCAAGGAGAAATAACAGCAGATTTACAGCAAAAAAAAAAAACAAAAAAAAAAAAAAAAAAAAAAAAAAAAAAAAAAAAATTAAAACAAAAAAAAAAAAAAAAAAAAAAAAAAACAAACAAACAACAAACAATTGACGCACACAAACTGTTTGTTGAGGTAATGAAGACGTTCCATAAGGAAGTCAGCTCGTAAAGTGGGTCAACGGACAGCTGACTTTAAAAATGTGTTCTAAGACTAATGTATTCTAAGACTATTTTACTCTAAGACTGAGTTGATTGTTGTTTGGCTATTTTGGCTGCAGACAATTTTATTTTTTTCATATTTAGCAAAGTTAAGTTAACTAAGGTCATTGTTTTAATTGTCTTACGGTATTTCCAGATTTTGTGTTGATATCGAAAATATCTTCCAGACCTGTCGTATTGGGTAAACGAAAAAAAAAAAGCAATTGGGATTTTTCTTAGTGTTTAGAATGCTTAAATTATTCGGATTATGTTGAGATGTCAAATACCATTACGAAAGTAATCAGAAGTCGTGGTTTTTGGCCTCATTTATAAAGAAATCAAAGAAATCAAAGAAATCAAAGAAATCAAAGAAGTCAAAGTAATCAAAGAAATCATTTAAAATTTTTTTAAAGAACCCCTAAAATCAATATTTTTTTAATTGATTCACCATAGAATGTAATATCGAGCAGTGGGGAGAGGTGGAGCTAAAAATATGAGAATCCCAAAGGGTGCCCCCCCCCTTTCCCAAAGGCTAACAACCGCACATTTGTTCATGCACCTGAAGTATAGTAATATGTTAATGACCTACCCGCTTTTGTACAGCAGATTTATTTCACCAACAATGTTAGAAAAACCAAAGTATCATTTAGCGCAAATTATCGAGAATTTCATTTCACATTCCCCTAGAAAACAGGACAAACGGGTTTTTTTTTTTGGGGATGGGGGGGGGGGGGGAGGGTGGGGGGTGGAGGGTGGGGGGGGGAGGGGGGGGTTGGGGATGGGGG
>CAXITT010000164.1:460573-489602 GCA_964033795.1 Lymnaea stagnalis | reverse complement strand
AAAAAAAAAAAAAAAAAATTAAATAAAGATTAAGCCAGTCAGCAACATTAGTAGAACATCTTTCAATCTTCTTGTTGACACTTGTTTTAAACATAGTTGCTTTTCCAGGCTATTTAAAAATGGTTCTCAAACTTGGTATTTTAAACATACCCAAGTACTATCATAGTTTAATTGTTAAAAAAAAATGAAAATAATAATTTTTTTTTTACTTACTTCACCATCTGTAAAAAAAAAAAAAATGTAAAAAAAAAAATATTTGGTGCAGACAGTTTGATTTTGCATTTCATTAACATAAATGTCTAGAACCTCTGCTTGTATCTGGCCACCTGGAGTAATATACTTATAAGATTTAATTGTATGCGTTTGTTGTCAGTGTGTTGGATACATTTATTTGGGTTCGTTGTTGCAAAAATCAACAAGCTTTGATGGCAGTAAAGCGTCATCAAGTGCAAGCAGGATGAAACTAACTTATATCCTTTGATTTGATATTATAGAACCGTTTTTTTTTTTGTTTTCGTGGACGTGGACACCATTAACAGTATCGAATATTTTATTTCATTCTCAAATATTTAGTTCAATAATAAAGCTCTCTATCCAGATGCGTTATAATTATTGATCATTTCATAATTCTGTATCAAATCCATCTTATTTTAGCTTACCATTGTTAAAAATTGCATTCCTTTAAAAATCAACAACGCAGGAAAGCGGGCAATTTGATACCACAGGTGGATTATGTCTTAACGTATTCAAGAGCAGTAACTTCATGCCTTGAAACTAAATTTTTAACATTTGATAAATCTCTTTCCTTGAATCTCGTAAAGGACTGCCCCAACGACGGCAATAGAAAATCGAGTTGAGCACCCAACTGGTGTCGGGACTTAATGCGCGGGCTGTCAAACTGAGCATAACCAGATCCTGCCCTGCTGTCAAACAGTGATGGATGACCTCCTTAATATTTCGGTGAACTCTGAGATACCGCTGGCTCAAACATTCCGATTTGGGTGAACTGACCCAGTGACTTCACCTGGAAAATCCCCCTTGATCATTAACCGATTTACTCTATCTCTGGACCCTCGGATGACCGGCGTAAATATAGGCCGCCCAACTCAGCTTGACAGGGCGGCTGTCAACATGACACTTGGTGTCACCGTAAACTATGTGGGCATTAGCTGGACACGAGAACCGGAGAGAGTACTAACTGCACGCCTTCTACCATGGTACTAGGACCCGCCAGTAATAAGTAGTCAGAAGACAGATCATTAAATGTGAAGGAAATTTTGCTGAATAATATTTTAAAAACTGTAATTAGTTTTAGTTAATAAAAATAGATAGAAAAACATTTATGTACATTTTCGATTCCACACCATCAGCTTCGATTCCAGTTTTATGAGATGATGTTGGTATATGTGCCAAAGTGTCCTCGTTTTATAGTCATTTTAATTGTTTCTATAGTATAGTAGTTACTATCCTAGTGTCTCATTTTTTATTTTACTTAGTTTACGTGTTTTTAATAATTGTAAAGCGCTTAGAGCTTTAAGGTAAGCGCTATATAAAAATGCCAAAATAAATAAATAAATAAGGTTGACATGAGTCTTGTACAGCTTCGATTCCTGTTTTATGAGACGATGTTGGTATAAGGTTGACGTGAGTCTTGCACAGCTTCGATTCCTGTTTTATGAGACGATGTTCATATTAGGTTGACGTGTGTCTTGTAGCGGAAATGGGCAGGGAAAAACCTATCCAGACATGATTAATGATGGCACAGACAGACTCAGTTAGTTTATTTCTTTAAACAGAATTGTGAAGTAGGACTTTGTCCTTAGTGCACTTTTTAAAATATTATTTCTAGTTTTTATTTGTAATGATTGGAAGAAAAAAAAAGATCTTGCATCATACTTCATGATAATAAATGAAGGACTGGGTTCACACAGCAAAACAAGGTGTGTGGAAGCTTGAATCAAAAGATAGGACAATGAGATGGAAATGTTTCGGCTAATATCCTTCCTTGGCAACAGGAATAATGAAAATACGATAAGAAACAAAGCACAAGGACCTATCTAAAATCTCCAAACAAGTATGATCATATCACATATGTCATAATAAAGAAACTGCCATGAATTCCTTGAACACTTCAACTACCTTGAGTTCAAAATGGTCAATGGCAAAGTACGAATATCTTAGTCCACAGCATGAGAACCCTTGGAAAAAAAAAGTCTTATCGAGGCCTATCATTTATTGATATAAGTTTTACGAGCCAGCATCAGCTTAAAATGTGAGAATCGAGGACAATAGCCTCGTTCTGAGCCCGTTGGCAAATGATTCCAGTCATGAAAAATGTGAGCACATCAATAGTTAATTACAGATGGATCCATTTGTTTACTGTGCTTGACCGGTCATGGTAAGTTGTCTGCTGATCGGTTATGTGGCTGTGAAGTTACCAGGTGAAGAAAGATGTACAAAAACAGACTTGGACAAGCAGTGTTAATTTGTTCTGAAAGATCTGAAGCTGCATACAGTATCAAGATTGTCTAAGAGCTAGTTCTGAAAAAAATAAAATCATCAATGTTCAAATTATAACTACTGCAGTGTAGAATGCGGTCACATGCAAGAAAGGTTGTGAAGGTTTTAGGATTCGTTGTGAAGATTGTAAGATGTGTTGTGAAGATTGTAAGGTGGGTTGTGAAGATTGTAAGATGGGTTGTGAAGATTGTAAGATGTGTTGAGAAGATTGTAGGATGTGTTGATAAGATTGTAGGATCCGTTGTGAAGATTGTAAGATGGGTTGTGAAGATTGTAAGATGTGTTGTGAATATTGTAGGATTCGTTGTGAAGATTGTAAGATGGGTTGTGAAGATTGTAAGATGGGTTGTGAAGATTGTAAGGTGGGTTGTGAAGATTGTAAGATGGGTTGTGAAGATTGTAGAATTCGTTGTGAAGATTGTAAGATGGGTTGTGAAGATTGTAAGATGTTTTGTGAAGATTGTAGGATCCGTTCTGAAGATTGTGAGATGGGTTGTGAAGATTGTAAGATGGGTTGTGAAGATTGTTAGATGGGTTGTGAAGATTATAAGATGGGTTGTGGAGATTTAGGATGGGTTATGGAGATGGTAAGAGGGGTTGTGAAGGTTATAAGATTAGATGTAAAGATTGAAAGATGGTTGTGAATATTGTAGGATTCGTTGCGAAGATTGTAAGATGGGTCGTAAAGGTTATTAGATTAGATGTAAAGATTGTAAGATGGTTTGTGACGATTATAATATGGGTTGTGAAGCTTTTAAAATGCGTTGTGAATATTTTAGATAAGTGTCAGCTTTCAATGAGCTTAAATCTTTAAAATGATGGAAAAAAGTCACCATTTCAAAATGGTGTGATTTACTTTCCCTTAAGATCATCTCTATATTTCAAGCTTATTCTTTGCTGTAGCTTAACAGCATACTTGACACATTAAATGGGAAGCACCAGTCATCGCATATTCAAGAGCACAGCAATTATAGTTTGCTCTATCTTCTTGTGTATGTACCAGAAACAAAACCACGTTGATAGGCCCTCATGATTTACGTCGTACAGCTTTAAAATTGCTAAGATATATTATTTCAATTCCCTGTTTCAATGAATAATCTGGGAGACTATCAGAGCCCCTGGGAATAAGAAACAATAGTAAACTTACACATTGGTGTTTTGGAGTCTTTAAGAACGGGGCAGTTATTATAAGGTAGATCAAAATAATGATTATTTTCATTCTCTAATCAGACATGAATCCCCTTCACAGGATCGCCTGCCCTGTGCGCCCCCCCCCCCATAACTACGCCCTTGGTTTTTAAAAGAAAAAGGAACGGCATAGAAAAGTGGCCACATTTGTTTCAGCTTGTAATCGAATCATCTTATTTCACAGCACGTAGGGGCCCCAGCCGGCAATATATGCCAGCGTCATCCTTCTTTGGGTTCAACGACCGCTCTAGACTGGGCAAACTCTAGGCCAGGGGTCCTCAACCATTCAAGTCGTTTGTTAGTCTTTTCAATTAAAACGTTAGGCCTGAACGCTTCATACTCATATCATCGGTTCAATTTGAATATTACAAACATCGTTAGGTCTGACCTTCGGATTGTAGGGTTGCGATAATGGGTTTGAAGTAGATTAATGAGACACACATTATTTGTGGGAATAAAACCGTATACGTTTATTTTTAATTATAAACATGTAAATCAATGAGCCTCCAGTGGCCGTGGAAAAAGGGGTGAGAAAATGACATGAGAGGCATTCGACATTGCGTAGCCCGCACAAAAAGGTGACACCCCTGGAGCAGGTATAGAATGCGTTCATTACCGCACAGTGGTAAGCAGGTGCAATTCCATGTTTACACTAAATTGTCTAAGTATGAACATCTGGTAATATTTGTATAAGACAAGTGCGTCATGTCTTCCTGGTCAGCTTTATGCTACATTCGCGCCTCCTAATTATTCATTTCAAAATATTCTCTTCGGAAAATATATTTCTTACTATTAAATCTGATGAATGTTGGACGCTATTGATTTGTAACGTCGCCTAGTCTGTCTAGCTTTCTCGTTATGGAAGTAATATAAATAACTTATGCACATTCAGGTCATTGCACTTAAGTTGGGGAAGATTTGGGAATAAGTGGACAGGAACGGCTCAGGACACAGGTTCCTAATTTATTTTTGGGTCGTGACCCCGATTTATAAAAAAAAAAAAATTACCCGTACTCCTATGCATAAAAAGTGTAATACCATATGAAACATATCGATAATAGATGCAGCATAATAAAACTATTCAAGCTTCATTAAGACACCGATTAAAAATGAAAATTTCTTTAAAATCATTTTTAGTTCAGTTGACCGGCCTCGGTTCGTTAGATAATCCTTTTCCCCCCCCCTCCTTTCAAGCTTTCATTTTATCCTGTTTTCCCATTTCCTGTGATAAAATAAATCTTAATGCTGCTAGAGCATTGACCAGGAGATTCCACCTTCGTGTTAAACTTTCAGACATTAAGCTATCACCCTAGAGCAGGCCATGATGCCATTTATCCTGAGATGATCCTATACAAAGACATTACAGAGATCGCAAGTAATTGCAGCTATGCTAAAAATATCAATAGGACTGTTTCTATGGTAATTTGATACTCTATAACAAGAAACTAAATAATGGTTCGCAACTAGAATTTAAACATAGACTTGCCTCCTGCCATGTACGTAGTTCATATAAAGTTTGGTCCATGTACCTACATCCCAAAAATGATTGGTCAAGGTACATTTATCCCCAAAGTTGGTTGGTCAAGGTACATCTATCCCAGAAGATGTTTGGTCAAAGTACATATATCACAAAATAGTGTTTGGTCAAGGTGCATTCATCACAAAATCTGTAAAATAACCGTAAAATGTAATAACAATCTCATGTTTAAATGGTTTCGAGGAACATTCAAGCTACTTTAGTTTTTGCGTACGCATTTTTAATAATCCTTTATTTAGGAAGGTTTAATCACACAATTTGAACAGAGGGAAGGATTGTGCTTACTTCCGGATTTATAGTCAAACTATCGGAATATTTTGTGTCTTGTGGGGCGTGTGTGTCTGGTGTGTCTTAAATTTTGTGTCGTGTGTGTCTTTTGTAGCGTGTGTGGCGTGTGTTTCTGGTGTGTCTTAAATTTTGTGTCGTGTGTGTCTTTTGTGTCTTGTTTGGCGTGTGTGTATCGTGTGTCTTAAATTTTGTGTCGTGTGTGTCTTTGTGTCTTTTGTGTCTTGTGTGGCGTGTGTGTCTGGTGTGTCTTAAATTTTGTGTCGTGTGTGTCATTTGTTTGGCGTGTGTATCTGGTGTGTCTTACATTTTGTGGCATGTGTGTTGTGTGTGGCTTGTATGGCGTGTGTGTCTTAAATTTTGTGTCGTGTGTGGCGTGTGTGTCTTTTGTGCCTTGTGTGGCGTGTGTGTCTTGTGTGTCTTAAATTTTGTGGCTTGTATGTTGTGCGTGGCGTGTGTGTCGCGTGGGGCGTGTGTGACAATTTATGACTTTCTCGTGCGTTGTTTACCTGGTGGATGTCTGGAAAACTGGGTCGACGGAGGTGGTTGACAATGTCATTCAAAGTATCGTGTGTAAATGGGTGCGTGGGTTACCTCTAAACTACATCTTTTAGCTTTTTTTTTAGGCCTAGGTTAAGAGTTAAGTTACTCCATCCTAGATTTTGTAAGCATTCACTTTATTTAAAAAGTAAGTTGTTATAATTTTTCGTGAATTTTAAAGATTAAAATTATTTATTTTAATACTAAAAGGTAGCAAATAAATAACAAACTTTTTATGAACTTTTTTTCCATGAAAGATTATCTTATGTGTGACACTTTTTCCCCGTGCGTGAACTTTGCTTGACCCCTAGCACATGCTACGTTCATAGGTGCGCGTGGCCTATTCGTTTGATGTATTGTGTTTACAACCGACTTCCAATTTAACAGTATACTAGTATCTTATGGAGCGTTCTCGATTGTATTAGAAAAGTAAGGGCGTTTCTAGACGCGTCGGTAGACCCACATATATAAGAGATTGACAGGCACAGAGATTCAGACGGAGATTCGGATAGATATTATTAACTTTACGAGACGATTGTATTATTCTTTGTGTGCTCATATGTGTTTATTCGCATTGATCATTCAGCATTATTAATTGGCACATTGTACTAACAACTGTGTACCGGTACAAGATTTTCACATACTCTGTAAGTTGATGATTTGTAATTATATTTCTTTTGTTTGTAATAGTATTATTACTAAATTAAATCTTATTCATTGTAATTGGTACTGTTTTGGGTGTCGTATTTTTTTAAATTATATTCCTCTATGGAATCGTCCTTTGTTAGGCACTGTTTGATCGAGCCATCAATTAAAAATAAGAGATTAATTTCTCACAATAGAAGCCAGAGCGTAACAATTAGTTTAACACTCTAAAATGTAGAAAATTATTTTGAATTACTTAAAATGCCAAACACAAAAAAACCATATGCAGAATATATATATATATATATATATATTAAAAATTAGTACAAAAAACATATTTAAGATTCGGCTACTTTAAATTTCGATCATTTGACCACACAGAGTGCTAATATACACTTATGGACAATATTTTCAAGCATAATACACATTAAGAAATTTTTTAATTTAGCCCCGTTAGTAAACATTAAAAGGCAAAATATTTGAGAATTTCATCCGCTTTGAATGGGATTAATTTGAAATATTAACTTGAATATTTATCTGATAAATTTTAAATCGTCCCCTGTCTTAGGGATAGCTATAAATGGCCTCTTTTAGACGTTTGGCTCCTGGATCCTATTGTATTTTAATTAATTAATGGCCCTATATTGGACTTGGAGAAAAAGTTTTTTTTTTTTTTTTTTTTAAAAGTAGAAGTGTCTTCAAATTTTGCTTTTAATTTAAATTAATAATTGTGGGTGAACTCAGCTCGAATAGTAACGAAATATGATGTGTTTTTAATTAATTTATGGCCTTATAGTTGATTTGGAGAAAAAGTTTTTTTTTTTTTTTTTTTAAAAGTAGAAGTGTCTTCAAATTTAGCTTTGAATTTAAATTAATAATTGTGGCTGAACTCAGCTCGAATAGTAACGAAATATGATGTGCTTCAAATTCAAAGTTTACAAGAGTTATTTTAAATCGGGATTTTTAAGGAGATTTTTTTTCTTAATTGGTATTGTGTCGACGTGTTTTTGACAGGGCCTTCAAATGTATGTATACGCTGGTAACGCTTTAGAAGTTTTTGTTTTCAAATAAAATCCCGAGAAAAGCCGGGTATATTAACTAGTATTTGATAAATAATAATTAAATTCCTTGAAATAAAATGACCATTAAAGAATGATAAAGAATTTGTTTTCTCGATGCCTCTAGCACAGGCCTGCACAACTCAAAATGTAAGGCGGGCCGTAATTCATTATGAAAAACGTGAGCGGGCCAAAATAAAATAGGACAGGACTTGTGCGGGCCAAAAAAATATAGTTCAGGGGGAAAGTTATTAAGAAAATAATAAGAATAACGAGTTTTTCGATACCTCGTGGGTCACAAAGCGGATGATGGCGGGCCAAATGCGGCCCGCGGGCCGTATGTTGTGTAGGCCTGCTCTAGCACAAAGCTATTTTTCCCCCCTCCAGAAAGTCACATCATGTGATTGGTTCTTCTCGTCGGTGGATGGTCGGAACAGATTTGATAATGACCACAAAAGAGTGAGAAAGTTATACATGTTTCTGCTTTTAAAATTAAATATCGTTTCTTTGGTAAAACCCTAATTTAACCCAAAATGTACTTTCCTTCTCATCTTGCGGACTCAATGAATACAAAACTATATAGCTCATGTGTAATGCACTCTTGCACACCCAATAAAAAAAGTCTATATATAGCTGATGTGTAAGCACTCTTGCAGGCTCAATAATAAAATATATTTGTAATGCACTCTTGCAAAAAAACACAATTCAATTATTAAAACCAACAAATCGAATTACATTCTGTTGTTTTGCAGCAAGTTCAGCTGTTACTAAATTATACATTGAAGCAACGTCGTGTCATCCTCACGGCTGTCATAAAAAAAGTACACACCACAGCTTCCGTCGTAGCCCAAGTGTTAACGTAAAGTGCAAACGACGAATGTAGAACGCAAAGGCCGTCCTGAAATATTCACATACTTGCTTCACTACAACTGTGTTTTCCACGGAACACGAAACCCACGCAGGATCCACAAGATCCACAGGATCCACAGTTACAGCTTTTTAGAGCAAGACGAACTTATCGCTGCTTGAAAATAATTCTAAATTATATTAAATTACATTAATTGGTAAATAATGAAATTATATTGATCGAATAATAATTTAAATGAGTGTTTTCTAAACTATTTTTTCTTCGAACAAATTTTCCATGAAATCATGTTGTAGTAATCTATGGCGTTACCCGCTGGACGGCTTAACTGATGTAAACTTAGACTAAAACACCTAGGTTTGTTTAGCATTAAATCTTATTATATTCTGCAGTAATATTGTTTGTGTTACTGAGTTAAGTAAGTTGGTGGTTTAAAAAATAAAAATATTTTCATGTCCAAGTTGCCATAATATCACCAACCAGCGTATGGGAAGTCTTTACCCCGCGTGGTTCCCTAAGACCAGCTACATGTAGCAATTAAAACGTAGCCTAGCAGGAAACAACAATCTAGTAAAAATGAACGCCTTGTAAAAATTGTAGGAGTTTCTAACGTATGCATTTGGGTTGATCAGCACGTGCAAGAATGGCAATTGGATCTGGGTGACGACGACGATGAACATATGCAGTTAGTGAAACTAATCTCTTATATATATTTTGCTTGTCGCGTGGCTGCTTCTATTTCCAAAGCGGCCCTCCCACTAAGCAACATATTTTATGCTAATCGTACTGAGTAAAAAAGGTGGGGGGGGGGGACTGTCACGCAGCGAGCGTCATGAGTGACGGTTGAACTCGAGTAAAAAGGTTGATTTTCTTTAAAAGTTTCTATTGTGTGAATAAAGAGCCACTTGTATGGTGTAGGAATGTCTTTAGGAGTATTGTGTAAAGACCGGCGGGTAGTGTGAAGTCTGTAGGACAAATATTTATAGAAAATGAGAAATTAACTTTTCTTTGTGAACGCTTTTGGGCCCACCCGGTATTTTCTCAAATGACCTTGACTAGATGTAGCAAGCTGCGCCCGGTTTAGCCTTAGTATTTTTATATGGCTAATTATAAAATATCAGTGATGCTAAATATAGTACCACTGATATTTTATAATAAGCAACATAAAAATACGTAAGCTTCACCGGAGCCAGCTATCACAGCTTTTTCAACCACAGTTAATCGTTCGTCGTTTCTTACCCTCATTACACCATTCTATGAACCAGAGTTTCAAAATCCCTTTCCTTGCATTCAAAGAGTTATTGTAGCCGAACATGAATGGGCTAAGGTCCATGTATGTGTAGGCCTTTATATCTGAACGGCTTTCGTGTAAAATCTAAACAATACCAATAAATCGAAATATCATTTTATGAGATCGCTTCTGATTATTGATCATTGATGATGTTGAGAAAAAAAATAATTTGCGAGGTGTAAAGTAAGACAGCATCCAAAAACAAAGGAGAAGCTGTTAACTTAACATTGGCTTTGTCTTCTTCCTTCATTCGATGGTCTGCGGTTACTGCAATGTTTCAAAGGCTGTTGCTCGTTTTAACATACACATTCATAAAGCGTTTTTAGAGCACCAGGTTGCAGCCATTTTTGAATACATATTTGGATGGCGCCTTCATTAAAATCATAAACACAATCATAGGCACAATCATAGACACTATCGTAGGCACAATCATAGACCCAATCATAGGCACGATCATAGACACTATCATAGGCACAATCATAGACACTATCATAGGCACAATCATAGACACAATCATAGGCACAATCATAGACACTATCATAGGCCCAATTCGTGGGAAAAATCAGGGCTGCAGACTTAACAACATCTAACCTTATGGATTTACAAGCAATTAAATGTCTCAAGAAAGACACGAGCAACACACACACACATACAGACAAACAGACACCCACAAACACAAAAAGACACACACACTCACACACACGAAATAACAAGGGTTCTTAGTCTCACGTAGAGAGTACTTTTAACCATAGTCAAATAAGCTACTTGTACTCTAACAAAAATAATCCTATTCCATAGACTGTACCATTGGGTGAGTTTATTGGATTTGGCAACAATAGGCAATAAGGATGTTTTTTGAATTATTCAGAGTGATTCATATTACATACGATCTAAAGCATATAGGACAATAGCACACCATGCTGCATTCGAGTCTAAAGCCTATAGGACAGTGGTTCTCAACCTTCCTAATGCCGCGACCCTTTAATACAGTTCACATTGTTGTGGCGATCTCCAACCACAAAATTACTTTCGTTGCTACGTCATAACTGTAGAGTATATGTGTTTTCTGATGGTCTTAGGCGACCCTTGGGAGAGGTTCGTGCGACCCCCAAAGAGGTCGCAATTCACATGTTGAGAACTGCTGCCGTAGTACAATGGCATATAATGCTGTAATCAAGTCTAAAGCCTATAAGACAAAAGCACATAATTTATAATGCTGTATTCTAGTCTGAAGCCTATAGGACAATGCCACATACAGCTGTATTCGAGTCTAAAGCCTATAGGACAATGGCACATAATGCTGTATTCGAGAGTCAGACATTATTTTAGCCAAGTTCTTCGATTTGACCGAGTGTTGACAGCTTCTCTAATTAAGTTTAACATTTTTTCCTTCCAAAATCTAAATCAGAACATTCTAAATTCTAAAATTATCAAATTTAAAACCAGGATATTCATAAATTATCAAAAATTAAAACTAGACATTCTCAAATTATCAAATTTTAAACCAGGACATTCATAAATTATCAAAAATTAAAACCACGGCAATCTAAAATTATCAAATATCAAATTGAAATATTTTCTAAAATTATCGAATTGAAAATCAAGATATTATAAAATTATCCAAATTAAAACTACGTCATTCTAAAATTATCAAATTTAAAACCAGGACATTGTAAAATTATCAAATATCAAACCAAAACATTTTCTAAAATTATCAAATTTAAAAACTAGGACATTCTAAAATTATCAAAATTTAAACCAGGACATTCTACAATTATCAAATTTAAAGCCATGACATTAAATATGATCAGATTTAAAACTAGGACATTTAAAATTATTTTGCGCCTAGGTGTGTTCGATGGGTGTCTAAGCGTAGGTCACGTTGTCACAGTTCCAGTAACTCTTAGAGATTCGTTTCAAAGCTGGTTAACATGTGGGGGTCATCGCCCGTCATACACAACTAGACAAATCCATCATAAGCCTTTGGTTCATAGCCTGGCGACCACTGTCGGGAAAAGTCAAGACGCTACCATTAATTCTTCTTAGACAAATGACAAATTGATTTTGTGAAGTAGGACAAAAACCTATTGGTTAAAAAGTCTTCTTCATCAAAAAATAAACCCCATTGAAACACTATAAATAAGACTCATTAGATCATAACCAAATCATGAAGTGAGAACATTGTCGGGCGTGCCCTGAATCGAAAGAAGAAGAACATTAATCATGACATGCGCCTCATTCTATACACAAGAAGCAAACGGTTGTGTTTCAAGCACATTTAATCATGACATGCGCCTCATTCTATACACAACAAGCAAACAGTTGTGTTTCAAGCACATTTAATCATGACATGCGCCTCATTCTATACACAACAAGCAAACAGTTGTGTTTCAAGCACATTTAATCATGACATGCGCCTCATTCCATACACAACAAGCAAACGGTTGTGTTTCAAGCACATTTAATCATGACATGCGCCTCATTCCATACACAACAAGCAAACAGTTGTGTTTCAAGCACATTTAATCATGACATGCGCCTCATTCTATACACAACAAGCAAACAGTTGTGTTTCAAGCACATTTAATCATGACATGCTCCTCATTCCATACACAACAAGCAAACGGTTGTGTTTCAAGCACATTGCATTCATCTCCAAACACCAAAACGACCATACACACTGTGGCATTAGAAAGGGGTGCAGCAGGGTTGGTCTTTCCTGTACGGTATTTTTTTCTGTACATGCAGGGGCGGCACTTTTGGCCAAGTGAAACTTTTTTGTTTTTTGTTTTTGTTTCTTTTTTGTGGAAGGGGACGACCCAAATCTTTAAACGCCCCGGTCGGCAGTAACCACAGTTTACTGCATTCACGGTAAACATAAAAAGAACAATCCCATGTAAAAAGTGAACTACTTTCGTTGTATCGACTTCTGCCAGCGACATTTGCCCGCGATTCTGGTAACTTAATGACGGGAAGCATTGCTGGCTCGAGGCCATCAAACAGGGATCAGTTGCCTGGCACTTAAATCCAGGTCAGGGTTCGCGATTAATTGTTAAACTTGATGACCCTTATAAGAAATCTGGAACACAAGCTTCTCGAGTACCAGTGATGGTTCTGAGGTAAATGCTCAATGGGACAGATATAAATGTTTGAATCCACCTTAGCACCACATTTGCACTGCTTTTCAATGCATACACGTTTGTTTATACCGTTAAACTTTAAACAAATGACTCGTATATGTTAAAAAAATAATAAATTTTTAATGGTTTCATTTTTATAAAAAAACAGTACTTTAAATTCCTAAAGGGAGATTCAAGATCAAAGAGTCACACAAAAAAGTATTTTAAATTTTAACTAATATTTATAACAACTATATTACTGCTTTAGAACTACTAAGGATACGTTATTTTTAACAAAATCTGACCGAGAAAATAGTAAAATGCTTTATTTGTCTAATCATCTATTTATTATTTCTATTTAAAAATGCAAAAGTTGTTTGGGAGAAGATAATGTCTTGTGTTGCTAATGTTTCAATTCCTCCGACTCCCATTCAATTAAACTTTTCACACAAAAAGTATTACGGAAGTCCGATAGCCTTTCAGTCGCTAGAGGACAATGACCCGGATGTGGCTACCCCCCCCCCCCCTCCCTTTTCTATTTATCTTTTAAATTCATATCTTTTACATAAATCAATAACGTATTCAATTTAACTTTTCACACAAAAAGTATTACGGGAGTCCGATAGCCTTTCCGTCCCTAGAGGACAATGTCCCGGATGTGGCTACCCCCCCCCCCACTCCCTTTTCTATTTATCTTTTAAATTCATATCTTTTACATAAATCAATAACGCTACTACGGTCAGAGTTTTGTAGGGCAACAAATGAAGAGGGGAAAAAAGCCACGAGTCCTACAACACAAGTCATTGTAATGTATCATGTGACCTGAAAGGAAAAAAAAAAACCCAACTCAGCTAAAGCAGAGTCCCACGGGGTTTAGGATAGAAAGTCAGCCCAAGTAACTTGCATTGGTGGATTCCGGGCAAGTTCGAAAAAAAAATACAATTAATTTCCCCTACTTCGCGAGTACCATACGATGTTATTATAATACCAATGCGTCGATCGCAATCTTGAATTTCACAAATGTGATTCTTTTTTTTTTTTCTGATTTTTTTTAGATAATGTGGAACAGCGTGTTACCATGCTCAATCTCCGTGTTTGTGTTTGTTACTAAATGAATTATCCCCTGGAAACATCTGGACATCTGGACGATTCTATTCTATGGCGTGAGAAACTGAAATTTTTTTGTAAATTTTTTTTTTCGTTTCAGAAAGCTATAGGAGATCAATAATTTGAGAAACACGTAAACATTCTCTGTGAGGGTTTAAATATTTGTTGTTTTTTTTAAAGTGTGTAACGCTTTAAATGAAAATATGGGTTAAATATGTTTAGTTTTCTCAAACATTTGATAGGTAGATACATATTGTTTATTGTAATAGTTAGTTCTTTTGTTGTTTTTTTGTTGTTGTATTTTTCATGTCCGTTTCCAAAAAGCCTGTTTTTTGTGTGTGTAGAAATAAAAATCAGTTTTGAGAAGTAAATTTATCATCTTGAGAAATGTTTAACTCTTCAGTAACAATCGCATCAGAAAATGCATAATCCCTCTTTTGGGGCGACCATTGGACCTCTGAGGCGATCCGAGGTGGTCGGAGCTGTGCTAAAGTCATTATTAATATACCCCAGCACAGCAACGATTGAAAGCTTGGATCCCTAAGGGAGTCTGACCAGACGACCATTTGGACTCCGATTCTAGGCGGTGCCGGGATTCGTGGAGGGAGGGGATGTCTGGGTTTTGGGTCCATACATATTTTGATATGGCGGGATTTGCTTAGGGAACATGTTGGCCACGAGCAGAAATCCAAAACTTAATTATGTGCACCAAGGTGCAAATCCTTGTTTGCAAACCATAAATTGGAGTTGGCACCGCTCAAATGAACCTGAACATAGATCATAGTGTACCAAGCTCTATTAATAAATTAACCGACGCATTTAAAAAAAAAAGTAGAGAAAAATCTTCAGAGCTGCATGTTGAATTCTTCTAATTAAGAACACGTTCTCGAGATGAGCTGTCATCTTATCGAGAACACCCTTAGACTACATTGACCGATAACCAGTCACTACTGTATCAATCCACACAGACTCCATTACCCAGTCATCCCCTGGGAACATGACTCAATATCAGTTCCCACCACGACCAAGGAGGCCGTTGAATACAACCTCCACAACTAAAATCTACCCCGGAAAATAACACTTGTCATTTTCCAAGGAAATGTAACTTTTCTTAAACTTATACATAATTTCGGAGCGAATAGACGGTTCTTAGTCTACATCATAAATAGACTTCAGAAGCAAAAGCCTTTGAAAAAGGTTACTGTCAATATTCGTGGAGTAGTCCTCGAAGTCTAAAGTAGTTGTTAGTTTCAAAGTTAATGCAGAAAATAAACAAGATTGAAAAGAAAAAGCTCAAATATTTTTTATTCCAATTCAAGAGACAGTCATCCATTTTTTATTACACTTATTATTTAATCAGCGGAAAGCTGAGAGTCAACTCTAACTTAAGTAATTCGTTTCCTACTGTCGTTTTACAGTAAGAACTTCATCTATTGACAACTTAATGTGGTCATCTTTCATCCTTAGTTATAAAAAAAAAAATCACCTATTAAAAACAGTTTAAGTTATTTGACAATTAATAACAAATAAATGATTTGCTAAGAATTTATTTTCACTTCTTTCATAATTATACATCACATCGTCATTCTTGATCGTTAATTAATCCGTAAGAGTTACCAACCGTTATTTCGTTGAGTTAATGTCCTTGAACCGACACCCTTATGTATTCTCAGTCCATTTTTGTTTATTGAGATCTTTGATATTTCTTTCTAATAATTTTTGCAACAGATGTATATAGTTGATAAAGCGACAATGCAATCAAATAATGATAACCGTGTGCTTCCAATTCTAACAATAACAGAGTGGTGTCTGTTCTGAACTTTGAGATCTATTTACTTTACTGAAAGCTACCAACACCTAAGTTTTATTATTTTATTTTAATATATCTTTTGTTAATTGTATTGTATTGCATTATATTTTATTGTATTGTATGTGACGAGCTGTTGAACCTGTTTTGCTGTGGTCATCCACCCATGGCGATGAGTGTCTACTTGTTTAGGCCAAGTCTTTCACTTCATCCCATGAGACAGTATGTCTGATAGAACAGTTACTAATACACCAAACACCAACCGGTTTGTAGCAAGATGTGAGTTTATTTAACAACAATTCCTTAACTATTGATGTTACATAATTTCAGACTAATAATGAAACACTAAACAACACACAAGTCCAAACAGTCAATATAGTACAACCGCCATCTATCCATCATAACAACAGCTCAAAACTAACACGTCATTTCCTCTTACCCAACTACGTCACAACACTCTCACACAATCGATGCAGCTACACCTGAAATCTCGAAACTAAACATCTTTTCCCTCACAAACATAAAAACAGTGCTCTACACATAAAAACAGTGATTTCATTCCCGTGACAGTATGGTATTGTATTGTATTTTTTGGTATTGTATTGTATGGTGTGGTATGTATTGTATTGTATTATATTGTATTGTATTGCATTGTATTATAATGGTATTGTATTGTACTCTACTGTATTGTAATGTTTGCAGAAAAAGACATTTAGAGGAAGCTACCGTTTTTTTCCTTTTCTCTTTTCTTTTCAAGTCTAAATATGTTACACTATTTGTTGAGTGGTCTCTAATTGTGAGTGGTAAAAATGAAAATTCTACGCACCACTATGTTATGACACAATAAACTTATGAAATTGAGAAGAATCTTGTGAGTTTTCAGCATTCTTCTTCTTCTATATATTAAGGATCAACGATCAGTTATTCAGCTGCCGTGTCAACATATGTGTTAGTTGTTTCCTGTTATTGAAATTAACCAACCATGAAGACAATTAAAAAAAAAAAATAACAATTGTCCCAGATGTACCCCAGAGAAAGACATTGAACAGTGATGGCCCTATTATATCACACCAAAAAATAATAGTAAATAATCGTATAAATAATAATCTAAAATGACATTTTCTTTCCCAGAGATCAAAGTAGATATTATTTCCATGAGATGGACGGCATGTACAGAAATATGTAGTATTTTATCAGCGTCTACTTATTTCCAGACATCAAATGTTCGTCAAATAATAACATAAATGATGTTCAGTTTTGATTGGTCTTCCATGAACTCATTATATTTTGTAACAAGAACCTCACCGTGGGGTCAGCCTACAACAGGGGTCGGCGAATCGAGGCTCGCCAGCCGAATGCGGTTCTTTAGCGACCTGAGTGCGGCTCGGCCAGTCGGCCAAAAATCGTTTTTTTTTTGCTCCGAAAAACATGGTTCTTGGCAGGGTCTTGAAAAGAAATTTGGCTCTCATTTTAAAAAAAAAAAATTGTCCTGCCGCTAATTTTTGGCACTTTTGACTAGCGAGTTTGCCGACCACTGGCCTACAAGGAATCACATGACTTACGCCACAATATGTTCCAGGTCGTCAAACTTACTTTGAAAATCGGTGTGATTTGATGTCGCTCTGCTCCAGTTAGACATTTATTAAAAGACCCCATACTTGTCTTTAGTATAAGGCAATTATTTAAGGTAAATCGACTGTTAATCACATCATTTTATCACTCCCTCTACTTCAGCGGTTCTCAACGTGGGGGGGTCACGACCCCTTTGGGGATCGAACAACCCTTACACAGGACTCGCATATGACCATCGGAAAACACCTATTTATGAAGTGGCAACGAAAATAATTTAATGGTTTGGGGTCACCACAATATAAGAAACTGTATTAAAGGGTCTCGGCATTAGGAAAATTGAGAACCACTGCTTTCCTTGATCATGGATTATAGAACAAACAATGGATACCTTCGAAAGAGATTACATAAATTTACTTTTATACATTTTTAGGCCCTTCTTCTAAAATACTTATACAAGTTTTTGCATTGTCCAAGAATCTAAAAGACCGTGAAGTTACGAGGAACGCTGTTGGTGTATTAAAAAATAGCTGCTTAGTTGAACAGAAAAAACCCAGCTCTTCTGTAGTTTAAGAGTTTCCCTTCTTCTTAACAGTAACATGATGAATCTTGGGATAAAAATGTCTTGTAACTTCAGATTAATCATCAAGAAAATAGTTGTTAAAATGTTGAACCTAATCAAGTTCGAGCAAGTTGTTTGAATCGGAATATTTGACTAAAAGATGTTTACCTTCAAACAACAGTCCCCCAGAACTCGGCACACAAACCTCCTCTTTGTGTTCAATATCAATTTCAATACTCCTCACATTCAACTGAAACCATATCCGTCTCTAGTCATGTGATGAACTGGGTCACGCAAAAGTTCGTTTATGTTAATTACAAAAGATTAGATGAACTGTTACATTTAAAAAAAAAAAATTCAAGCTTAAGATAGTAAGGCTTTGTTCCGAGCAGGTCCACTCCGGTACAATGTCAAGACTAATTGGCGCGACCCCCGTCCACTACGACATCTTCCTGACCCGATACATCCGGAACAATCTTCTTATAACAGAGCGCCGTAACAAGATCATCTATTCCTGGTAGGAGCCCCATGGGACGCACCAGGTCTTCGGTGACTTAACTCTTGATCTACTATGAATAAACGGGGGGGGGGGGGGGGGGGGGGGGGGGGGGGAGGAGGGGGAATTAATGAGTTCAATGAACGGGCCAGCGAACTGTTAAGTTACAAAAGGGCAATATGATCGGTTTCCGAGGAGTCCCGAGTTAAAAGGTCTTTTGGGGGTTGCCAGAGAGACGGGAGAGGAAGACCGTAAGGAATAGAAGGGGGAAAAAAAAGGATAATTGCCCGGAAAATTAGGGCATGGGAGAATATTAGAAGGTTCATTTTTGGCTTACTGCCCCTTAGGTTATGTTTTGGTTCAGTTGTCAGAGTTGATTACATCCGGGCCACACATCCGGGCCACACATCCCCACCAGTCCGATCCCTTCAGACCGTGGTATCAAACTTTTTTTTTTTCCGCTTTGGTTTATAAAGGGATCAAATTGGATTTCCAAAGTTAGCCGCGAAAGAACACACGTGTTGTTGTGACACAAAACAACTGAGTTGTGTTAGTCAGGACCACAGCAGCGGCAGATGATTTGCGAAGGGCAGACAGTAAGCTCAAATTTCAAATTAATAATGATTTTTTCTTTAAAAAAAAAACTTTCATGATTCATTTATGATTTTAAAAAAAAAAAATAAACGAAATAAAATTTAAAAAAACAACCGATAAATCGAGCGATTCTGACAAAAACGACTTTGTACATCAATTTGAAGTTGGTGTATGGAAATAATTTCTCGATTGCTGAATTTTGTTTTAGACATTAATGACCATCCATGTTGAATTTAAGTATCGTTACAGCTAAGTAAGAAAGGGACAAGGTTTCGACAAATTTACCTTTGAATTGCAATTGCAGTCATTTTGTATTTTTCAAAAAAAAAAAAAAATAATAAAAAAAAAAAATAATAATAATAAAAAAAAAAAATAAAAAAAAAAAAAAAAAAAAAAATAAATTAAAAAAACAAATTAAAAAAAAAAAAAATAAAAAAAAAAAAAAAAAAAAAAAAAAAAAAAAAAAAAAAAAAAAAAAAAAATAAAAAATCTTTTTATGGAAAAGAATATTAAAAAATCAAAAAAATTGCCCCCCCCCCCCCCCCCAAATTAGTTTGATACATTATTTGCCTGTAAATAAAAATAGAGTGTGAAGTACACTCAAAAGATCATGTTACTATAAATAGATAGATATAGTTGTGGGTGAGGGGGAAAGCTGATGTATCAATTTTAAAGAAATGTGTGTATTATGGCTGCACAAAGCTAGGTGAGTTAGTGAATGATTATTTGATATGAGCCAAATTTTTAGAGTGTTTTTGGAAACTTGTGTTTATGCGGAACTTCAGATACTTTTTTAATATGCAACTTTCGGAAATGTGTTGAAGACTTTGTCAATACATACGGACACAGGCACTTTTGAACATCTAATGGTTATCTGACGTCATCCAAAACGTCAGCCTTATAGGGGCCAGAAAAGAGAAATGAAGGCCTAGACGCTGACAGTGTTTTGTATGGTTATACAAAGTGAAGCAACCCCTAGACAACGCACTGTTTGCCACTCGGGGCATCTATCGTGTGCATTATACTAAATCCTGATGGGCATGTATTCATTGAATAATATGGACATCAGAAGCCGAGTTGTTTGCAAGCTTTTAGCATGTTGCTAAGTAGTTCGGCATAGTTCTGAGCTGCTCGCAGGCTGTTACAATGTTGCTAAAGAGTTCAGCATAGTTCTGAGCTGCTCGCAGGCTGTTACAATGTTATTAAAGAGTTCAGCATAGATCTGAGCTGCTCGCAGGCTGTTACAATGTTGTTAAAGAGTTCAGCATAGTTCTGAGTTGCTTGTAGGCTGTTACCATGTTGCTAACAAGTTCAGCATAGTTCTGAGTTCGCCGATTCTCAAGAATGTTTCCACCACCAGCCTGCATGCATCCCAAGCGACAAGCACACGTTGGTTAAGCTTCGTTCCAAAAAATAGAGTATCACGAATCAGTCACGTTGTTCTAGCCCAATAAATATTCCAGCTCAATAAATATTCCGGCTTTCAGCCAAGCAGCAGTTTTGGTTGCTCCGAATTTCATTTTTAAAATGTTGAAACTTTGGTCATTTCTACAACACAATTTTCTGGCGACAAAGTTGTTTGAGAAGTTGTCGTAAGTACATTTTAAAAGAATCAGCCAATGATTCGTTTTGAACATGGTGCAGACAATCAATGTGCTCAGATCTAAGAGGTCACTGTCTCAGTTTGTAATGGTTGCTGCCAACACTACTGTGCCACGAGCAAAAAGAAAAGGAAACATGTTCTGTGTACCCCAGATGAAATCCTAGAAGAAATGCTGCCACTTTCAGTTGAGAACATATGTTACAATGATTTGCTGAGCAGCTGAGCACTTTTAAAATAAGTTCCATTGAAACATAAGTCTCTTTGAGGCTTACAGAGTGAGTAATAGGAACTTAAGATTTTTTTCGTTACCATTGTACAAAAACACAACTTTCAAGCTCGCCTTGCTGGAGTCTGTGAGGCGTCTTCGCTGATCAGGAACATAATAGCAGTCCGTCTTCAACATGAGACCGTTCAAATCAGTACGGAAACAGATAGTATTTTCCAGTTTATAATGTGTGTACAAATTACAAAGTGGCGGAATAGGGCGAGTTGAACCATAGCTGCGGCTTCTGGGGGATCAGTTTATTATTGTGGTGATGCGCATGCCCAAGGAAATCGACGTTTCATGTTTCTCCTAATCGCTACAATTACAATTTCAGGGAAGTCCAATGTTTGAATGGAAGCATTGGGCTCATTATCTCGAGTCTTGCATGGTCACTTTGCGCTTTACCGATCGTGTAAAATTATTTGGGCGTGTGTCGCCCAGGGACATCACTTGGGTAGGGATGGGGAGCATTTTTACTACCCCACCCCCTGAATCCTGAATTGTCAGGTTTTATTTAAATTGCTATATACCGTGGAGCCTCCAGTTATAAAAAAAACTCATTAAGCCGGCCAGGTTTTGGTTTTGCCACACCCCCCCCCCCCCCCTTTTTTTGGAATAAACCTAAAAAGTCGGTATTAATCAACACAAGGCATTTTGTTAGTATTATATACATTTCTTGAACGCATGCATAACATAAAATCTATTCGTGCTAGGTTGATTCTGAATTCAATATATGGAATCAACGCGTTACAATACACACAATCCATATCGTTCACTTTCAGTGGCAAAATTGTTGCTGACCAGTGTAATATATTTATCCTATTGTAATAATTTATGAATTTTGCGGCACGTGTGTTAGGAGTAAAATTATTACAGTGATAATATCAATCGATAAGGGTATATCGATCTAAATTTATATCAGATTTCGAGAATCCCTGAGAATCGTGCCGCATAGTGAATTATTCTTTTTATCTGGCTCTCAATACGTAAAATGTTAGAAACACGGGGAAAAAAAAGGGAGGGTGTGGTATACGAGGTCTGCAGTAGGTCACCAGGGGATAGAGGGCACTTTAGAAGCCCCTGGGGGGCGGATAACGTCAATGACCGAAGTCGTAAACAGTGGGATAGGAAGAAGTGGAGGCCTGCCCTCAACAGGGGGTCTTCCTGCAATTAACGACCAGGACCCCCACAGGGGTTGACAGCCGGCCCATGTATGGAGATTTAGATCCTCAATCGTTGTATGACCTCCAACCTCTGTGTTTGGTTTTGTCGATAAAAGAGCAGGTTGTTTCATTGTTGAATGGCGGTTTGCTGAGAATGATTAGCTTGACGCTAAGTAGCATGAAGTAGGTCGACACAAGCCACTAAGTCTCCGAAATGTATTTTCTAAAACTTAATATTGAAAGTGAAATTTCATTAAGCCAGCCTTAAAAAAAACAAACAAACCACTGTCTTCTTACTTGCATTTCCATCTTGTTTGTCGGCATTCTTTTGTTTTTACACACGTGATATTTTCACTCAGGTGATTGTTTCCTCGGGCTGTGGTCACCAGAAAGGTGTTGGTCGTCTCGTTGCGATTGAATTGTGTCAACATCGCGTCTGCTTGGTTCAGTGAAGATGGCGTATTGGCGCTCATAATTAGGAGCCTTAGGATTTTGGAGATTTTAAAAAATAAGCCAATAATACTTTTTTATCGATTACATAAAGATTAAAATTTAAGTTCTAAAAAAGAGTAAATAAAAAATGTATTAAAAAAAAGAAATTAAAAAAAAAAGACTGTCTATCAAAGACGAAATTAAAGGCAATAAAAAGTAGAATATAATTAAATATTATTCAAATGCAATACGCAAAGAAAGTCTGTGCAGAAAATATTTTCAAAAAATGCGTGGGTTTCACAAAGGACCTTGTCCTCTTTGTGACAGGCCCTTCGCCAAAAGAGACACGGCCCATACACTTTTACAGTACATCTCGAACTTGTATCTCGTGTGGAGATATGAAGTGGCCTGCACCTGGCAGGCAAAGCTGAACTTGTTTAACCAGCTTCATTATTAGCATCATAGGTTTGAGCAAAAAATGAGTCCGCAACTTTTACTACTTTCAAGTCTAAAGTGTATCGTAAGACATGCCTTGAAACTAACATAGTTTTTTTTTTGTATAGTGCGAAACTTTTTAACAGATTAGTTTAACTCTGTGTAAAAGATTCTGTTAATTCAAACATGTTAACTGCATTTTCTCCGAGTGACGTACTGTTTATCCTGACATCCCATATGCTTTTGTTTTTCGTATGTGTTTTTCTGATGTTTTCACAAAGAGTTTTGAAATTCGATTTACTTGTTGTTCGCCTAGGCCTATGAGTCATAACAATAGCTGATACTCAAGATTATATTTATCAGTATTCCTGTTATTCAATAGCGAAATCTATTAAATATCGATACAAAAATAATGCAATTTTCCTGCAATAATAATTTCTTAAAACTGAAGAGTCACCAGCTTTCTGTTAATGACAGACTGAGTCCCACATTCATCATCTTTTGTTTTTTTAATGGTTGTGATTTCTGATGAATCCCTTTAGGCGGAACGCGCCGTTGATCGTCTTGTATTTTCATTTATCTCGTTGCTTTACTATTTTATTCACACGGCTTGCATCTAGTCCACACCTTATTATCCTTCAATCTAAAGTCAGATTCAGTGCCTCTAAACGTTAGCATCAGTGAATCATGTCTGGTTTTTCCGGGACGATAGTTAATTTGAAGAGCCTGGGACTAAATGAAGTCAATTAATGGAACGTTGTCTTTCACCATTGTATCGCCATTTGAAACAATTTATAAGATGTGAAGAGAAATAAAACACCTAAGATTCAAACCCAAACCATTGCCACATTAGGAACGTTAAAAACGGATGAAATAGTAAAGAACTAAGACATTTATAGCATCATGATTAACTTGATTAGAAACATTTAGACCAAGAGATTGCTAGTAACGTCATACGCTTTTCATCTGAGTATATACGTGCTCGCCAGATACTGAAGAGTAATACATCATTCCATCTACGCCAATTAAAATTATTAATGCCATCAAAAGTATGCAACATAAAAAGATAGATAGATAGATACATGGATGGATGGATGGATGGATAGATGGATGGATAGATGGATAGATGGATGGATGGATGGATGGATGGATGGATGGATGGATGGATGGATGGATGGATGGATGGATGGATGGATGGATGGATAGATAGATAGATAGATAGATAGATAGATGGATGGATGGATGGATGGATGGATGGATGGATGGATGGATGGATGGATGGATGGATGGATAGATAGATAGATAGATATGTGATACATAAATATGGTTTTTAAAGCCTTCTCCTTCCAGACCTATATTTGAAATCACAGCTTATTCCCGCCAAGCCATGTTACACCTAAAACAATGACTTCGAAATCATGCCCTTTTTTGATCATTCATTTGACATTTTTTTTTTTTGGTGGGTGTGGGGGGGGGGAGGTAATTATATCAATTCTTCTTTAGAAAATGGACGTGATTTTAAAACATGCAGTAACAAATGACTGAGTCCATAAATGATTTGGGTTTTATCTTTTTTTTTTGCGTATTTATTTTTTTACTTAAGTCTTTTTATCTCGCATTCTCTCTATCTCTCTTGGGCTGTCTATGTCTCTTGGGCTGTCTATGTCTCTTGGGCTGTCTATGTCTCTTGGGCTGTCTATGTCTCTTGGGCTGTCTATCTCTCTTTCTTCTCTGTTGCTATAAATAATACATATAATGTAAACGCAGAGAGGGTGTGAAAAGGGGATGAGATAAAATTGAGGAGAGAGATAATGAGAGACTGAGAGTAAGAGAGACAGAAAGAGTGACTCGCATATATAGAGAGAGTGTGCGTATATAAAGATGATATTGCCGTCACCTACTGTCCTCTTTCACCCTCACACTAAAACAAAACAAAAAAAAAATTACTTTATAGCGTTGAAAAAACACAATAAAAAAACATTCACCAAATTAACGACGTTAAATAAAAGAGAACCAAAAATGAAAAAAAAAACACGTAATATTCAGTCATGAAAATGGCTGTAAAAATATTGTCACTCAAATTCCCCTGACAATTTCCGTGAAGACTAGGTCATGTTAAGTAACTCCGTGAGTCTGATTCAAAAGAGAGAGATTAGATGGCTGGGGCTGTGACCTTTTTTGTACTAGACAGTCCTGGAGACAAAAGCGCCATTGTCGCCCTAGATGCCGACTGGAGTAAGTCGGTGGCCTGCTGTTGGCACTGTGGCTGACGCTTGCACTGAGTGAGCTCGCAGAGGCACAGCCCAATCAGCATCAGAGGTCTGGGCTGTTACACGATAGGGAGCTTAAGGGGAACTAAAGGTGGGGGGGGGGGTTGACGGGAGAAGAGAAAGAGGAGGGGGAAAACCCCCCATAAAATTAGAACGGAAGTACGCAGAGAAATTAAGTGGATATCTGCATCGAGGAGGGTGTGGATAGGAGACAAAGAGAATTAGAGAGGCTACAGATAACGTTTGGGAGAAAAATGAAATATAAAAAAATATGTCAACAGGAAGGGGATTAATAAAATGAGAAAAAAGTGATACAATGAATGAATAAAGAGAGCGGCAGAGAGCGGCAGAGAGCGGCAGAGAGCGGCAGACAGCGGCAGAGAGCGGCAGACAGCGGCAGAGAGCGGCAGAGTTGGCAGAGACAGCAGGGACGGCAGAGATAGCAGAGATGTCAGAGATAGCAGAGATGGCAGAGACAGCAGGGACGGCAGAGATGGCAGAGATGGCAGAGATAGCAGAGATGGTAGAGACAGCAGGGACGGCAGAGACGGCAGAGATGGCAGAGATAGCAGAGATGGCAGAGACAGCAGGGACGGCAGAGACGGCAGAGATGGCAGAGATAGCAGAGATGGCAGAGACAGCAGGGACGGCAGAGACGGCAGAGATGGCAGAGATAGCAGAGATGGCAGAGACAGCAGGGACGGCAGAGACGGCAGAGATGGGAGAGATAGCAGAGATGGCAGAGACAGGAGGGATGGCAGAGACGGCAGGGACAGCACAGACGGAAGAGATGGCAGAGATGGCAGAGAAGGCAGGGATAGCAGGGACGGCAGAGACGGCACAGACGGGAGAGATGGCAGAGATGGCAGAGAAGGCAGGGATAGCAGGGACGGCAGAGACGGCAGAGAAGGCAGGGATAGCAGAGACGGCAGAGACAACAGAGAACGTGTGGACAATGTAAATGTAAGAAATAAAGACACACGACAGTTCGATTAAAAGATGGCACGCACATAATCAGGAAACAGAAGGAAAAAGAATATGAAACTTGCTGTAAACCTCACTAGAAATGTCATTGTCATATCTGGGGAAAATGAAAGATGACTGCGTGAGACAGAGAGGCAGAGAAAAGAGAGAGAGAGGCGCACAGAAAGAGAGGGAGAAGGGGAGAGGGAGGGAGGAGAATGTGAGAGAAATAGAGAGATGGAGAGACTGACACAGATAGAGGGGAAGACAGAGAGAAAGAGAGAGACAGAGAATGGGGACGTCAATGAAGACCAACGTATCGACTCTCAGTTAACAGAAAGTGGAGAGGTTCAAGGCCTGACATTGAAACATGATACACTATTACTAGGCCGCAGACTGACGTAGCCAATCTCAGATAAATGGCAGGCCGTCTTGTTGACTGAATGAACACAACATTGCAAAGATGAGACTAGTGCACGGGTCAGCAAACTCATTGTGACCGTGGCCGGTAAAGGCGATCTGAAGGCTGAATTGACTGCGTCAAATGCAATGTGATCAATTACTATGATCTGATTCTTTCCCAAATGTTCATTCCACAAAAAAAGTATTGTTGTCAAATTGTGAGACAACCCTTTTGCCTTGTGAAACACAACATAATTTAACAAATTGGTGGGTTGTTTTGTTGTTGTTGTTTTGTTGTTGTTGTTTTTTGTTGTTGTTTTTTGTTGTTGTTTTTTGTTGTTTTTTGTTGTGTGTGTGTGTGACTTATTCAGATTAAATTATTTTGAGTCTTAAAATAAATTATTTGTCCGAAACTTTTTTTTTAATTGCACAGTCATCTTCTTCACATAAGTAATAAGTATAAAACATCTTCGATTCTGACATTACTAGAATATATTACCCGATGTTATCGGGGTAATAACGGCAGGTCCTTAGCGATAATTTCTAGCTGCTATGGCGAAAACTCATCACAATTCCTAACTTAAAAAAGAAGTATCTATATAATGAGAGTTACGTTTTGAGAAGTATTTGTCTGCTGAGAAATTAATCTCTTATTTAAGTTATGGCTCGTTCAAACTGTGCCTTACAAAGGAGGATACCATAGATAAATACCATAATAAAATTACGACACCCAAAAAAAGTTAAAATTACATCTAATAAGATTTAATTTAGTAATAATACAATTACAAAGCAAAAGAAATATAATTACAAATCATCAGCTTACAGAGTATCGGAAAATCTTGTACTGGAACACAATTAGTACAATGTGCCAATTAACAATGATAAATGATGAATGCGAATAAAAACATAAGAGCACACAGTACACTTGTCTCGTAAAGTTAATCATATCTATCTCCGTCCATCTCAATCTCCGTCTGAATCTCTCTCCCTCTCTCCGAAACTCTTTATTTATATTGTGGGTCTACCGACGCGTCCAGAAACGCCTTTATTTTTCTAATACAATCGCGAACATTCGACAAAACCCCGCTGAGAACAAATTAATTATTTTAGTTGCTGTCTGCTATAAACACGACAGATCAAAAGACTAAGCCACGCCCATCTGTGCACGTAGTGTCTCATGTGGGGTCAACCAGAATGCACGCACGAGGAAATTGTTGTAAACAAGCTCTACATAACAACTTAAACCTCATTTTCTTATAATAATTATATTTAAAGGTTAGTTTTTATTACGTTATCAATTTAATGAAAGTATATTTTTGGAATCAAAACAGGCAAAACTTTTTAAATGTAAAAATATACAAAGCAAAAATGTGTGTGTGTAATTGACAATTCAAAAAGCAATCAATTGTATTTATTAATTTTATTTTTAAGAAAGTAAAATACATTATCACTTTTGTCACACACGGTTATTAAATTTAAAGAAACCTAAGAGTTTTGGCGAAATAGGCTATTTAGCGCTATGACGTCATTTGCATGGTTATTTAGAAGAAATTAATTTTAATTTTAATTCGCAATATTAACAACGCACTAAAAGACGCACTAAAAACAACTGATGGTTGGGTTTTCCCAATAAATGTGATTACATTGAAATTCTTTGATCACGATTTTTTTATTTTTTTATATTTTCATAACTTTCAAACACATATAAAATGCTTAAAATAGTTGATACTTTAAATGTATTTATAATTTATAATAATAATACTTAAACTTTTACTAAAATAAAATCGAACTTACAATATTTTTTGCGCATTTAAATTTATTTGATTTCCGTAAAATAATAGAAAATAACTAGGATTGTTTTTAAAATCCGAACGTACTTACATCGTATAGACTCTTTGTCGTTATGTCACTGGAGCTCATTCTTTTATTTATATATATATATAAAATATATGAAGCTGTGGGTCGGATAACTTGAAGCTTTGGGCCGGATAACTTGAAGCTGTGGGCCGGATAACTTGAAGCTGTGGGCCGGATAACTTGACGCTGTGGACCGGATAACTTGAAGCTTTGCGCCGGATAACTTGAAGCTGTGGGCCGGATAACTTGAAGCTGTGGGCCGGATAACTTGACGCTGCGGACATGATAACATGAAGCGGCGGTCCGGATAACTTGAAGCTGTGGGGCGGACAACTCGAGACAACGGGCAGGATAATTTTGGCTCGTCCCGTGGGATGCAGTTAACCGACCCATTGACTAGTATACTAAATATGAAAATAACTATTTGCCCCCCCCCCCCCCCCCCCCCCCTTGGGG
>CAXITT010000164.1:444774-460498 GCA_964033795.1 Lymnaea stagnalis | reverse complement strand
CCCCTCACTCAAACAGAGAAGTCATAGAACTATTGAAGCTATAATAACACGCTGTTGAGGGTCACATGGTATTGTATGTGTCGTACCGTAACCCACCTCGAGCTCTGTTAGTCTTTCTTGTGCTACGAGATGTAATGTCCAGCACAACTAATATGTATGAACCTGTCTGATAAGTTGACTCAGATAAAGTTAATATGACCTCGAACAGTCAACTTCATATCTTGACATGGTTGATATGATATTTACCAGTCAACTTTATAACTTGACATGGTTTATATGAGATCGACATGTCAATTGTATATCTTTACATAGTTTATGTAAGATCGACTAGTCAACTTTAATATATTGATATGGTTTATTATGAGATCGACCAGTCATCTTTATATCTTGAAATGTTTGATTTGAGATCGGCCAGAAAACTTTGATACCTTGGCATGGTTGATATGATATTGACTAATCAACCTTATATCTTGACATGTTTGAAATAAGAACGACCAGTAAATGTTGATATCTTGACATGGTTGATACGAGATCGACCATTCAACTTTGATATCTTGACATTGTTGGCTATAAGATCGACTAGTCAACTTTGATATCCTGACATGGTTGCTATTAGATCGACCAGTCAACTTTGATATCCTGACATGGTTGCTATAAGATCGACTAGTCAACCTTATATCTTGACATGTTTGAAATGAGAACGACCAGTAAATGTTGATCTCTTGACATGGTTGATATAATATCGACTAGTTAACTTTGATATCTTGACATGGTTGCTATAAGATCGACTAGTCAACATTGATATCTTCACATGGTTGATATAAGATCGATTAGTCAACTTTGATATCTTGACATGGTTGCTATAAGATCGACCCGTCAACTTTGATATCTTGACATGGTTGCTATAAGATCGACTAGTCAACATTGATATCTTGACATGGTTGATATAAGATCGATTAGTCAACTTTGATATCTTGACATGGTTGCTATAAGATCGACCCGTCAACTTTGATATCTTGACATGGTTGCTATAAGATCGACTAGTCAACTTTGATATCTGGACATGGTTGCTATAAGATCGGCTAGTCAACTTTGACATCTTGACATGGTTGCTATAAGATCAGCTAGTCAACTTTGATATCTTCAACTGGTTGCTTTAAGATCGACTAGTCAACTTTGATATCTTGACATGGTTGCTATGAGATCGACTAGTCAACTTTGCTTTCTTGACATGGTTGCTATGACATCGACTATCAACTTTGATATCTTGACATGTTTGCTATAAGATCGACCAGTCAACTTTGATATCTTGACATGGTTGCTATGAGATCGACTAGTAAACTTTGATATCTTGACATGGTTGCTATAAGATCGACTATTCAACTTTGATATCTTGACATGGTTGCTATGAGATCGACTAGTCAACTTTGCTTTCTTGACATGGTTGCTATGACATCGACTATCAACTTTGATATCTTGACATGTTTGCTATAAGATCGACCAGTCAACTTTGATATCGTGACATGGTTGCTATGAGATCGACTAGTAAACTTTGATATCTTGACATGGTTGCTATAAGATCGACTATTCAACTTTGATATCTTGACATGGTTGCTATGAGATCGACTAGTTAACTTTTATATCTTGACATGGTTGCTATGAGATCGACTAGTCAACTTTGATATCTTGACATGGTTGCTATGAGATCGACTAGTCAACTTTGATATCTTGACATGGTTGATATGAGATCGACTAGTCAACTTTGATATCTTGACATGGTTGATATGAGATCGACTAGTTAACTTTTATATCTTGACATGGTTGATATGAGATCGACTAGTTAACTTTTATATCTTGACATGGTTGCTATGAGATCGACTAGTCAACTTTGATATCTTGACATGGTTGATATGAGATCGACTAGTTAACTTTTATATCTTGACATGGTTGATATAAGATCGACTAGTTAACTTTTATATCTTGACATGGTTGCTATGAGATCGACTAGTCAACTTTGATATCTTGACATGGTTGATATGAGATCGACTAGTTAACTTTTATATCTTGACATGGTTGATATGAGATCTACTAGTCAACTTTGATATCTTGACATGGTTGATATGAGATCGACTAGTTAACTTTGATATCTTGACATGGTTGATATGAGATCGACTAGTTAACTTTGATATCTTGACATGGTTGATATGAGATCGACTAGTTAACTTTGATATCTTGACATGGTTGATATGAGATCGATAAGACAATGTTCGTTCTGTTCAGTGTCTTGAGTAAAGTCTGAGTGCTCGTGTACTGACATGACCCACGATGAACACTGTTGGTTTCACAATGTGATCAGGTGTTTGCTTGTTTGATTCATGTGCTTTCGTATTTTTTGTTTGTTTTTGTTTGAGTGAGTGTATGTGTGTGCGTGAGAGAGAGAGAGAGAGGGAGGATGGAGGGGGAGAGAGGGAGGGAAAGAAAAAAAGGTGATGGGTAGAGAGGTGGAGAGAGTAGGGGAGGGGGAGAGGCGGACAGATGGTGAGAGCGAGGTGCGGGGTAGAGATAGGGGGGAGAGATGGAGTGAGAAGGGATGGAGATCGGAAGAAAGGGGAGGGAGAGAGAAGAGTGGCGAAGGAGAGAGAGAGGGAGAGGGGGAAGGAGTGCGGTAGAGGTGGAAGATGAAAGGGATAGAGGGAGAAGGGATTTAGAGAAACGGGTGTGAGAGAAGAGGGGGGAGGAGAGCGAGAAGTGGGGGTGAGGGAGAGAGAGTAATAGATAGAGAGATAGTTAGACAGAGGGAGTGAAGAGGATAGAGGGAGCGGCAGAGAGAAGGACGGATTGAGAGATGAAGGTGTAAACCTTAGCTCGAGGATTTCAATGACTTGTGTTTGTGATCATGTGATCCCCTCGCTGATGACTGTAAGGTAATATTTTCCAATGTCTGGCATTCATCTTACACAGACAAGGGTAACCTTGAGCTTTTATTTATTTGCGTTTTTCTTTTCAAACAGTAAGTTTCAACAGACAGATAGAGGTAAGATTTCTATCAGATTCATTTTGTTGAAAGCTTCAAGCGTCATCTGAAACAAAGCTGAGATTGTTGACATTACATTTTTGTCACAATTTATGTACATTTTAAATTTGAAAATAAAATATTTAAATTAATTTTACTTTTGACCCTCTGGCACTGGCCAAGTGTCGTAGAGAGTGAGGATGGGGACGCGGGCTGATCATTACAGGGTTGCACGGTTATCCTTTATAACGAGGGTTGGCATATATCGGCCACGTGAAGAGGATCTTTCTTGGAAAGGGGACCGTAAAAATCTGGGTCCGTCCAAGGTACCACTAGCCCTAGCACCGCACGGACGTGCTTTACAACAAAGACGCATTCCGTTTTGCATTGACAGATCCTGAGACATGGATGCGTTGCATTGACAGATCCTGAGACATGGATGTGTTGCATTGACAGATCCTGAGACATGGATGTGTTGCATTGATAGATCCTGAGACATGGATGTGTTGCTTTCTCAGATCCTGAGACATGGATGTGTTGCATTGACAGATCCTGAGACATGGATGCGTTGCATTGACAGATCCTGAGACATGGATGTGTTGCATTGATAGATCCTGAGACATGGATGTGTTGCTTTCTCAGATCCTGAGACATGGATGCGTTGCATTGACAGATCCTGAGACATGGATGCATTGCATTGACAGATCCTGAGACATGGATGTGTTGCATTGATAGATCCTGAGACATGGATGTGTTGCTTTCTCAGATCCTGAGACATGGATGTGTTGCATTGACAGATCATGAATCACGGATGCGTTGCATTGACAGATCCTGAGACATGGATGTGTTGCTTCTCAGATCCTGAGACATGGATGCGTTGCATTGACAGATCCTGAGACATGGATGCGTTGCATTGACAGATCCTGAGATATGGATGCGTTGCATTGACAGATACTGATACATGGATGTGTTGCTTTCTCAGATCCTGAGACATGGATGTGTTGCATTGACAGATCCTGATACATGGATGCGTTGCATTGACAGATACTGAGACATGGATGTGTTGCATTGACAGATCCTGAGACACACACTTATCAAGCTTTAATCCCACACAGCACACGTGTCAAGGTTCCACACCCAGCCTTAAAAGTCGTAAATATTTTTAAACTACGACAGAGAATTTAATGTAGAGAAATAAGTAGCCTAAGCCAGATTTATTAATTTGTTTAGAAATTTAGTGAACACAATATTTCTGCACCACATGAGTACAGTGAAGCCAATCGGTTGGCTAAACATTCGAATATTTTTTTATACAACAGAGGGAAAAAAGTGTCCGTTTTCCTTGTACAACCCACGTCAATCTGATCCATCCACTTTGTCCCAATGAAACGGACTCAGCTTGCGCTAACAGACAGATCAGACAGACAGTCGTGTAAACGCTTAATATCACCATATCTCTTTGTGTGGGTCGATGAGGTTGTTTGTTAGACAACAAATCTCATAGTGTACATTGCTGTTGTCCTGCACTGCCATTGTGTACTCTAGCTGGGGAGAAAAAAGAAAAAGGGGGAGGGGGGGGATTTTCCTTCGTGCATCCTACTGAGTCAGGACACGTGACCCCCGTTTCTGACTTGTGCGGCTTGGCGGTCCACACCAAAAAGAGAAGTGGGGTGGGGTTAATAATAATAATAATAATAAGTGGTCTTATATAGCGCGGTACCCCGGCCTAGGGCTGGGCTCACCGCGCTGTACATATATAGCAAAGAGGCATAATCATAATATTAAAATAAAATACATAAATGAAATAAAAACAACATATAAGCAAAACAACACCATAGGTATATTCATCCACCCACACCAGACATTTTTACAAGGAAACCCATGTACGTTTATCGGTTTATAGGAGGAGAATCAGTCAGAGTAGTATAGTTTAAATAGATGTGTTTTGAGTGCAGTTTTGAAGGCCTGTGTGGTTGTTATATTGCGGATGTGTAGTGGCAAAGAATTCCATTGTTTGGGGGCGCAGAAAGAGAAAGATCGTTCACCATATAATTTAGTGCGTGTCTTGGGAACGGACAGAATACGCGAGTCTGCGGAGGAGCGAAGTTGTCGAAGGGGTGAATAGACAGAAAGAAGTTCAGTTAGATAGGAAGGGCAGGAATCCGAGAAAAAGTTGTGACAGAGAAGAGACAGCTTGTAGTCAATGCGTGCCTGTATAGGGAGCCAATGTAGTGAGTGGAGTAGTGGAGTGACGTGATCATGTTTTTTTGCCTTAAGAACAAGCCTAGCAGCAGAGTTTTGAACTTTCTGCAGTTTTTCTATAAAATGTTTCGGTGAACCTGACAGAAGTGAGTTGCAATAGTCAAGACGAGAGAGAACAAGAGCACAGACTAGAGTTTTTGTTGCGCTAACTGTCAGGTAGTGGCGGATGGAGCTGATCTGACGGATGGCGGTGTATGCCGAACGACAAATGTGAGAGATATGTTTATCGAGAGACATGTTGTTAGAAAGAATATAACCAAGATTCCTAGCAGAGGGTGTAAACTGTATGTCGGAGTTACCTACTTGAAATGAGGTGGGAAGAGTTGAGGTAGAGGATGATTTGTGATTGTAAATGAGGAGTGCTTCTGTTTTGTCATCATTAAGCTTCAACTTGCTGAGTGTCATCCAAGACTTGACATCATCAATGCACCCCCGCAAAGTCTGGACAGCGGAATCGACAAGAGATGGATGGGTATGCATGTATAGCTGTGTATCATCTGCAAATGACTGGTTCTCAACAGCATGCCTCCCGAGCAAGAGGAGTAGTGGTCTGGTATACATTATGAATAGAACCGGACCCAAAACGGACCCCTGTGGCACTCCGTACACCAAATCAGCACTGCCGGAGAGACAGCCATCGACAGAGACCATTTGCGTTCTATCAGAGAGGTAGGACCTAAACCAAGCCAAAACCGAACCAGAAATTCCAAAGTAGTTTTCAAGGGTTTTGAAAAGGATTTCATGGTCAACAGTGTCAAAGGCCGCACTGAGGTCTAAGAGGATCAAAATGGAGACATTACCGCTGTCCATTGCGCGCAAGAGGTCATTACTGACTCTCAAGAGAGCTGTCTCCGTGCTATGGAAATGTCTATAGGCCGACTGATTAGAACTGAGAAGAGAGTGATCATTTAAGTAAGCAAAAAGTTGTTTTAGGACTAGTTTTTCAATAACTTTAGATAAAAATGATAAGTTAGATACAGGTCTATAGTTTTTTAAATTATTTTCATCCAGACCGGGCTTCTTAAGCAATGGTTTGATTACAGCTGATTTGCAAAGAGGCGGAACAGTGCCAGAATATAAGCTTTCATTTATTATGCGGGTTATTGTTGGGAGCAAGATATCTAATGACTAAACCAACAGGGGGGTTGGGATGGGATCCAAATAACATGACGTATGTTTAGATTTTAGGATTATATTTTTTACCTCAAGTAAAACAACCCGATGAGTTGCTGCCAACACATGGAGCACTCGGCTGCTTAACTCCTTGCTCCACTAAGCCATGGTCAATGTTGATGTGTTTGTGCTATGGAAAATAAAAATAATTGACTAGCGCTAATATCCACTTTCAAAGACGATGTGTTGGTGACTAACGCCAAAATACACTTTCAAAGACCTTGGTTTGGTAACTAACGCTGATGTACACTCTTAAAGACCTTGTCTTGGTGATAACGCTAATAAACCCTTTCAAAGAGCTTTTTTTTGTTTAATAGCACTAAATATACTTTTAAAGACCTTATTTTGGTGACCAGCGCTAATATACACTTTTAAAGACCTTGTGTTGATGTCTAACGCTTGTATGCACTTTGAAGTCCTTATTTGGTAATTAGCGCAAGTACACACTTTTACAGACCTTCTGTTGGAAACTTACCCTAATATACACTTTCAAAGAACCTGTGTTGGTAATTAACCCTAATATACACTTTCAAAGACCTTGTGTTTGTGACTTAAGATGAACGGCGACAGCTGGCACTTGAAACGTTGAGGTTGACCTTCTCTTCGTGTCGCTAATTTGGGCAGATATTGTAACACATGTTAGTCTAGCTCAGGGGTCGGGAACCTTTTTTGTCTGAGAGAGCCATGGACACCACATGTTTGGAAAAGTAGTTCTGTGAGAGCCATACATTATTATTAAAACTAAAAATTCAAGTAAATTGTTCTTTTTGTGTAATTTCAACACTAAAATGCATTAATTATGTCCCTGAAATCCTTTAAATAACATTGTTATGCTGTTGCTAGTCAATAATGAGGTTTCTTACCATTAATGCGACTTTTCTTTATAATCGAACATTTTTCTGCGAGCCAGATGCAGCCATCAATAGAGCCACATCTGGCTCGCGAGCCATAGGTTCCCGACCCCTGGTCTAGAGATACAAGTTCATCGTTCAAAAGTTAACGGATCCTCGAATCTCTTATTGAGCAACATTTGTAAGATTATTTAATCAATAAACTCACCCCTGTGGCATTTGCAAAATCGTTGGTTTTTGTCTTACAGCTTTTGACCCAATCTCTCACACTAAAACCATGGCGATGTGTCCAAAGTTTTAAGCACGAAACTATTTGAACTCCAAGATGCACTGTCAAATTCAGATTACAAGTAAAAAAAATAGGACCCTTTAATGTGTTTTCTGTAACATTAAAAACCTTTGGACAAGGATGAATTTGTATTTTCTTACCGAAATATTTTGTTGAGTATTGGGTTGCGTCCCTGGCAATGTGATATTCCGTTATAATAAAGGGTGACAATTAACAATGAAAAGTGAAGGAGGGACGACATGACACGAAGAATAACTATTATGGCAGACGAACGTGATAAAACATCGATGACATACTCGTTGGGACAATGAAACATGAGTCAGAAAATGAAAGATGAAATACACAGCTATGGGTTTGGTGTCACCGTTAGTGTGATATGTGGCATTAAAGTCGCTGTGGTGACATGATATGTTATTATTCATTTCTCTGCGCTTAGCAATTTACAACAAAAAAAAAGCATGAAAAAACATGACGTCACACGCTGAAGTCACGTGATAACACTGGATAACACTGGAATTGGAGTCGTTGAAATATTTTCTCAGATCAACTTTCATTTGTTAGAATAATTAATCATCGCCTCGTTTTTGGCATGTTCGTTGACCGCTTCATTTATCATATGGTTTATAACCATTTAGCTACAATTTTAAACATGCATTTGCCAGCTGATGCGAAATTAGCCAGTGCAGCTTACGACTGTCAGTCAGCAGCCTCTATGCGAGCTGTCGTGTTTATAACTGTCAGATTCCAAGAAAGCGTTACTTCTTTTGGATTCACTCGTGTTTCCTTGTTCTCTCAAATAGTTTATCAGAAGGTTGTCCAAAAGGACAACGAGATTTAAGGCTGGTACCATGCTACAGACGTAGCTCAGCTGGCACGGTTTTGTCACAGTTGGCGGTCACGATTGGTCGAGTTTTTGACACAGTTGACAGCCACGATTGGTCGAGTTTCTGTCAAACTTGAAATTGGTACCGTTTCTGTCACAGTTGACATTCACTATTGGTAGAGTTTCTGACACAGTTGACAGCCCCGATTGGTAGAGTTTCTGTCACAGTTGACAGCCACGATTGGAACAGCTTCTGTCACAGTTGAAAGTCACGGTTGTTACAGTTTCAGTCAAAGTTGACAGCAAAGATTGGTACAGTTTCTGTTAAGTTGACATTCACGATTGTTACAGTTTCTGTCACAGTTGATAGTCACGATTGTTACAGTTTCTGTCAAAGTTGACAGCCACGATTGGTACAGTTTCTGTTAAGTTGACATTCACGATTGTTACAGTTTCTGTCACAAATGGCTCTTGGAACCTGCACATTTTTTGGTCACAGTTGTGTGTGTGTGTGATTTTAGTAAAAGGATTGTAAGGGGCATCGCGTGGCACTTGATCTAGAAATTGTCTAGCCTCCATTCTAACGCGTAATGATCTTCCAACAATCTCACGTGAATGTCAGCATTCCAAAAAAGCTTATCATATTGATTCTTGCCTTTATTTCCTTGTCTTAATCAATACATCTGGATGCGTCTTGCTCACAAAAAATCACGCTATATCATCCAAACAGTTTATCTGTCTCTATGGTAAGTAAATTTTCTTTTGAGCCATGACTAGAGCTGAACACGTTTCAAAAATTCATATGATTTTGTTATCCCCCCACCCGTCAATATATATATAATTACGTAAAATTCATTTTTGTAAACTAGAAAACTATTTAGCTTAATTTCATATTTCTCAAAATGAAATAAAATTGTGATTCAAGCAATTTTTTTCTTTCTTTTTAAATGCATCGCTCTTGCTGACGTAGACATGGGGACAATAACCTCTTCCAAAAAAAAAAATTTTTTAACAATTAAAAAAACAAACAACTTGCCAGAC
The DNA here is from genome assembly GCA_964033795.1 of Lymnaea stagnalis. NCBI lineage: Eukaryota > Metazoa > Mollusca > Gastropoda > Lymnaeidae > Lymnaea > Lymnaea stagnalis. The sequence continues at coordinate 451,046 of CAXITT010000164.1, read as the reverse complement.
AGAGGCGGCTTCATAAAAGTAAATTAGCTTTTATGTCTGTGTTAAAAATCACATTTCTGGTAGTGCGGAATTTTAAGAGAGTTTGACTCATTTAAATTTTTATCGTACTAAGCCTTACACATTTGCTTAAAAGGCTTTCCTCTGTAGCTCTAGGTGACCTCCCCGTTATTTCTCATAGAATCGCGTAGGGTTGTATATTTCAAAAAGAAATACATAAATTAAATTAAATTTTGAATGACTTTACCAACAGAAGATTTTTAAAAATAAAAAACAAACAATCTGGAGTGTTTTCTGAAATGAACTTCAATTTCACTCCACGATCTGAAGAGAGTGACGTCAGTTGTTCATTCAAAGTAAAACTGGACAAGTCGGAAGGAACAAACGGATTTCTTAGCCAATCAAATTGTTCAGTGTTTAACTATTGAAAATAATGTTCACAGTTTTCTTCTGTTCTTGTTAAATGTTCTACTATCAAGGAAATGGTTGCGTGATTTGTATCCCGCACAGAGAGAACAATTCTTCTGTTTCTCTCTCTTTCATGTCTCTAGTAGGCTCTATATAATGAGAATATCCACGTTTTCAATCAAACAGATTTGTACGTCCAACAAGTCCTGGTGAGTTGTACGTCCAACAAGTCCTTGTGAGTTGTACGTCCAATAAGTACTTTTCAGTTGTACGTGCATGAAGTCATGGTCAGCTGTATGTCCAATAAGTCATGGTCAGCTGTACGTCCAATAAGTCATGGTCAGCTGTACGTCCAATAAGTCATGGTCAGCTGTACGTCCAATAAGTCATGGCCAGCTGTACGTCCAATAAGTCATGGCCAGCTGTACGTCCAATAGGTCTTGGTCAGTTGTACGTCCAATAAGTCATGGTCAGCTGTACGTCAAACAAGGCATGGTCAGCTGTACGTGCAACAAGGCATGGTCAGCTTTACGTCCAATAAGTCATGGTCAGCTGTATGTCCAATAAGTCATTGTCAGTTGTACGTCAAATAAGTCATGGTCAGTTGTACGTCCAATAAGTCATGGTCAGTTGTACGTCCACTAAGTCATGTTCAGCTGTACGTCCAATAAGTCATGGTCAGCTGTATGTCCAATAAGTCATTGTCAGTTGTACGTCCAATAAGTCATGGTCAGCTGTACGTCCAATAAGTCATGGTCAGTTGTACGTCCACTAAGTCATGGTCAGCTGTACGTCCAATAAGTCATGGTCAGCTGTACGTCCAATAAGTCATGGTCAGTTGTACGTTCAATAAGTCATGGTCAGCTGTATGTCCAATAAGTCATTGTCAGTTGTACGTCCAACAAGTCATGGTCAGTTTTACGTCCAATAAGTCATGGTTAGTTTTACGTCCATTAAGTCCTGGCAAGTTGTAGACAGTGTAAGTTCTTTTCAGCATTAAAATAATTTATAATCTTTCTTCCATAAATACATTGCACAAAACCGAATCTAGGAGTCGTGACTTGCCACTTATATCAATTAGTACGTCCACTTGTAATCCAAAGGGCATAACGCTTTGCCAAATTATAAAAAAATAAATGTATATCAATTTTATTGTCTAATTGTAAACTAAAGAGCATATCACTATGCCAATCAATTGATTCATCTACTCGTAATACAAAGGGCGTACATGTTAACCAGTTCATTCTGCGACTGTTCAAAGTGTACCAGGTCAATAGTTCTCCTGCGCATCTTGTCTAGAGATACCAGTATCTTCCAAAATATCCTTCACAGCGTCCTCCCCAAACATAATTGTCATTATTTCACAGCAGGCAGGTCTAATGGGAGATTCTCCTATCGTGTGTGGCTTTCATTTGAATGCTACTAACTCATCATTTTTACCCGGCGCATTTTGGTGTTTGCTCACAGTGACATTCCGTGCTGTTGCGAGTTATCTTCTTGGTTTGTATTGCGTTTCAAAAAAGCCTCTTACAGTATTCTTTTTTTTGTTAAATGAAAGATTTTTATGTTCGTTAGAAAGATGACGCTTTCATTTAGTGGGCACCATGGAGCTGGCGGTCATCGTAGTGCTATTAGCAAGTATTTTTGTGATCGCCTGTTTACATTGATGGTTGCGTAAAATAAAGCTGAAATGTGAGTAAAATATATATGATTCTGTGTAAAATATAGCTGAAGTGTGTGTAAAGTATAGCAGAAGAGTGTGTATTATGCAGACAACGTGCTTACGTCATCTTTCACCGTGAGTGAACTCTAGCTGATCTTAAGGCAGAGGTTCTCAACCTGTGGGTCGCAACCCCTTTGGGGGTCGCACAACCCTTTCCTAGGGTCGCCGAAGACCACCTGAAAACACATGTACTCTACTGTTATGAAGAAGCAAAGAACATGATTTTGTGGCGGGGGTCGCCACAGCACGAGGAACTGTATTATAGGGTCGCGGCATTAGGAAGGTTGAGAACCACTGCCTTAAGGTCTGAACCGCATTTTAGGGTGTGGCTAAAGAAAACTAGTCTTGACCTTGTTTACAACTAAAGAAACTCTCTAGTCTGGGTTGGCGGTAGCCTATAAATAAACCAACACTAGCAGTGACTGGGTCCGCGGTCAGTCTTCCTTTATTGGAGTTCTGGTTTTAAAACAACTTGTATTACAACTTAAAAGTTGTAATGGTATTTTATCTTCCAGTGTCAGCCCGTTAAGGAATTGTGAGTTCATGCACACGTCCTTTTTGGCATTGATTGAAAAGGAATCACCCGCAAAGAAAGGACATCAATAGAAAAATCGGGAATGAGTGAATCAGTAGAAACACGGCAATAGTCTAGTGCAGGGGTCGGGAACCTTTTTGTCTGAGAGAGCCATGGACACCACATATTTTGAAAAGTAATTCTGTGAGAGCCATACATTATGTTTAAAACTAAAAATTCAAGTAAATGTGTTCTTTTTGTGTAATTTCAACACCAAAAATGCAATAATTATGTCGCTGAATTCCTTTTAATAACATTGTTATGCTGTTGCTAATCAATAATGAGTATTTCTTACCATTAATGCGACTTTTTTTATAATCGAACATTTTTCTGCGAGCCAGATGCAGCCATCAATAGAGCCACATCTGGCTCGCGAGCCATAGGTTCACGACCCCTGGTCTAGTGAGTAAATCTATCGAAACATGACAATAGCCTAGGGAGTGAATCAGTAGAAACACGACAATAGTCTAGTGAGTGAATCATTCGAAACACGACATTACGCAATAAACAAATGAAATATCAAAGATGAAAGTTCCAATGAAATTGCCGAGTTCCCCACACACGTCATTTCCCCGCGCAACACAACTGTTTATATATTTTAAATTTCTTTTGTACGGTCAAATATCAAACCGTAGAATGACAAAAATAAAGATTTCAGTTGTTTTTTATGTTTTTTGTACAGTCGGCAGACATCCGACTCTTTACCAAGAAATACCGTCTCGTCTTGTGCAACGATTGTCCAAGGTAGTCAATTGAAACAAAGTAATACTTTACCTAGCGTCACATGACATTTTTTTATATACTCGAGAGAGTTTTATCGTGATGAATATTTCTTTAAAGCGTCATTAGAGTTGTATTAACGTCTTCTCTGGATTGATTTAGCCATATTTTTTTAAAGTATAGCATTACCAATCTCAAAGTCTTAAGTTTCAGTTTTAAATACGACTGTTCATTGTTTACTGACAAATTAAAGTGTAAGCTAAGACCTAGGTCACTCTGGTTAATGATGTAAGAAACTTTTTATCAATAAATAGATTAAGAAAATATAGTCTGCTTTCAAGTCTGCTTTCAAGTTCCCGCCCTTTCTTTTTTTTTTTTTTTTTAATTTTCCTAATTCTCTTTTTAAAAAAAATAGCATTTCTTAATAATTGTGTTACTACCCCATGACCCTTGACCTCCTTCCTATTACGTAAGTTTTGTTTTTAGACAAAACCCTGTCACCATGACATTATTTCCTTTTCTAGTTCCCGCCCTTTTTTTTTTTTTTTTTTTTTAATTTTCCTAATTCTCTTTTTAAAAAAAATAGCATTTCTTAATAATTGTGTTACTACCCCATGACCCTTGACCTCCTTGCTATTACGTAAGTTTTGGTTTTAGACAAAACCCTGTCACCATGACATTATTTCCGCTGGCAGTTCGTTAAGTCGAACGCATTCTCTTTTGTTTCGGATGTTCCTTGTTATTCTTTCTTTATTTATTTATTTTTCTTCTGCTGATGAAGGCTTCCAGCCGAACATATCGATTGATCGTATTGCTTTTTACATTCAAATTCAAACATTAAAATAAACCGTGCTACTCTTTCTTTCACACGGCTTGGACGCGGTCCCATGCATAGTTTGCTCTCCAAAAGTCAGTCCTGTGCTATTCTCTTAGTTCTCCATGCGTGGCGACAACTTGAACTATCTCGTCATTCTACTGCTTGTCCTTTCAATAAGCCCATCTTATGATGCGTTAAGACGAAATAAACAAGAACCAACCATTGATAAGTCTGTGGCTTAGATTGACTTAGTAATTATGACTTTTTCAACCCATATTGGAATGTGACCGTTGCATGCGTGAAGCTGAAATGTCGCCCTACAGTCGGTTGATCTATAGTCTGGTTGATCTATAATCTGGTTTATCTATAGTCTGGTTGATCTATAGCCTATATATAAGCACCGACCTAGACAATGGGTACGGTCTTTGGGTTATTTTAGGACAGTCTGTAAAGGGATTACGGGGAAATGTAGTCTAGCGATGGGATTAACGGGAGGGACACTATCAATAAATGTATTGTGGGAGTTTTTTTTATATGCTATAACGTTTCAGATGCTAGTTACAGATGTACTTGAAGAGCAGCTAATTGTCTTTCTCAAAACCACATTACTGAAAGGTAACTTTGTATTTTAATTCACAATTGTAATGAATGTTCAAATAAAGATACTTTCGAATTGATAAAACGAGTTACAATTTGCATCAAGAAATATACAGTTTCTCATTTTTTTCCCAAAGAGGCGACACGTGCCTTTTGTAGCCTCCCCTACTCTTTTTCGTTTTTGTGTCCCTGTTTCAACTTTTCAATTTTTTTTGCCCCTGCTACTTTTCAGTTTTTTCCCCCTGCACAACTAACTTATCTGAATGACTTACTTATCTGAATAGCTTACTTATCTGAATAACTTACTTATCTGAATAATTTACTTATCTGAATAACTTACGTATCTGAATAACTTACTTATCTGAATAACTTACTTATCTGAATAACTTACTTATCTGAATAACTTACTTATCTGAATAACTTACTTATGTGAATAGCTTACTTATCTGAATAACTTACTTATCTGAATAACTTACGTATCTGAATAACTTACTTATCTGAATAACTTACTTATCTGAATAACTTACTTATCTGAATAACTTCTTCTTCTGAATAACTTACTTATCTAAATAACTTACTTATCTGAATAACTTACTTATCTGAATAACTTACTTACCTAAATAAGTTACTTATCTGAATAACTTACTTATCTGAATAATTTTCTTGTCTGTATAACTTACTTATCTGAATAACTTACTTATCTGAATAACTTACTTATCTGAATAACTTACTTATGTGAATAACTTACTTAACTGAATAACTTACTTATCTGAATAATTTTCTTATCTGAATAACGTACTTATCTGAATAACTTACTTATCTAAATAACTTACTTATCTGAATAACTTACTTATCTAGATAACTTACTAAGCTGAATAACTTACTTGTCTGAATAATTTTCTTGTCTGAATAACTTACACATCTGAATTGCTTACTTATCTGAATAACTTACTTATCTGAATAGCTTACTTATCTGAATAACTTACGTATCTGAATAACTTACTTATCTGAATAACTTAGTTATCTGAATAACTTACTTATCTGAATAACTTACTTATCTAAATAACTTACTTATCTGAATAACTTACGTATCTGAATAACTTACTTATCTGAATAACTTACTTATCTGAATAACTTACTTATCTGAATAACTTACTTAACTGAATAACTTACTTATCTGAATAACTTACGTATCTGAATAACTTACTTATCTGAATAACTTACTTATCTGAATAACTTACTTATCTGAATAGCTTACTTATCCGAGTATTTTACTTATCTGAATAACTTACTCATCTAAATACATGTCAGATGCTCTGGAAGCGCATGAAGGGACAGTAAGCATTGCGTCACGTGCCATCCTCTCTTTCGCACAATCTGGTCTCTCCCCCCCCCCCCCCCCCCCCCCCCCCCCCCCCCCCCCCCCCCCCCCCCCC
>CAXITT010000164.1:412435-443487 GCA_964033795.1 Lymnaea stagnalis | reverse complement strand
CCCCCCCCCCCCCCCCCCATATGCCGTACTTGCCACGAAATGTAAACAAGATGAAAGAAAACTAAATCTTAACAAAATGGAAGAACTGTACATTAGAATGACGTCACCACAGTGGGCAAAAAAATATATATTTAAATGATGTCGCCACAACGGGACACATGGACATTGGGATGATGTCACCAGATGTAAGAAAGGGGACATTTAAATGACTTCGCAACAACGGGACACATGGACATTGGGATGATGTCACCAGATAGAAGAAAGGGGACATTTAAATGATTTCGCAACAACATTGAAATTTGAAATGATATTAGTACAAAGGAAGAAACTGACATTGTCATTTTGAGATTGTTGATCTGAACTGTCTACAAACTTTGGAAACTTTACCAGAAACTGGAGGTTCTTCGTCTAGTAGTGGGCAAGCCACAGACAAGAGCTAACACCACGGATGTTTTGACTAGGACTGAAATTTAAGCCCTGGTCTTAACAAATACAGGGAGCAATCGGTTTTTTTCCATAGATATTTCTGATTGTTATCGACATGTTATTAGCTGCAGTCAAAAGTCATAGACATGTTATTATTTGACTTAAAAAGAAATTCCAAGTTTAAGGCTAGTTAACAATTCTATCTGGGTAAAGCAGACGATTGTTTCGTGGGGCTTGTGGTCTTTTAAGCCCAGACTCTGGGGACATGTTGAGTGTCAGGATTAATGTGTTTCATGGTTAATGTGTCTCAGGGCTAATGTGTCTCAGGGTTAATGTGTCTCAGGTCTAATGTGTCTCAGGGCTAATGTGTCTCAGGGTTAATGTGTCTCAGGGCTAATGTGTCTCAGGGTTAATGTGTCTCAGGGGTAATGTGTCTCAGAGTTAATGTGTCTCAGGGTTAATGTGTCTCAGGGCTAATGTGTCTCAAGGCTAATGTTTCTCATGGCTTATTTATCACAGGGATTATCTGTCTCAGGGCTAATATGTCTCATGGCTAATGTGTCTCGGGGCTAATGTGTCTAAGTGCTAATGTGTCACAGGGCTAAGTTGTATACTCTGTCAACCTTGCCGTATAAATAATCTGACCTTGAATCTTTCCTGTCAATTATTTCAGATTGAATCTGGCCTGCCATGGAGATCTTGTTTGTGAATGCTCAACTTCCCATCTGAGCCATTACTATTTTTTGGAGATCGTTTTAAAAAGAGCAGATTCAAGGACGAAATGATAGCAACAAAGGTTTTAATTTTTTATTCAACTCCTTGGTAAATATTCTAAAGGCTTGTGAATTGTTACAAGATTGCCATCACGTAGGTGAGGATAATGTATTGTTAATAATAGTTCAAAATATTATTTGATAAAAATCTAAGATAATATTCTTTAAAAAAAACGATTCTTTATAGAGACAAAAATAAAATCTTTGTAACTATGAAATATTGAGACCTCCTAGTAAAACAGCACAATTTTAGTTATAAAAAATATAGCTGAACCCTCTTCTAGACGGACGGAAGAAAAAAAAGAGAAATTCCAGAGACAATCTCAAGGCTGAATCAAATCATATGACGTGGAGACGCCATTCTGGTATGATTGTTCAGCTGAATAGTTTTTTTGTTTATTCCGAGCACGCATCGAGATGTGAAATCATTAGAGGCCTATTTATTATATGCTGCACAGGATAGCAGCACCAACAACAAAAAAATAAAGGTTTGTGAAATGAAGGACAAATTGCAGGCATATGCATCACACGTAGCTGGCTGGCTCGTGATGTTGTTGGATTTTTTAGGGTATAACTGCTATGGCTGGCTCGTGATGTTGTTGGATTTTTTAGGGTATAACTGCTATGGCTGGCTCGTGATGTTGTTGGATTTTTTAGGGTATAACTGCTATGGCTGGCTCGTGCTGTCCTTAGGTATGTTAGGGTACAACTGCTATGGCTGGCTCGTGATGTTGTTGGATTTTTTAGGGTATAACTGCTATGGCTGGCTCGTGCTGTCCTTAGGTATGTTAGGGTACAACTGCTATGGCTGGCTTGTGCTGTCCTTGGATATGTTAGGGTACAACTGCTATGGCTGGCTCGTGCTGTCCTTAGGTATGTTAGGGTATAACTGATATCGCTTTCTCGTGTTGTAAATGGATATGTTGGGGTAAAGCTGCTATGGCCGACTCGTGCTGGCATTGGATATGTTAGGGTACACTTGTTATGGCTGACTCGTGCTTTTATTGGATATATTAGTGTACAACTGCTATGGCTGACTCGTGCTGTCTGTCATTGGATATGTATGGGTACAAGTGCTATCGCTGACTCACGCTGTCATTGTATATGTTAGGGTACAATTGCTATGGCTGGCTCGTGCTGTCCTTGGGTATGTTGGGGTACAGCTGCTATGGCTTATTCGGGCTGTCCTTGGGTATTTTGGGGTACGATTGCTATGGCTGACTCGTAATTTCATTGGATATGTTAGGGTACAACTGAAATCAGTTACTGATCATTTTGTAAATACCAACATAATCAACCACAGTATGGTATAGGTGTTTCAGTTATAGAGATATACCGAAAGCACAGGTGATTACGGTACCTCTAGCTTAATCAAAAGAGATATTTAGTAAACAAACATTGCCGGTTGAAATAAACAACCACATTTCTACGTGTTTAATTTAAATGAAAAATCAGAAAATATACAGACACCATTTAGTGATGTAACTAACATCAACATGTTACGTGTGTCAATAGCCGAATACCAAAAAAACAGGATGATTTCAATTGGAAAATAATTTTCTTTCCTCTGTGTTTCTCCATTATAACTTTTAATATTCTTATAAACATTAAGAAGAAAGAGCGTTACCGGGATTGCATAAATAAGAATATTGTGATATGGAAATGTTTTAATGAATTTATTTAATTTAAATGTTGATGGCTTATTGATTACTGATTCGTTATGGTGAACTTAACAAACAAATAACACTAGTATGTCTTCAACCTGAATCCACAGCATTATTTAACTCCTTGAGTCCCCAAATGACGTGCCTTGAAACATTAATTCGAGTGTAATGCGCTCATTGAATAATATCTTGTGTAAAGAATTATACAATGTTACAAATCCTTTTTTTAAAATAAGAAATGATGAAAAGATTCATGGAGAAATAAGCTATTTATTGTGGAACTCGCTGGTATTAATGTTTATATTTCTTAATTTAAAAAAAATCTCTACTACACATCTACGTTCAGACCAGCAGACATTGTGGTCACGTTCTAAGTAGGACATTGTGGTCACATTTTAGTAGGACATTGTGGTCACATTTTAGTAGGACATTGTGGTCACGTTCTAAGTAGGACATTGTGGTCACATTTTAGTAGGACATTGTGGTCACATTTTAGTAGGACATTGTGGTCACGTTCTAAGTAGGACATTGTGGTCACATTTTAGTAGAACATTGTGTCAGGTTTTTGGTAGGGCATTGTAGTCCTCTGACTGATTCTCCTCCTATAAACCGATAAACGTACATGGGTTTCCTTGTAAAAATGTCTGGTGTGGGTGGATGAATATACCTATGGTGTTGTTTTGCTTATATGTTGTTTTTATTTCATTTATGTATTTTATTTTAATATTATGATTGCTATATTTATGTACAGCGCGGTGAGCCCAGCCCTAGGCCGGGGTACCGCGCTATATAAGACCACTTATTATTATTATTATTAGTCACTTTCTAAGTAGGACATTGTGGTCAGGTTCTAAGTAGGACATTTTAGTCCCTTTCTATGTAGGACATTGTAGTCACGCTCTAAGTATGGCATTGTAGTCACGCTCTAAGTAGGATATTGTGGTCAGGTTCCAAATAGGACATTGAAGTCACTTTCAAAATAGCACATTGTAGTCACGCTCTAAGTAGGTTATTGTGGTCAGGTTCTAAGTAGGACATTGTAGTTACTTTCTAATTAGGACATTGTAGTCACGCTGTAAGTAGGTCATTGTAGTCACGCTCTAAATAGGACATTGTAGTCACCTTCTAAGTAGGTCATTGTAGTCACGTTCTAAGTAGGTCATTGTTGTCACGTTCTCAGTAGGACATTGTAGTCACGCTCTAAGTAGGTCATTGTAGTCACGTTCTAAGTAGTTCATTGTTGTCACGTTCTAAGTAGGAGATTGTAGTCACGCTCTAAGTGGGAGATTATAGCTACGTTCTAAGTAGGACATTGTGGTAACGCTCTCAGTAGGACATTGTGCTGACGTTGTACGTAGGTCATTGTTGTCACGTTCTGAGTAGTCACTTTCTAAGTACGAGATTGATGTTTGGACCTAATCCTGAGTTAATACAGGATATAAAACTGGTTGGGTCAGCTCCGTAAATAAGTATCGCCATATAAGGGATCATTCGTAAATTACGTCACGCAAAAAGTGACTTTTTTAGACCCGCGTCCCCCTCACGAAGTGTCACAAAATCTTTACCCTCCTCCCCCCCCCCCCCCCNCCAGTCACAAAGTGTCACAATTTCTGGACCCCCCTCCCACTGAGCGTGACGTAATTTGAACGACCCCCTAATCATTTCAATGCAGACAAAGTATGTTTGACTACCCATTGTTTTCTCTAGCATAGAGAGGTGTCTGTCTAGTCAAGCTAGGTTCTAAGTTTGATATTTTGAAATAAAATTGAGACTTATTGATTTTCAAAATAAAATTTTATATCATAAAAAATTAGCTTTTCTCTCAATAGCTTTTTCCGATAATCGTGTCTTTTATTTGAACTGTCTTCTTACTATTTAGATAACACATCGGGGTCCAAAGAGAGAGAGAGAGAGAGGGGGGAAAGAGAGAAAAGAGAGAGAGGGAGGGAGGGAGAGAGAGAGAGAGACAGACAGACAGACAGACAGAGAGAGAGACAGAGAGAGACAGAGAGAGACACAGAGAGAGACACAGAGAGAGAGACACAGAGAGAGAGAGAGAGAGAGATAGTAGATAAAGGTATAAAAGTTAATGAAAGATCATAAGTGTTATTTGTTTTCTGATTTAAATGATTTCTATGTTAAAATGCATGATTCCCTCATAAATTAGCCCTTGCAATCGTGAAATATCCTCATCAACACCAGGCACAGAAACATTGCAAATCCCCTCTACGTGCATAGGAGAAAAAATGATCAATAAATTGATCGTGGGCCCTTAATATATAGAAGAAGAAGAAAAAATAAAAAATGTAGACTGCTTGATAATGGCACAGTAACATATTGAAACACTGGATTGATACATGACGAATTTCAGAGCATTATTTTATTTAGAAAGAAAACAAGTTTCCTTACAGCCTACTTTCCTGGATACCTCTGACATTGTCATGAGCGTGTCATTGAAAGCCAGACGACAGGCTACTGTCACTGATTGGCCAGCGTGTGGTGATGAGAGCACTGCTGACTAGCCAATAGAATTAGAGGAAGCGGGTGTTAAGTAGGTAACAACATGTGGTAGTGTTTTATTAAGAGAGCATCCGTTGGTCAAGATGTCCGGGACACTTTTCTGACTGTGTCACTTGTTTTACTGAATGACTTGGTGCGTTGCAAGGATACCCTGGATGACACACTACACAGTAATACCCTGGAGGACACACTACACAGTAATACCCTGGTTGGCACACTACACAGTAATAACCTGGATGACACACTACACGCTAATACCCTGGTTGACACACTACGCGGCAATACCCAGGATGACGCACTACACAGTAATACCCTTGACGACACACTACAGTAATACCCTGGTTGACACACCACACGGTAATACCCTTGATGACACACTACATGGTAATACTCTGGAACACACTACACAGTAATATAATGGATGAGAGTTTTAGCACTAGTATTCTCGAAGTTTGAGTCTATTAAATATTAGATGTTGGAGGTTATTACAAATTATAAGTTAGAGGCTATTAAAAGGTAGTGATTTTTAAAAATTAGAAGTTAGATGTTATTAAAAATTAGAGATTTTTAACATTTAGAAGTTAGATATTATTAAAAATAAGTAATTACAAAAATGAGAAGTTAGATGTTATTAAAATTAGTTATTAAAAATTAGAAGTTAAAAGTTATTAAAAAATGGTAATTATTAAAAAATAGAAGTTAGATGTTATTAAAAATTGGTGATTATTAAAAAATAGAACTTAGCTGTTATTAAAAATTAATTATAATTAAAATTAGAAGTTAGATGTTATTAAAAATTAGTGATTATAAAAAATTAGAAGTTAGATGTTATTAAAAATTAATTATAATTAAAATTAGGAGTTAGATGTTATTAAAAATTAATTATAATTAAAATTAGAAGTTAGATGTTATTAAAAATTAGAAGTTTGAGGTTATTAAATATTAGAAGTTAGAGTATATTAAAAATTAAAAGTTAGATGTTTTGAAAAATTAGAGATTATTAAAAAATTTGAAGTTTGAGATTGTTAAAAAATTATAAGTAAGAGGTTATTACAAATTAGAAGTATGAGAATATTAGAAATTTGAGGCTGACGGAACTATTAGGCAACGAAGTAATAAGGTACATTTATTATTTGAAATCATCTATATAATATATAGTTTGGGACACCAGAACTCAGTTAAAACCTAGTTATTTCCTAATGCTTGAATATTATTTGAACGAAATTAAGTTTTGAAAAATAATTTTTTGTAAGAACCTAGACAAGTTTAAAAATTCTTGGATTACGTGAAGCTCTAAACAGAAGAAAAAAAAATTAATCGGGACAAACATGTACTTTTTGTTGTTACTTTATTTTATATTTTTATTTGAAACATCGCTTCTGCTTATTGGAAAACAATTTTCTTGGACTGAACATAAATTCACAGCATTCAAATTGTAAAACTGTATAACTGTCTCGTTAATTGCCAAACGTCACCGATAGCAAAGCCACATCACGGGCGATGAAACCAGTAGCCGAAAATGTGGAGGCGGATAGGGAGAAATGATAAAGAGATAACTATTTTAACGAGACGACGCATCACCGTGGTGGCGAGAAGGCCACGAAGTTCTGGATGCTGGCGTATGAATTCAATGAGGGATTCGTCTGGATAAAGATTGGCGGAGCAAAATGTGGACAGCAGAAATAAATATAAATAAAATTTATTTTTTTCTTCTTCTTCTTTATTTTAAGGGCCCACGATCAATGAATTGATCATTCTGGCTCCTATGTTTCAGAGAGGTTTGCGATGTTACTGTCCATGGGTTTCAATGGGATACTTCACTGGTTGCAAGGGCGACTCAGCAGTGGTGTTATGAACTGGGGGTTGGAATACAGGAGGCAATAGACACAAATGTATCGAGTGTAGCCGCCTCAACTGTTGCTTTTGGAAGCTTGTTCCAGTCCCCTATTGTCTTCGGCAGGAATGAGGAGCTTCTGTACTTCGTTCTTGTTTTTACCAGCCGGAACTGTTTGTCGTGACTTCGTCGCAGTCTGGGGGGAAGATGAACGAGTTTCTGTTTGATTCCGGAGCAGTGCACCAGCCCATTTGTTATCTTGTACAACATGGTGAGCCTGGATAGTCGTCGTCGTTCTTCCAATGTCGACCAGCCCAGTGTTTCCAGCATGCTGCCAACACTCGAGGTGCTTCTGTAGCGGTTCATGACAAAGCGTGCTGCCCGTCGCTGGACCGCCTCCAACCTGTCTATGCTTTTCTGGGTAAATGGGTCCCAGACTGTAGAAGCATACTCTAAAATAGGTCGGACAAAGGCTTTATAGGCTTTTTCTTTCACGCTTGAGTTGCCGATCTTCAGATTGCGCCTTAGGAACCCCAGGGTCTTGTTTGCCCGGTTGCACACACTGTTAATGTGCTCGTCCCAGCGGACCTCTCTTTGGATGGTAACACCCAAGTACTTAACGGAGGAAACTGGCTCAATCGTTGGGGATGTGCCTAAGGTCTTCTGGTCCTTGGAGATGTGCCTAAGGTTTTCTGGTCCTTGGAGATGTGCCTAAGGTCTTCTGGTCCTCGGAGATGTGCCTAGGGTCTTCTGGTCCTCGGAGATGTGCCTAAGGTCTTCTGGTCCTCGGAGATGTGCCTAAGGTCTTCCGGTCCTCGGATATGTGCCTAAGGTCTTCTGGTCCTCGGAGATGTGCCTAAGGTCTTCTGGTCCTCGGAGATGTGCCTAGGGTCTTCTGGTCCTCGGAGATGCGCCTATGGTCTTCTGGTCCTCGGAGATGTGCCTAGGGTCTTCTGGTCCTCGGAGATGTGCCTAAGGTCTTCTGGTCCTCGGAGATGTGCCTAAGGTCTTCTGGTCCTCGGAGATGTGCCTAGGGTCTTCTGGTCCTCGGAGATGTGCCTAAGGTCTTCTGGGCCTCGGAGATGTGCCTAGTGTCTTCTGGTCCTCGGAGATGTGCCTATGGTCTTCTGGCCCTGGGAGATGTGCCTAAGGTCTTCTGGTCCTCGGAGATGTGCCTAAGGTCTTCTGGTCCTCGGAGATGTGCCTAAGGTTTTCTGGTCCTTGGAGATGTGCCTAAGGTCTTCTAGTCCTCGCAGATGTGCCTTGCCTAAGGTCTTCTGGTCCTCGGAGATGTGCCTAAGGTCTTCTGGTCCTCGGAGATGTGCCTAAGGTTTTCTGGTCCTTGGAGATGTGCCTAAGGTCTTCTAGTCCTCGCAGATGTGCCTAAGGTCTTCTGGTCCTCGGAGATGTGCCTAGGGTCTTCTGGTCCTCGGAGATGTGCCTAAGGTCTTCTGGTCCTCGGACATGTGCCTAGGGTCTTCTGGTCCTCGGAGACGTGCCTAAGGTCTTCTGGTCCTCGGAGATGTGCCCAAGGTCTTCTGGTCCTCGGAGATGTGCCTAAGGTCTTCTGGTCCTCGGAGATGTGCCTAAGGTCTTCTGGTCCTCGGAGATGTGCCTAAGGTTCACTTTGGGTGACATTTTATCTTCTCGTCTTTTACTGTCTTAACACCAACGGAAACATTTGAGAGCGTTGCTTGTTTCTCTTATTCCAGATAGTGTTGTGGATTGTTTTGTTTGTGGGTGTGTCAATGAGTGCGTTGTTGGGTGTATATTTATGTATTTGTGTATTTACATGTGTCTCTTAATGACATTGCGTGTCTGTGTTTGGATGGTTGTATGATGCCCCACTTTGCAATCAGACGACATAGGTACAAAAAGTATTGTCAAATTTCATTAATTTACAACAATGGCGGTGGCATCGCATGAACTTCCCATCTACTATACGTTACTTGAAAAAACATACATTGAAGTAAGGCACTTGATGGCAATCTCAATTGGTGCAATCTCCCTGGAATTCTCGTTGGCGCTAATAGTGAGCATGGCGTTACAGCCATACAAACATAGCTAGAGAATTAATAGGATTATTATTCATTAAATATTTATAGGGTCAAACTTGAGGAAAGGAAAATTTTTCATGACTTGAAATGAGCCACACTAGAGTCACACTTTAGCCACACTAGAGTCACACTTTAGTCACACTAGAGTCACACTTTAGCCACACTAGAGTCACACTTTAGTCACACTTGAGTCACACTTGAGTCACACTTTAGTCACACTTGAGTCACACTAGGGCCACAATTTAGTTACACTCGAGTCACACTCAGTGATTATTTCAGAAATTTTCCCCCTGGGGGGCACTTCAGATTTTTTGGGCGGGAGGGGGCAATGCCATCAGTGCCAGTTGATTTATTGTTGGACATATTTTTGCTCGGGGGGTGGGGGCACTTGGTTTTCCCCGGCGGGGGGGGGTCAGTGCCCCACAGAGGGCGCCACTAGAGTCCCATTAGAGTCCCTCTACAGTCAGACCAGGGTCACACTAGAGTCACACTACAGTTCCTCAGTTGATTTATTGTTGGACATATTTTTGCTCGGGGGGGTGGGGGCACTTGGTTTTCCCCGGGGGGGGGGGTCAGTGCCCCACAGAGGGCCACACTAGAGTCACATTAGAGTCCCTCTACAGTCAGACTAGGGTCACACTAGAGTCACACTAGAGTTCCTCTATAGCCACACTTGGGTCAAACTAGAGTCACACTAGAGTACCTCTATAGTCACACTTGGGTCACACTAGAGTCAAACTAGAATACCTCTGTAGCCACATTAGAGCCACACTAGGGTATCCGTAGAGTCACACTTCAGCTATTCAAGATGAGGAGATGACGTCACTAATTTCCTCCCCAAGATGTACACCCGGTTTGTCTCAGACATGATCCTATGGTCATAAATCTTACTCTGATGGCCGTGGCTTTAGGAGCAGACGTGAACCTGGGCTAATGGGCGGCTCAACGAGCGTATGGGTTCAGGGGCGTAGGACGCAGCCCACAAACTACATATTATTATAAGACATCAAGTTGTGATTTTAAGTTCACATAACAGTTAAAGTAAATAATATACGTTCTTAACTATAACACAAATCGCTCAACTACAGCTAGTGCTCAACTTACGACCATTCGACTTTATGACCAAAATAACCAGCCATATTAGATTTCAGATTTATTTCAGAATAAGAAACAAAATTGTGTAAAGATGATACAAATGGCATAAAATGAACATCTAAAGTTATGATTCATAACAATAATTAACAATGTATGATATAATTTAACTTAAATATTTTTATAACATCACTTCACATTACTGCACACATAGCGTACTCAACTTACGACCAAAACGTGTTACGACCGGTTTGTCGGAACCGATCGTGGTCGTAAGTCGAGCACTAGCTGTATATCATAAATTAGTAAACAGTAATATTTCATTATCTGATACATCATCACTACAAGCAGAGACTTCATGGCAGCAGTTGAGAAGTACTACAATAACGCATATGTCATTGTAAGACAATAGTTAAATATAACACAAGATTTCAACATACATGGACACTTACGAAAATCAGATTATAAAAAAAAAAGAAATGCAGAAAGTAACGCCAGCGAACTGTCAAATTAGTGTTGACATTCACAGCGAACTGTCAAGTTAGTGATGACATTCACAGCGAACTGTCAAATTAATGTTGACATTCACAGCGAACTGTCAAATTAATGTTGACATTCACAGCGAACTGTCAAGTTAGTGATGACATTCACAGCGAACTGTCAAATTAATGTTGACATTCACAGCGAACTGTCAAATTAATGTTGACATTCACAGCGAACTGTCAAATTAATGTTGACATTCACAGCGAACTGTCAAATTAATGTTGACATTCACAGCGAACTGTCAAGTTAGTGTTGACATTCACAGCGAACTGTCAAGTTAGTGATGACATTCAGAGCGAACTGTCAAATTAATGTTGACATTCCCAGCGAACTGTCAAATCAATAGTGACATTCACAGCGATCTGTCAATTTAGTGAAGACATTCACAGCGAACTGTCAAACTAGTAATGACATTCACGAACTTTAACTCTACAAAATACAGCTTTAACATTTATTGTTATCTCTGTCGCAGTTTTGCATCCAAGTCCACGGTCCCCCGATATTTGTATAGCCTCATACACGATACAGCCAGAATTTATCTTATGGAAATATAACACTGTTCTCTTTTTTTTACTTTGTACTAACCCATTTTCAAATACTTTCGAATTTTGTTTATAATAGTTTTCCATCGAATGGGGCCCAACACGAATGGGGCCCAACACGAGTGGGACCCAACACGAATGGGACCCAACACGAGTGGGACCCAACACGAATAGGACCCAACACGAATGGGACGAATTTTGATCATTAGTTTCTTAATATTCTTTGACTACCACTGCTCTAAGCCCTATATTCCCAATTCAACTGTCTTAGTAACGTTGTGTGTGTTATCAAAATTAAAAAAATCAGAAGTTCGGTAAAAACAAAATGTATCAACTAACGATTCAGAAAAAAAGTATTTCGTCCTCAGGGATTCTTGTATGAAATAATAATCATATAAATACACTTTGATGTATTGAGGTTGTTACATAGACAACAAGACACTGAGCTTTGCATTTTTCATAGCTCGCTTTTTTTCATGTAATTGTTTTAGGACAATCTCAACCGACAATGGCCAACGCGGATCTTTGAAACAATTCTAAACGTTCGATAATTCTAAAAAGTTATTTTGTATTTCATTTGTCCCCCTTGAAATAAATGTCTTTGTGCTAGTTCAGCAAGAATATGGGCTAACTTTATGTGAATCGAAATGTCATTGCAGAAGACTACCCCGAAACTACCTCTAGACTAAACTAACAAACTAACATATCAATTTTCCTCTAGACAAGCAAACCAACCACATCAAGTCTCGTGTTAACTAACAAACCACAAGACCAAATTTCGTTTAGACTAACAAAATATCACATCGATCCTCATTTAGATTACCAACTAAACACACCAATTCTTGTCTAGACCACGAGCCTAAAACACCAAATTTGGTATAGTCTACAAACCTAACACATCATTTCTCGTCTAGACTACAATCCTCGCAGATCATGTTTCGTCTAGACTCTAGACTAAATTAGACCAAATTTTCCTTAATCACAATGCCCCAGACCACGGCGAGTGAGTTTGTTATTGTATCATCCCCCCGCCTCCTTTACCTTCCACCCTCCACCTTCCACGCTCCACCCTCTACCCTCCACCTTCCACCCTCCACCCTCGGACAGCTCTCCGAGTTCTCCAAATTAAGCAATCAGTCTGAGACTCCAGACGAGGTGAAAATTATCGTGGAACTCCCGTCAAAGTACCCCTTCACTACGTCTTATCAGGTCAATGGGGGGTGGGGGTGTCAGGTCAATGAGAGGGGTGGGGGCCTAGTTATCACGGCTTATTAATGCAATAATGGCATTCAAGTGGTCTCATTGACAAAAACTGACATCTCACTCTCTAAACAAAAGTAAATATTTTTTAAAATCATACAAATAATTTTAAATGTTTAAAATAAATAGATTAAACTAGTATTAAAAACTGGACAATAAAATTCAATGTTTTTTGTCTTCTATAAAATTCATTAATTCCATCTATTTAATGGATTTTTTAAATATATGTAATGGATTTATTGAAATCTATATAAAGGTTTATTGAAATCAATGTCATGGATTGATTTAAATGTTGAGCGGCCAACTCCCTTGTCAATAAAATAAATTATGTCTCAATCTTCTTACTACGGGTTTGTAATAACGTACAGCCTCAGCCAGTCGTATGAGCCAGGCTCATCACTTATATCTACAGCCAGTCGTATGAGTTAGACTCATCATTAATAGCTTCAGCCAGTGGTATGAGCCAGACTCATGACTTATAGCTTCAGCCAGTCGTATGAGCCAGACTCATCATTTATAGTTTCCTTAGAACGCCTCAGTTTATGGGCCGTGAGATATCAAGAATATTAATGTTGACACTGAATAGTTACAGAGCACACGTAACAAACTTTGTGTTCAGGATTTCCAGTCTCTAGAGCCAGTGGAACGTAAAGCGATTTCCGTTGAGAAGTGAGGCAAGCGACCAACAAGCTAACAACGATGGGTAACAGCGCCAATGTCGGTTGAAATAAACATAATAATTCTTTAAATCACAGAATTCACGGAAGAGTACAAAGACTGTCTGTATTTGCTACTACTAGGATATTAGGCTCAAGACATATTCTGTTGGAGAATTGTACAGATTTTTATATAAATTCTTTCGATTTCCTAACATTTTATAAAGAACGAAGACATTAATTTCTTTTGCTTTTTTTGTTTGTAGTCAAACGAACTGCTTCCAAGCGGATTATCTTAATAGAAAATTCATTCTCTAGTTGCTAGGATATGGGGAATTCCCACAAAAATTGCTAAACTTCCCCCCCCCCCCCCCCCCAACCAACCCCCTGATAGAGGTCATTCCTTACTCACTTTTGATTCTAGTAACAATGCAAAGACGCGCCGCGTCGCGCCGGTGCTGACGGGAAGACTTCGAGGACGTCGGCCAGCCGCTTCCGGACAGATTCTTCACACCCTCCCTTCATTCGCTTCCTCTCCCCACTTTTTTTTTCCTTGTGGCGCGCACAAACCTGCTCTCATCCGCGCAGAACCGCGCGTATAAAACTCATAGACCGAGCAGCGTACTCTCAAAACTCTTGAATTATTCTTCTCAGTTGTATGTTATCGACGTATGCACTCTACAAACAAATTAGATCTACTCTGTACTCCTGCGATAACTCGATAAATTTATATCTCACATTGGAGATCTACTACAACAATAAAACAATCATTCATATTCTAAAGAGAGCATCGCTCTGAACATTTCAAAGACATCGTATCTCAAACGACAATCCAACGGCAGAAAAACAAACGAGGTTTTTTGTTGTTTTTTTTACTCACGAAAAGCAAGGCGACAGTGAGTAATTCGGCCAAGCGACGCACGTGCACTCCAGACGTTGAAAAGCAAGGCAGATGTGAGTTTATTACAGCCCGACCAAAGCCGCCGAACAACCCAGATAGCGGGCCAGATCGAAATTTGGCTGTTCATCGAGTGGCAAGAAGTTTGACGTTTGAGCCAAAACGCCTTACAAGGTACTCAGACGAAACAAAGAAGTTGCTGTCTCATCTTTCACTGGAGTTAAACACAGGTAACAATGACTTATTGACGTACTTTTTATGCATGTTCAGGGCATTTTTTTAATTAGTTGTCTAGTATGCGTTTTTTAAATTATTTTTACTGCTTTACCTGGCGAAATATTACTTTGTGAGTTTCTACCGTCATGGCATTTTTTTTCTAAAAGACTGCGTTGCTTCGTCCTCAAGGCTTTGTTGGTATCTTAAGTAATGGCGCTAATGCAGTTTCATATGTTTATAAATGTGGGATTCTTTTTCCCCACTTAAGTAAATGGATTTGAGTTCTTGGGGAAAGTTTTTGATTTCTTTTTTGTTTTAAATTTAAATATTGATTTGTTATTTAAATTATTTTTGGTAAAATACGTTTTTCAAAACATTTTTTTATTTATGGTCTACATTAATGCCAGATGATTTTGTTGTGCCAACAACGTGATTGACCACTATGGACGTTGCTGGTACTTGGTGTTAAAAAAATGTTGGTGTCCATGATAACTTAAATACTTTCGAAGTAAGCAATGCCTTTCAGTTCTCAGTGGAGAATGTCTAATAATGAAAGGGTAGCATTCAAAACAAATCTTAACTGGGCATGGCATGGCTTATAAAGTTTGAATTGGTCATGCTTGAAGAACACGGTAGAATTGATCCCATAAAGAATTGGTCACTATTGACTCCAGAAGCCAGGAGCCAGAAGGATCAATTCATTGATCGTGGGCCCTTAAAAATAAACAACAAGAAGAAGAAGACTCCTTTATTTGGAGAACATAAAAACAAACCATGACGCGGGCGACTTGAGGGGTCATCTACTTCTGACCTTGTTACTAGAATCCACTGCCCGCCACTCACGGACCATCAATATCCCCGCTACACCTCCCCCCCCCCATCTTTGTGCCGGTAAATCTCCAATTCAATCTGTTGGCGAGGTCTGATGAGGTCAGCGTGAGTAACCTGTTGGTACTTGGATACTTGAGGGGTCATCTACTTCTGACCTTGTTACTAGAATCCACTGCCCGCCACTCACGGACCATCAATATCCCCGCTACACCTCCCCCCCCCCCATCTTTGTGCCGGTAAATCTCCAATTCAATCTGTTGGCGAGGTCTGATGAGGTCAGCGTGAGTAACCTGTTGGTACTTGGACGTCAGGGTCTACCATTACAGCAACCAACCTTGACATCGGTCAATTACGGTGACAGGCACGGATACATAGATATCCACTTTTTTTGGCGCAACACGGATATATAGATATCCACTTTTTGGGCGCCACACAGACATATAGATATCCCCTGTTTTAGTGCAACGCTGATTTATAGATATTCCCCTTTTAGGCCCAACACTGTCAATGTATGAAATAGGGTTTCAATGCAAACTTTGCTGGACATTTAGTTAAGTTCTTAACAGTTAGGAATTATTTCGGTGCCACCTATTGGTGCTTATGTTTTTATACAATTTTAACTTTGCTTTGATGCTAAAGTGCGCTGTGCACTGCACCGAGACATTAACATTACTTCTCCCAGATTTTGATCATTAACATTGGCTGTGCGGTACGTCCTTAAGACTTAGAAAGCAGAATGTTCACATAAAAACCTAGGTTCATTAAATAAATGTATAGATGTTTATATAGGTTTATTATTATTTGTGTGTCTCAAAAATTAGGGATTTTTTATTTATTATTATAGTGTTAAAGCTATAATTATAAGCTTGTTTTTTTTTTGTTTTTTTTTTTTCCATTAAACGAAGAAATTGACTTTTTACCCTCTCAGTCATTCTTGGTGTGCCCTATAGAAGGCCCATTACACTTACCCTGTAATGACTTTAATGATCAAACACAAGTGAACCAATAATGTGTTAACAGGAGAAGACAAACTTAAGTAACAGCCTACAACACGAACACATTTAATTAGAGATTATTGACAATTTGATCAATTTGATCCCTTGAGAACGTTTGCTTTGAAAAACTGACATATTTATTTTTTTTAAAATTGAAATATTGTATTTAAAATCTCGTATTTAATATGTCATAAGATGAGATTCGCGGGACATAAAACGGTCTAAGCACGATAGACTCGGGGTTGTTGGGTACAAAGATGGCGACTCAGCTCTAGGAATCTGACGTTTACAATCATAGCGCATGTCAAACTACAATATTATTTTTAGAATACTAACCGCCGAAAAATTATACATTTTCTCGAGTAATTTTTTTTTTCTCTCAGACTCTGGTAATAAAAAATAGTCTGATTATAACCGGCAGACTTCCAATCCAATGTAAGGTTGTAGTCAGCCTCAGACTTCCAATGTTAGGTTGTAGTCAGCCTCAGACTTCCAATGTTAGGTTGTAGTCAGCCTCAGACTTCTAATGTTAGGTTGTAGTCAGCCTCAGACTTCCAATGTTAGGTTGTAGTCAGCCTCAGACTTCCAATGTTAGGTTGTAGTCAGGCTCAGACTTCCAATGTTAGTGACGCTGTAGTCAGCCTCAGACTTCCAATGTTAGTGACGTTGTAGTCAGCCTCAGACTTCCAATGTTAGTGACGCTGTAGTCAGCCTCAGACTTCCAATGTTAGTGACGCTGTAGTCAGCCTCAGACTTCCAATGTTAGTGACGC
The DNA here is from genome assembly GCA_964033795.1 of Lymnaea stagnalis. NCBI lineage: Eukaryota > Metazoa > Mollusca > Gastropoda > Lymnaeidae > Lymnaea > Lymnaea stagnalis. The sequence continues at coordinate 426,408 of CAXITT010000164.1, read as the reverse complement.
TGTAGTCAGCCTCAGACTTCCAATGTTAGAGACGTTGTAGTCAGCCTCAGACTTCCAATGTTAGTGACGTTGTAGTCAGCCTCAGACTTCCAATGTTAGTGACGTTGTGGTCAGCCTCAGACTTCCAATGTTAGTGACGTTGTGGTCAGCCTCAGACTTCCAATGTTAGTGACGTTGTGAACAGGATGCTTTGAACAAGTATTTAAAAGATAAAACTCTGTTATGGTTTAAAAATTACAAACTTAGTTAAGCCTCGGTCGTATTGAAATCTGCAACATCAGCGCTAGGACATTGATCACAATATTTATTATAAACAGATTACTTAGCCCTGTGACCTAATTCCTTTCACCATTGTTCGGTCGTGACATACTTCACATAGTAAGTAGGTCATACAATGCCCCAATAGAACCATTAAATTACTGCAACAGAAGATATCTATTTTTTTTTTATGTATAGTGATGTCAATAAAGAAACCAATTTAACGGGTGAGTGGTAAAAGGATTAGAGTCTTACACTGAGCGCGTGTGGAGAGAAGACATAGACTGGCTTTCAAAGGAGGACAGACAGCTGCGCACTTAGAAATGTATGTTTAAAAAATTCAGACACCGTTTTTTATATACAAGGAATTGTTATGACACTCAATATGTTGTTTTTTTCCATTGCTCCAGATGTTGTTGTTTTTTTAAAATTCCTTTTAATGCTCTTTAAATTTTCTATGCCGCTAGCAAAATAATACATAAAAATATTGTTTTTTGAGATTAGATTACCTTGTCACTTAACCAATTATTATGAGAAGGATGCTGCAGCGTCCATCTTACGGTGAAAGCTTTCAAGGAGAGGAAGAAGTCAGACACGAGATTTGCAAGACGAACATTTTATTCAATATTCTGGTGTTGTTTTTTTTTAAAATGCATTTATTTTAATTATTGTTCATCCCCCTCAAGACTGGCATGCTAGGGGAAATGCCAATGCCCGCAAAGCTTCCTGCTGTGTCTTTCAAAGTCAAGTCAATTAAAGTTCATCGGGTAATCGACCGCACCACTGTGCACGACCGCACCAGTGTGCACGACCGCACCAGTGTGCACGACCGCACCAGTGTGCACGACCGCACCAGTGTGCACGACCGCACCAGTGTGCACGACCGCACCAGTGTGCACGACCGCACCAGTGTGCACGACCGCACGCCGTGGCCATTAATGTCTTGACGCGACTTCGGTGTATGACGCATGACACGTGACACATGACGCAAGACGCGCAGGTCTGCCTTTGTTAAGATTAATTAAACCTCCCCCCCTCCCCACACACACTTTGTTATGTATCTATGCACTTCGGAATGCAATGTAATGGGAGAGAAATAAAGTGGGGGGATGGGAAGAGAGACTTATAGATTTTTTTTTTTTACTGGGTTGAACATTAGAACTGCTAAGATGATTGCTTTTTGAAATGTCACCTGAATTGGATGCAGTAAGCACACTGAACCCCAGTGTGCCTTCACTTTGATGCACTTAGCAAATTGAACTGCCTTCTGTCTACACCTTTTGTATAAAATAATTAAAGACATTAAATTAATAACTGCAAACAATTATCTTTAGCTGTGCTTTTTTTTTTTAAATTAATGAAATGGGTTCAGAACTGTAAAGAGTAAATTAATATTTTAGTCTTGTTTGATTGTCCATTGATTATGTGTGAGGATGTCAGAGTTTTGGTGGGATAACAGTGAGAAGATAGCTTGGAACAATGGTGGGAACAACGGTCGGAAGATAGCTTGGAACAATGGTGGGAACAACGGTCGGAAGATATGTGGGAACATTTGTGTGAAAATCTGTAGTGACGATGGTGGGAGCAACAGTAGGGACAACGTTGGGAACAAAGAGGGGGGGGGGGCAAAGGGGGGAACAGCGATGGAAAAAATGGTTCGAACAATAGTGGGAACAATGGTAGGTGGTCATACAATAACAATGTGGTCATACAATAACAAGGTGGTCATACAGTCACAAAGTGGTCATACAATAACGAGATGGTCATAAGACCAGCGGAAAACACATTTTCATCAAGTAGCAACGAAAATTAGTTTATGATTTTTTGGGGGGTCACCACAACATTAGGAACTGTATTAAAGTGTCGTGGCATTAGGAAGGCTGAGAACCACTGTCCAAACGAGATGGATGAAGGTAAGGTGTGACCTAGCAAGGTAGTGGGGGTGTAAAGGTGAGAAGGGGCGACTTAAGAAAACACATGGTCGGGGGGGAGGAGGGGAGGGGGTTGGCTTCTTGTGTATTCAAACATTCGGTGTGACCCATTAACACAGCGGTTATGTAATGAATAGTGGACCCTGAACTTTGGAGGCGAACTGATCCTTTGTTTGTTGAACAAAACGTTTGGTGTTGAGAGTATTGATTTGCTGGGGCGATGCAGTCATTGTTACGGGCTCACTGCTGGAGGTGGGGGTCGGGGCTGGTGGGATGAAGTCCTTATCAGGACGGTTCGGTGTGTTCAAATCTCAACGCACGGCTGGGGCCGTCAACCCAGGATTCACGACTTAACTTCGTCGTCTTCAAGTCTGTTCCGTCTATCTCTCTTATCAGTCTATCTGTCTGTTCCGTCTGATCCAACTCAAGGACAAAAAAAAAATGTATCAAGCATAATCAACAAACATTTCAAATATTGCTTTCAAGACGTCATGACATATATTCTTTTTCTTACACTGCAAGATACATTACCCTTTGAAAAGTATTTTTGCCACAAAATCTCCGTATATTTTTTTCCACAGTCCTTTTTTATTTTAAAATTGTTTCAATTTAGCATTGCAGCTGTAAAGATAAACTTTAAAAAATAAAATAAATCTATTTAACAAATCGCTTGAATGGAAGCTATCAATTGTCAAATGCTTCATTAAAACAGCTATAAACATCAAAGTAAAAAATGTATGTTTAAAAATAAACAGATAACGAATTAATTATATATCATATGTATATTAATATATAAATTAAAAGTCAGTGATTTTTAAAAAAAAAATGTTTAAAAGCCATTGTTGGCTTCATTTTTATTAAACGAAAAATATTGTAAAATCCTAAATTTGTATAGATATAATTTGTTCGATTCATTATTAGGAAGGACTTCAGCTCTCGTCCACGTCTTTGCTAAGACACAACTCCTTCAAGGCTTCGTCTATTGGCGCGTCTGTTGGGGTTTTCGTGTTGAGCCGAAAAGGAAACGAGCTGATCAAATATGTATATGGTTTCCATCATCCGTGCACAGGAAATGAACAAATACTGAAATAGACGTAATCGCCTGGGGGGAGGGGGTGTATACAGGAAGTCCAGGGGCGTTGTCACGGGTAGGAGGGGGGGGGAGCACTCAGACTAGTCTCGGTTATTGGTATCCATTTTGAACGGACGCCTCGCAATGTCAGGTTAACCTCAAAACAGTGGGGAATTCAGAAGTATTCAGAAATCATATTGTGTTGGGACATTACACCAACGGTTGTATATGTGTTGTTTGTAATCAGGGGCGTGGGAAGAAAAAAAGCGCGCACATGGCGAAGAATGAATTTCGGCGCTCTTTTCCCACAATATCATAAATTAATACACACTTTTTTATGAAAATGACGTTTTAGCGTCCCTTTGAAGATCGGTGCCCCGAGCAGGTGCCACCTGTGCTCTATTTTGTTTCATCGTGTTTTAACTTAAAAATTAATCTTTTTTTTTTTCTTAAATGTTAAATATTGAAATTGTTCTGCTGCACTCTATTCATAGCTTGGTGTCTTTATTAGCCTACTCCGTTTTAGATTTATATTGCATGGTTTATTTTACTTTGCACATTTTGTTTGTTTCCACTTCAACGTTCAATTGCTTTATTTTCCTTTTCCTTGCACATTTTTTTTTTGTTTCTTTATTTTGATTCTTTAGAGCACTAGTGAAAAAAAACAAAAGAACTGCTAAATTCTAAAAGGCCTTCCACGGCTTCAGCCAACATCTATCAATCATGAAGTTCATACAGAAGGCCCAGGAGATAATGAGGTAACGATGTCGTTCCATTAAATAAACTATTTGAGAACCATTGGTTTAATTGTGCTATGTAATCCTCCTGTGTTTCACAACTTGTATCATTTAAGGATGAACTAAAAAAAAAATTGAAAATCGTAGCACGTCTCAAAATCTTTCAATTCTAAAAAAAAAAAAATAGAAAAAAAAAATATTTTGACGTAGATTTGGAAACACTTGGTTATACAAGTTGCTGTTCATTTTGTTATCGTTATAGCCTTGTTATTGCCGTGCACGGTAACTGTAGCTAGACACAATAGAGCTGCCAGATATGTCCAGATCAACCTGACCGTACGCTCTACTCCATATCCACCATTGCCCTGACTGGTAACTCTAGCTAGAGGGAGTAGAGCTACTAGACATGTCCAGATTAACCTCACCGTACTCTGTACTCCATTTATCCGACAGACGGTAAGACTAGCAGCTGTTTCAAGCTGGGATCATTACGGTGTAACTCTCTAACTGGTCTGGCTATCCAGGGGAAATAATTTCGCTGTACTTAATTGCCTCCCTTGTCATGCAAAGCGGCCATCGAAGCATGCTGGCCGATTATTACAATACGAAGCTGGATAAGATTATCCACCCTTTCCTTTATTTCCTATCTCCCCTTATTTCCTCTCTTCCCTTACTTCACCTCTTCCTTTATTTCCTCTCTCCCCTTATTTCCTCTCTCCCCATATTTCCTCTCTCTCCCCTTATTTCCCCTCTCCCTTTATTCCCTCTCTTCCCTTATGCCCTCTCGATGACCATAATATTTATTTTTTATGAGAATGGTTAGAGACATGTGTTTTTAAGGATTGCAGTATTTAAAAAAAAATAATTGAAACAAGTCACAACCTTTCTGTCCGTTTATTTTAATACGCCTCCACATAGCCCCTGGCCACACCATGTTCGTATAATGTCCGATCCATTATCACGTAACGACATGGTGACAAAAGGCAGACACTTTTGGGGGGAAAAAAATTCATTAACTTCCTGATAAATAATCCCTTACCTCCATCTTTTGCCTTCACTGCCCACGTGATTTTTTGTTTCTCTTTAAATTAGTGCTTTTTTATATTTTATTATTATTCTTTTTTAAAATCGTTGTTGAAGTCGTCATTGTAGCTGTTGTCGATAGTGGTTGTGGTATGAACTATTCAACTTTACTGCATTGCAACATCCCAGTTATTTTAAATTTGTAAGAAAAGAAATAGACCTTTTAGGAAGAAAAAAAGAAGAGCAAAAAAAACAACAAAAAAAAGAAAAGGAAAAAAAAAGGCTTTTATTGTTTGGTTGCCTGGCAACAGGGATGAGAACTTAAGTTTTGAGTTCATTTCCGGTATTAATATTTGGATATTTTACATAGTTTCACAAAAATGTGTTCTCAGGTCAAAAATTTGATTGTAAATTTCTCTTGAGTAGAAACACTTAAAATATGCTTTATGTTAAAGGATTTACGGCAGTACAGAAGAAAATCTTAATTAGAAAACGTACTACTCCTCGCACTGATTTAGTTGCCCGGCAACGGCAGAATGCACTGACGCGCACAGACGAACTCGTGAAATATTCAAAGTTATTCATGGCGGCTAGCTGAATCACCGCGAGTAATGGATAGTTGAACGAGATGTGTTCTTGTTGTGACGGGGAGATGGACTCTATTTCGCTGGCGTTTTGCTGCGAGAGTAATGAGGGGAGCTAATTAACAGATGTTTAGAGGCTTCGCGTTTTTGTGGTGTCGTGGATATGACGTCATTAGGGAGCTATTAGGTGTAAATGTGTACACGCTGTTTAGTGAAAACACCAGCTGTCACGGACATAGACCCGTACACACAATATCTTTAAAAGGAGGGGGGGGGGCAGAGAGAGAGAGAGAGGGATTATGGTGTGGGGGGGGGGTGGGAGAGAAAGGGATTATGGGGTTAGAGCGATTGTCAAGTTCCGCAGCCTCTGCTCTCGATTGCATTGAACTTTCATAGAGAGAGGGATTATGGTGTGGGGGGGGGGTGAGAGAGAAAGGGATTATGGTGTTAGAGCGATTGTCAAGTTCCGCAGTCTCTGCTCTCGATTGCATTGAACTTTCATGATATTAAATATTTGCTTTTTTGTTGTTGTACTATTTTTAGTGCATCATTTCGCTTTTCTATGTATTGTTTGATCTCTCTTATTTATGTGTGCTGTTATTGCTCTAAGTAGCCATTGCCGTGTGTCATTCCATAAATTAAAATCTCTCTCTGATTTCGACAGTCATTGAATTTCATTTTTTTTTTTAAAAATCGCGTACAATAATTATGTGCACAACTTTTGGCATTCCACCAAGCCCACTTTAACATAGATTAGTTATACTCTGGGCATTTCAACAGTTTTTGGTTTCAGTGAGTCGAAACAATAACTTAAACAAAAAAATCAACGGGGCACAGTCAAGGAATTTTCAATTATTTGCGACAGCTATCAGAGGGGCCTACCTTATAAGTAACCAAGACATTTTCCGTAGCCGAAGTCAAAGGATAAGAGTGGGATATGTCTACCCTAAAAAAAAACTAAAAAAAAAAAAAACTACAGATTTTAAATAGACACCATCTCGTGACTGAAATTCCCTCTGTTCAAATCAATTTTATTCCAATTCATCACCCTCTCTTTCTCGTCTTTTTTTTTTTTTTTTCATGCAAAATTTTGCATCCATTACCACGAGCAATCAATGCAGCAGACCAGTGTGTGTGTGGATTTTACTTTGAAATTTTTTTCCGGACTATTCAATGAATACCAGAGGAGTAGAGCTGGTCGTTATTGAGGTCCATTAGATATTTATGAAGGGCTTTCGGCTGTAACAAGTATGAGAAATTGCGCTCCGAGCGCCTTTCAGTCAAGTGCATCTTTTAGTGCAGGTCACCAGGCGGTGCGAGCGTACTTATTTTTTAAACCGTTACTTCACAATATTTAGAGTACTTATGAAGTTATTTATTTCATTTAAGTCCTAATCCATTTCAAGTGCATGTGTTTGGTAAATTGGTATATTTCATGATTTTTCCATTTATCATTAATGCAGGACATGTTATTTTTTTCTTAATTTGTACCTGCATGAAAAGAACAGAAATTTTGTTGAATAAATGAAAAACTAGGGTAACTATCAATGTAATTTCAACTAGTAGTCAAATGTTTCATTTCACATATTTCAGTTTTTCATTTGTGCTCAAGTTCTCGTTTATTATAACCCGTTCAAATACAGTTTAGTCAGAATAGGCATTCTGTGATAGAAAATTATAATGTCAAATAGGTTCAAGAGTTGTTTATTCTTTTTCCGTTATGTTCACAACGCAAAATAAATTTTTAACTTGCGTTTAGGAACCCAACTTTCAAAAACATAGCCCTTCTCAAACACAGCCTTTCCCAAACACAGCCCTTCCCAGGCATAGTCCTTCACAAACACAACCGTCCCAAACACAACCCTTCCTAGACACATTTCTTCCCAAACACAGCCCTTCCCAGGCATAGCCCTTCTCAAACACAACCCTTCCCAAACACAGCCCTTCTCAGGCATAGCCCTTCCCAAACACAGCCCTTCCCAAACACAGCCCTCCCAAGGCATAGCCCTTCCCAAACACATTTCTTCCAAACACAACCCTTCCCAAACACAACCCTTCCCAAACACAACCCTTCCCAAACACAACCCTTCCCAAACACAACCCTTCCCAAACACAACCCTTCCCAAACACAACCCTTCCCAAACACAACCCTTCCCAAACACATTTCTTCCCCAACACAACCCTTCCCAAACACAACCCTTCCCAAACACAACCCTTCCCAAACACAACCCCTCCCAAACACAAGCCTTCCCAAACACAACCCTTCCCAAACACAAACCTTCCCAAACACAACCCTTCACAAACACAACCCTTCCCAAACACATTTCTTCCCAAACACAACCCTTCCCAAACACAACCCTTCCCAAACACATTTCTTCCCAAACACAACCCTTCCCAAACACAACCTTTCCCAAACACAACCCTTCCCCAAACACAACCCTTCCCAAACACAGCGCTTCGCCAACAAACAAGATCCATCTTAAGGATTTAGCTTTGTGTCCAGTGTCTGGCTGTCAGAGAAGCCTCAGGTCCTCCCCCCGCTCTAGTCACATTGCCTATCCCCTTCCATTACTGGCGCTCCTGCGACAAATTCCCCAGTTCCCAGAAACCATGATCCGATGTCTAGACCCAAGCCAAGGTTTAGACTCCAATCCCACGCTTTGATATGTTCCCGAGGATGATCTGACGTTCAATTTAGACGCCCCTCTCCTTAGCTTGCTTCTTCTTTTTTTTTTTTTACTTTGACACTAATCCTTTGTGCGATCTAAGTATTTTAAATTGTTTCCAATCGAGTCAAAAATTTGTTGAGAGATAAAATATTCACGTATTTTATTGAACAGCTATACCTACGCCTCCTTTTTAAAATAAAACAAATATTGTTTTCTATTGCAAGGTTTTCGAACGGTTAGCGAGAACTATATTTTGAGATCCATCTATGTGAAGCTCGATTCACACACACAAAAATTGGACGATAACGTTCTCCGATTCGAAATTACCTCATAAATCGGAAACAAGGCCCTCAGCAACTACCTCATCAATCGGTAACAAGGCCCTCAGCAACTACCTCATAAATCGGTAACAAGGCTCTCAGCAACTACCTCATCAATCGGTAACAAGGCCCTCAGCAACTACCTATTCAATCGGTAACAAGGCCCTCAGCAACTACCTCATCAATCGGTAACATGTCCCTCAGCAACTACCTCATCAATCGGTAACATGTCCCTCAGCAACTACCTCATAAATCGGTAACATGTCCCTCAGCAACTACCTCATCAATCGGTAACATGTCCCTCAGCAACTACCTCATCAATCGGTAACATGTCCCTCAGCAACTACCTCATCAATCGGTAACATGTCCCTCAGCAACTACCTCATCAATCGGTAACATGTCCCTCAGCAACTACCTCATCAATCGGTAACATGTCCCTCAGCAACTACCTCATCAATCGGTAACATGTCCCTCATTATTCAGACTTGTCGCAAAGTCTCATTCCCTCTCTCACGCTCTTTTCCAATTCACTGCACATTTTTTTTTCCTTTTTTTGATTTGCCGCGGGCTGGGTCGAATTGACCACGGGCTCGGTTGAAGTGACCACAATGTTATGGTGGCGCCACGGGATTCCCCGACGCCGATTTGCATGATCCCTAAAGTCTTTCTACCCACACAAGTTGTCTGGACATTTCTATTTCCTCAAAGATGTTCTTCACTGTTGGAAATCCTCTGCGTGGTTATTTTTGTTCTTTCTGTCCATTTAAACAGAAAAAATGTAAATGCGTTTCTAATAAAAATGTAAATGAAATAATTTGTAAGCTCTATGCTGCTCACTTATAACTCGACGTAAAACAACAAGGATTGGAAAAGAAGTTAAAGGGATTCCTAGATTTTTAGAAAAAGTAGGAAGAAAAATGTCATGGCCAGTTTACATTCACTCGTACTCTATAACTTCATGCCTATCACCAAACTTAATCATACACAGAGAATGACAGTTCATACAGACACAGTAAATTATTGTTTTTACAGACACAGGGAATCATTGTTTACACAGACACGATGAATGATGGTTTGCTTTACAGACACAATGAATGATGGTTTATTTTACAGACACAATGAATGATGGTTTATTTTACAGACACAATGAATGATGGTTTATTTTACAGACACAATGAATGATGGTTTATTTTACAGACACAATGAATGATGGTTTATTTTACAGACACAATGAATGATGGTTTATTTTACAGACACAATGAATGATGGTTTATTTTACAGACACAATGAATGATGGTTTATTTTACAGACACAATGAATGATGGTTTATTTTACAGACACAATGAATGATGGTTTATTTTCCAGACACAATGAATGATGGTTTATTTTACAGACACAATGAATGATGGTTTATTTTACAGACACAATGAATGATGGTTTATTTTCCAGACACAATGAATGATGGTTTATTTTACAGACACAATGAATGATGGTTTATTTTACAGACACAATGAATGATGGTTTATTTTACAGACACAATGAATGATGGTTTATTTTACAGACACAATGAATGACGGTTCATACATCTCCCCCCCCTGCCCCCCACGCATGTGTTCTTTAAATTACTATCCATGTTTTCTAAATGACCAGCCTGCTAAAGCACTTCGCAATGGAATTCGTCTTGTTAAGACATCCTACAGCGTATATTCGATCAGTTACACCCCCAGACTCTATCAATCAGTGTGTTTGAATTTGAGTCTACTCAACTCCTGGCCCTGAGTGACAAGACAATCACGTGAGCACCCTTCAGCCAATACTCTCGCCGGCTAAGGCGCGTCTAAGCCCCTGGCTCTCGTGCCGTGCTCGTGTCAAGCCGGACACTTGTCGGACACAACGAATTGACGTCCTGGACTCTATCAATGCCAGTTAATACAGATTCAAGGACGGTCTCCGAATGTTACACAAGTCACATTTTTATAAGAGAAAATCCTTTTTTATTTTTATAAATATATATTTTTTTTAAAATAAATTTTGAGAACTTGAATCTTATAAGAAATCTCTTAGATATATTTTTTTTTTTTGCCTCTGGTGTGTCCTGCTTCGTCTTCACAGCCGGCCCTCCCCAACTTCATGTGTTTTATTTTAATTGTACTGAGTGAAAAAAAAAGTGTCACGCAGTGAGCGTCCAGAGTGTTGTGTTTCGTCAGAGGGGGTGGGGGCGGTTATCAATCAAGAAAGAGCCACTGATATGGTTTTAGACTGTCTGAAGGACTGTCTGAAAGATTATTGTTTCAATGCCGGTGGGTAGGATGTAAGACTGGTTGTACGCCTATTGTTTGAAGGCCGGCAGGTAGGGTGTAGGACTGTCTGTAGGACTATTGTTTGAAGGCTGGCCGGTAGGATGTCAAGGACTGTCTAGGACTATTCTTTAAAGGCCGGTAGGCAGGGGTAGGACTGCTTGTAGGACTATTGTTTAAAGGCCGGCATGTATTATAGAGAATTTAAAATTAACTTTTTTTCTCTACCACTTGGACACAACAAGTATTTTATCAAAATAACCGAACCCAGTGTAGACAAGAATGCGGATGGTTATGCCCTAGTAATGTAATAATGCGTTATAAGTGGCTTATGACAATGAATAGCGTACAACGATAAAACATTAGGATCATTCAGATCCAGTGGATGTGCCCTTCGCCTACACAGCCATAAAAACAAAATATTGCTATTGCTGAGATATTGCTAATCGAAAGGTGAAAATTGTACCTCATTATTTATTCGTGATTTTAAGCTTAGCTATTGAGTTTTGGGAAACAAGCAATTATTATTTGTCCCCCCACGGCAAAGCTCTCACCTACTTAAATTCTCGACATACAACACCCCTCCCCCACCAAGCCCCCCGATCATTGTTGTTACGTCACGTCCTCTGCAGGATGACGCCGGCTAATCTACTGACGTTACTGATCTACTGCAATCTTAGCTACGACACACTGCTACTGTTGGTCCTCCCAACAACGGAACGGCATTGACGATGGGAGAGCTCATTACAATAGGGGTCGTAACCCGAACCAAGGGCGTCGTAACAGTGCACCCCACCATTGTTTTGTGCCCTCCCGTCTGGGCCATATGTTGGCGTTAGGGCCATGTTTCTTGCTTTCTATCACACTCAATCAGGGGAGTACAATACATACATCTTTTCATCCACATACATCTGGTGTCATAGCTTCTATCATGGTTATGAATGGAGGGACTTTTTTGTCTTTCTTAAACACATTGCGGTATTGGGAATGGGTGGAGCTGTGGTGGTGGTTGGGAGAAATGAATATGATAAAAAAAGGTTCAGTGGGTTACAACTATTGAATACTTTTAATAATTTCTTGACCCAATGGTCTGTAACTTCAACTTTGTTACGGGGTATTCAATTTAAAAAAAAAAAAACTAAAAAAAAAAAACTTAATTAAGTGAGATTTGGAAATGTCATTTTATAGTGAAGTACTGACTAAAAAAGGTTCAGTGGATTACAACTATTGAATACTTTTAATAATTTCTTGACCCAATGGTCTGTAAATTCAACTTTGTTACGGGGTATTCAATTTAAAAAAAAAAAAACTAAAAAAAAAAAAAAACTTAATTAAGTGAGATTTGGAAATGTCATTTTATAGTGAAGTACTGACAGAATGACGGGTGTAATTGCTAGTATTAATTCAATTCCTAGAGTCTCCATCATCTAATGAATGTCAAGCATTTAATCAGCCAATCCAACGCTCAATCGCCGTGCATCTAGGGGGCCGCTCTGGAGCCACGGACAGCTTCGTGATAATGTATTACTTAACATCATGATGGAGAACATCATGATAGAGTACGTCACCATAGAGGACTGGACTTTGTCATAGCTATTTAATCTGCGGCAATCAGCTCTCCATCCATCATAAGCGTGTCTGCGAGCACCGTGCGAAGGCGGATCAAGTAAAATCATAAAAAAGGGGGTGATACAAGAGATGAATGCGTATACGAGTTGGGGGGGGGTGGGGTGATACAAGAGATGAATGCGTATAAGAGTGGGGGGGGGGGGATACAAGAGATGAAGGCGTAGAAGAGTTTGGGGGGTGGGTGCGTAATAAGGAATAATTATTAAAAATGAATAAATAGGGGGTGATACAAGAGATGAATGCGTATAAGAGTTGGCCTACTTAAATATGTTATACTTACCAATAATCAATTTTGTGTTTTTATTGAAATTTTCTCATCATCATACTTTTACTCTATTTTATTTTTTTTTAAAAATCTGAAGACATCATCCCTTTCTTAGCCCTGAGTAAGATAAAGATTTCTGACACATTTCAATCTGCTTTTCGAGTTTTCTGTCCTATTAAATTCAAGTAAGCGGTTTATTTTGAAGGTTTTTGTTTCATTTACTTTAAAAAAAAAAAGAGGATCATAAAATCTTCCGACATAAGCCTGACAGGGTTTCTTTTTAAACGCGTCGCAACTTCCCTCATCTAAACAAAAACAAAGGAAAACAACTGTCTTACTCGACAAATAAAATTTATCTATGCATCAAAACTGACATCTCTCTAAAAACATGATGGGAGTGAAAGGAATTAGCTTACATTTACACTCATTTGCACAGTGTTTCTTCTTTTTCCTCACGAACTTAGGCTGTCTCTGTCTACAAAGCTGTCTCTGTCTAATCTTATGATTGTGTCAGCAAGCTGTCTCTGTCTAATCTTATGATTAAGTCAGCATAGACATTTTGACATATAAAAATGAAGAGATAAACAGACTTTTCTTTGTTGACATTCATTTGTTTGGACACTGGAACTTGTCATTGACATTGTCTTGGAGTTAAATGAACAGTTTCACTCCTGCCCACGTCTGAATTGGCTTCATTTGAAATCCTTGTATCCCAGTAAGTTAAACATGGTCGAAATCTGTGTTATTTAAAGACATTGCTGCCTTAATTTACTCAAAATTTACTCATACCTGAAAGTGAAAGATTAGCTTTAAAAGTGTGTTTCCATAATATTCATAACGTTATAGTTTATAAACTTTAACATCCTCTTTCTACGTATTTTAAACTGCCATTCTTAACAGTAACTTGTACGACAATTCGAGGCGATATTCAGATTCCCACCAACGTATCCCGAGCAAGCGGACAAGAAAGCGTACATCTGAGCAGAGCCTTATGTTATCTGAGCAGAGCCTTATGTTATCTGAGCAGAGCCTTATGTTATCTGAGCAGAGCCTTATGTTATCTGAGCAGAGCCTTATGTTATCTGAGCAGAGCCTTATGTTATCTGAGCAGAGCCTTATGTTATCTGAGCAGAGCCTTATGTTATCTGAGCAGAGCCTTATGTTATCTGAGCAGAGCCTTATGTTATC
>CAXITT010000164.1:289941-411743 GCA_964033795.1 Lymnaea stagnalis | reverse complement strand
CCCGCTTGGCAAGTTGAAAAGGGCATTTTGCACAGACGTCAGACAAAAGATTTGTACTTACTGGGAATTGTGTATGGTGTATGCATAAAGAGAAGACGGGGGGGGGGTGGGGGGAGGGAATTTCCAGATAGGTTTCTTTACTTCTTATCTCTTTTAGAAGTGATGAGCCTTGATATGATCTAGTGATCTTGATAGGATCTAGTGAGCTTTGAAAGGATCTATTGAGCTGTGATAATATTTAGTGAGCTTTGGTAGGATCCAGTGAGTTTCAGCAAATAGGCGTAAGACGATCTAGGGTGGGTCAGATTTGGTAGCATCGTTTGTAGTGACAGCAAACAATGTTATTAATGGAAGCCATCAGAAAGAAGACTGGTGTAAATACGCAAATGAAATTATTTAACTAAATTAGCAAACGGTGGTGCCCAAGAAATTTCCCCCCCCCCACCCCCCACCCCGGCTAGTTTGTACACCAAAGGAGTATATTATACAAAAAAAATGTACGTTTTTATCCTGTAATTTGATATATTGTACCAGAGCGTATTCCTTTACAAATTAATACATAAATCCTTGCCAGCAAAATGCTAATATAATTCTAAGAATCTTCAAAGGCTGACTCTAAACAAAGAAAGAATTTAAAAACAATAATAAGAATCTTCAAAGGCTGATTCTAAACAAAGAAAGAATTTAAAAACAATAATAAGAATCTTCAAAGGCTGACTCTAAACAAAGAAAGAATTTAAAAACAATAATAAGAATCTTCAAAGGCTGATTCTAAACAAAGAAAGAATTTAAAAACAATAATAAGAATCTTCAAAGGCTGACTCTAAACAAAGAAAGAATTTAAAAACAATAATAAGAATCTTCAAAGGCTGACTCTAAACAAAGAAAGAATTTAAAAACAATAATAAGAATCTTCAAAGGCTGACTCTAAACAAAGAAAGAATTTAAAAACAATAATAAGAATCTTCAAAGGCTGACTCTAAACAAAGAAAGAATTTAAAAACAATAATAAGAATCTTCAAAGGCTGACTCTAAACAAAGAAAGAATTTAAAAACAATAATAAGAATCTTCAAAGGCTGACTCTAAACAAAGAAAGAGTTTAAAAACAAAAAGAAGAATATTCAAAGGCTGACTCTAAACAAAGAAAGAGTTTAAAAACAATAATAAGAATCTTCAAAGGCTGACTCTAAAGGAAGAAAGAATTTAAAAACAATAATAAGAATCTTCAAAGGCTGACTCTAAACGAAGAAAGAATTTAAAAACAATAATAAGAATCTTCAAAGGCTGACTCTAAAGGAAGAAAGAATTTAAAAACAATAATAAGAATCTTCAAAGGCTGATTCTAAACAAAGAAAGAATTTAAAAACAATAATAAGAATCTTCAAAGGCTGACTCTAAACAAAGAAAGAATTTAAAAACAATAATAAGAATCTTCAAAGGCTGACTCTAAACAAAGAAAGAATTAAAAAACAATAAAAAGAATCTTCAAAGGCTGACTCTAAACAAAGAAAGAATTTAAAAACAATAATAAGAATCTTCAAAGGCTGACTCTAAATGAAGAAAGAATTTAAAAACAATAATAAGAATCTTCAAAGGCTGACTCTAAACGAAGAAAGAATTTAAAAACAATAATAAGAATCTTCAAAGGCTGACTCTAAACAAAGAAAGAATTTAAAAACTATCTTCGGAAACATTGGGATTTTACATCTTTTTTTTAAAATTAGTTTTTTGTTTTTTGTTTTGACCAAAAAAAAAATCATTACAGACCAATTCCTTTTCAATCAGTTTCCTTCTAGCTGACTGTGCACAATTGTTGTTCATTGTTTATCACTTTCGAATAGCTAAAGGGGAAAATAAACAGTTTCCGTACGAATGCCCTAGTTGCTTAAAGTTCAAGAGACCTTTCAAAGTTGCCGAGACTTTTCTACTCCACGATGGTTTCATTTCCCTGGAAAACCAAAAAAAAACAAAAAAACAATACTCTCTAAATAGAGCCTTTAATCATTTGTTTTTGTGTCAATTGATTGAAAGTTACGTAAGGCGTCTCCATTTAAACTTGTTTTTATAACACTGGATCATTTAAAAGCCATTGAAAGTTTTCTTGCCGCGCGCCCAGCTCGCGCACGCATTCAGTATCGCGCCTATGTCAACGCTAGCGACGATGACTTTGAGTGCGAAGAGCGGCGACTCGGATGTATTAACCCCAGGTACCAGCCGGCACTGCTAATCGTTGTGTTATTCACTTGGTATCTCCATAACATGGGTCATAAGGTCGTTTGGAACGTCACATACCTTGGATCAGTTGCGATCTAAATACATGTTGTTGGTCTGGAAGAAGAAAAAAAAAAGTTGTAATTGACAGAAATCCATTCTGTCATGTGCGAGTTGTGTGTTTAATCGTTTTGGGGTAATGGGAGGGGTGAGAGAGGGGGTGGAGGGCGAGGGATAGAGGCAGGGAGGAAGGGGAGAGAGGGAGGGGGTTGAGATGAGATGAATTGAAAGTAATAAGCTGTTAGCGGTTTACGTAACTCGTGGAAGATGGGGATTTTTATTTTATCCCGAGTTTTCAATTTCCGTGCACTTTTAGCAGACAGATTGAAATGTAATAGAGGGAAGTTTTGTGCCTGGCAATCGTTGACGGTGACCTTTGAGGAGTCCATTCATGATCTTTGAGGCGTCCATTCATGACCTTTGAGGCGTCCATTCATGATATTTGAGGCGTCCATTCATGACCTTTGAGGCGTCCTTTCATGGCCTTTGAGGCGTCCATTCATGACATTTGAGGCGTCCTTTCATGACCTTTGAGGCGTCCATTCATGACCTTTGAGGCGTCCTTTCATGGCCTTTGAGGCGTCCTTTCATGACCTTTGAGGCGTCCATTCATGACCTTGTCAGAGTTGATGGCACACAAACCTTTTGGCAGCGCGCCTCGAGTAATGTGCCATGATTTTTAACTGTCATGCAGACAAGTGTTTTGTCAGCTTTTTCTTAATT
The DNA here is from genome assembly GCA_964033795.1 of Lymnaea stagnalis. Lineage (NCBI taxonomy): Eukaryota > Metazoa > Mollusca > Gastropoda > Lymnaeidae > Lymnaea > Lymnaea stagnalis. The sequence continues at coordinate 408,748 of CAXITT010000164.1, read as the reverse complement.
CAAGCTATTCGCTAATTGTTTTGTCCAAAGCAGTTTTTCTTTTTAGTTTTATATTTTAAAAATAATAAATATTTTTATCCAATCAGTGTAGCTCTTGATTAGCTCTTCCAAAAGCTGATCTGTTTTTTTATGCAAGTGTTTAATAAGCATTACATCACTGCATCTGAACCAATGCTATGATCAGAATAAGTTCTTAAAATTTCTATTAAGTTAAAATGCGTAACAATTGCATGATACATTCCGAAAATATATTTAGAAAGATACTAGAAATAATCAATATTTTCACCTCCATTTCTAGATATGACTGACCTACTTAGGAACGTATTTTTAAAAAAAAGTTTTTGTTGATTTATTGAAAACATAGCTTTAATGTATTAGCCATTGATCCTACATAATTGTCTAACTATTTTCTGCCCCATTGACATCAAATCCTGAGAACGCTTTGAAAGCATGACGTCATCGCCGTATTATATGAAGATTATTTGTTTGTTATATTCTAATTCTGTGAAAGTTATCCTTGTTTTCAACCTCTCTTGTTTTGCTGTCCTCAGATTGGTTGTGATGGGCGCAGCAGGCGTCGGTAAAACGGCGATCATCTCCCAGTTTTTGTACGACCAGTTTGTCTCAGAATACAAGTGAGTTGTTTCATAGGCAGCTCGGTGATAATTGGTGTACCGGTAGGGGGAGGGGTGTTGATGATGTGTTCAGTGGCTGTCCACGATGTGTTCGGTGGCTGTTCAAGATGTGTTCAGTGGCTGTTCACGATGTGTTCAGTGGCTGTTCACCATGTGTTCAGTGGCTGTCCACGATGTGTTCAGTGGCTGTTCAAAATGTGTTCAGTGGCCGTCCACGATGTGTTCAGTGGCTGTTCAAAATGTGTTCAGTGGCTGTTCACGATGTGTTCAGTGGCTGTTCAAAATGTGTTCAGTGGCTGTTCACATGTGTTCAGTGGCTGTCCACGCTGTGTTCAGTGGCTGTTCAAAATGTGTTCAGTGGCTGTCCACGATGTGTTCAGTGGCTGTTCAAAATGTGTTCAGTGGCTGTTCACCATGTGTTCAGTGGCTGTTCTCCATGTGTTCAGTAGCTGTTCAAAATGTGTTCAGTGGCTGTCCACGATGTGTTCAGTGGCTGTTCAAAATGTGTTCAGTGGCTGTCCACGCTGTGTTCAGTGGCTGTTCAAAATGTGTTCAGTGGCTGTTCACCATGTGTTCAGTGGCTGTTCACCACGTGTTCAGTGGCTGTCCACGATGTGTTCAGTGGCTGTTCACCATGTGTTCAGTGGCTGTTCATGATCCGTTTAGTGGCTCTTCATGATGTCATGATGTCCGAGATAGTCACAATGACCTTTCCAAAAGTTCTTTCATGACATTGTAATCTATGGAGCCGGAGGCACTTTCCATGTCTTTTTGTTTGTTTGTTAGCGTAAGTGTAATCACGTGACTCTTACGTCTCATCTAATTAATCAATCACATAACCGGGAAAGACGAATAGTCTATCACCCACATGAAATTATCAGAACTAATTGCTAAATTAAAAAAAAAAAAACTAATTAAAAAATGTAAAAAAAATTAAAAGAAAAGAAAAGTCCAGTTGATGTTCCAAAAATGAACACTTTATCCACCCCTCCTCTCTTTGCTTTAATAAGTTTAGCCCTGGTCTAGATATTATCCATATGTAATTTTTGTACTCTACACAACAAAAGAAACCGTACATTGTGCGTTTTGTTATTTCCAACAAAGCCGATCGCTTTTATAAATGATGCGTCTATTCCCAGAAATGAGGTCCCCCGTACCATGACACCCTTAAAATAAGCAATCTAAATGACGTATTTTTATTAAATATTTTTTTTTGGTCTAGACCAGCCTAACATGGTCCACACGAACAGTTAATTTATTTTCACTTTAAAAACACTATCCAATGGCAGATTTAGCTAGGAAAATATAGACAGGAGAGGAAGAGTTGTTACACTTGTTTTTTTTTTTTTTTTAAAAAAAGATATTCCCACTTGGTTATTTTAACTGGGTTATTCTAATTTATTTTCACTTTAAAAACACTATCCAATGGCAGATTTAGCTAGGAAAATATAGACAGGAGAGGAAGAGTTGTTACACTTGTTTTTTTTTTTTTTTTAAAAAAAGCTATTCCCACTTGGTTATTCTAACTGGGTTATTCCAACTTCGTTATTCCAAATCGGCTATTTACATTTTTTTATTCCAACTTTTATTATTCCAACTGGTTATTCCAAATTTCGTATTCCAACTTAGTTAGTCCAAATCGGCTATTACAACTTGGTTATTACAACTTGCTTATTCCAACTTGGTTATTCCAGATTCAAATCTGACATAAAAAGTAATAGATGATCGAAGATACGGATACCGTACCAGGGGCATAATTAATTATAAGTAGGAATATTGTACTTCTAAAAAAAAAAATCACATTACTTCAATAACTTCGATACTTTGTGGCATCGATATCTAAGTCAGACATTTTCAAATCGTTCTAACATGTTTCCTTGTTTGTCAGATCAAGCCGTTAGCGTATCCGTTTATAACCCTAGAGATGAATAAGTGGCCCAAGTTTAACTGCTGCGCTCAAAGGATGACGATGACGTTGAAAATAAATATCATCTTTCTTCCTGTATTTAATACACAAGTGTACAGCATTGTACGCGATCTGAAAATAGGACGAGACGATATATTTATAGAACTTTAGCGGGAGCGAGGCCACCCGAGACGACGTAAGCTTTCAACAGAGCTCTTTCAGAATGTTAGTCAATATTACAAAAATGAAATACTAGGAAGTTATAAATAATCCAGCGAACTATTTTAGAATTCACGCCACAAATGAAATGATAGGTCAGAAGGATTATCCTTGTGGTGAATCAAGGTTGTTTCATAAGAGAAAAAAAAACGCCATTATTTTAAGTTCCGTTGCGTGTTCCGATATTGAGGTTGGCTATATTTAGCGACACTTTTATAGAACAATGAACACGAACACGAACAATGGGGTTATTCTCGGTTGTAGCAGAACGTTAATCCATGCCATGTGATGCGTAACTTGGCAGCCGTTGAAGAGAGTTATTGAAATGGGGAGTATCAGCCCAAAAACAAATACATAATTAAGGGAGAGAATTTTAAAGAACCATTAGGGGGAAATAAAAAAGTATCAAATCTAATGAAAGACATTGAACGAAAATAAAAGAGAATGAAAGACAACGAAAGACAATGAAAGACATTAAAAGACCATTGAAAGACGATAAAAGCTTATGAAAGACAATGGAAGATTATGAAAGACAATATAAAACGATGACAGACGATGAAAGACAATGATGTTTTTAGGGGAAAAGGTATATTGTCGAATAGATTCACTTGTTTGATAACAATTAATTTAGTTGTTTTTGGTTTTTTTTGTATGTTTTAAAATTGATTTTTTAGCTAAAATAATGAGACCCGAAATGATTAAAAAAAACAAAAAAACTTTAAATTGTTCTACAATTGTTTTATTATTATTTTTGTTTTTTTTTGACGTCAAGATGACGATTCCGCAGTAAATATTGAACTAACATTTTTTAAAGCTGTGCAATTTTTTTTGTTTTGTTTTAAAGAAATTTGTTTTTGTTTTTCAGAGAAACTATTGAAGAGCTCCACAGGGGAGAGTATGACATGAATGGTGTCCACCTTACACTGGACATTTTAGACACGTCCGGGTCCCATTCATTCCCAGCCATGAGAAAACTGGCCATCGATAATGGAGACGCCTTTGTGCTTGTCTACTCCGTTGAGAGTGAGGCCTCCTTCCAGGTGAGCTGACTGTTCACGACAACTCTGTTTACACGATGGCATGTTGAGAGTAGGGAAATACTAGGAAGTTTATTAATAAGCCAGCGAGCTATTTTAGAACGTACACTACAAATGGATTGATATGTCCAAAGAATTATCCTTGTTGCGAATAAAGGTGTTTTTTTGTTTTTTTAAAAATGCTTTTCATCAATGAAACGAACAAAAATATTTTTATTTCATTTAAATATAATCTAAAGTACGTAAATATAATATTGTGGAAGGGGTATGGGGAAACGTCTCTTTTATATTTTGTCTCTGAAGAAAATTATAAACTTTCACAAATTGAGACCCGAGAAAAGATAATAAATATTTATCAATGTAATTGTAATACAATATCGGAAAAAAACTTTATTGAACATCTCCCTTTACAAAAAATAAAACTTAGATTTTTTAAAATAGTTTTTTTTTTTTTAGTTTGAGATTAATTCTTCTTTTCTTTCGCGTTATTTGGCTGTTTTATAATCGTGTTTTTTTTTCGGTGAGTTAATTAACAATTTGCAATTATTTTGTCTTAAGGAAATTACTTCCCTTAGACAACAAATCTTGGACGAACGTTCTGAGAGTGACGTCCCCATTGTCATCGTCGCCAACAAGACGGACGTCGGCGAGTCCCGCCGAACGATCCTCCCGGAAACAGCCGAAAGCCTGGTGTGCCTGGACTGGGGCAACGGCTACGTGGAGGCGTCGGCCAAAGATAACATCAACATCGTCGGCATCTTCAAGGAGATCTTGAGGCAGTCCAAAGTCCGCTACGAGCTGAGTCCCGCCGTGAGGCGACGCCGCGAGTCCATGCCGTCCTCCACAGACAACAAGAAGAAGAGCAAGCTGGCCAAACGCAGAACGCAGAGCGTTAACACGTAAAAGGGGGGGGGGGGGCGACGACTTTTGAATGCCAACTTTCTAGTACGGTGCTAACGTGATCAGAGTTACGGGACTGTAAGACGGAAATTGACGTGCGACTGGTCGTCAAAAAACAACAGACGTCCTGTTCCGGCTTTCGGGGCAACTCCGACGTGCTGACGAGCTTTCTCAAAGACATTCTTCACCATACTATGTCCGCTGTCATTTAACGAGAAAGTATTGTGAGAAAAACACATTCACATCACAACAACGCAATCCTTTTTGAATGATTGTAAGACGATGCAAACTGTTTCCATTATTATACAATGTGTCCGAGGGGGAAAATGCTCGAAAACTTGTTAATTTAAACATATCATTATTACTTGGAAAATAACAGAATTATTTTTTGTTACATGTTAACATTCTGAATTCATAAGAATGTAAACTGTTAACGTTTTTAAATTATGGGTAAGTTTTTAAAACGTTTTTTTTTCCCCCACAAAATTTAATAATGTAAGAGAATCTTTTGAAAATTGGACATTGGCATTCAGAAAATGTATAAGGGACTCGCTAGATTTAGTTGAAATGATTGTTGCTCTGTTCATGAAGTAAATGTATACCACTAGTATTCATTGAACAACCCAAGTGCTTGTGTACACAACCTCAAGTGCTAGTTATAGGATGAGTAGAAATGTTATTTGTGATTTGTTTTTTTTTAAATTATTATTGGTTACAATTAATTTTGGTGTCATTGCAGTACTGGTAGGATAACTCAGTACTTGTAGGATAAGTCCGTACTGGTAGGATAACTCAGTACTGGTAGGGTAGCAACTCAGTTCTAGGATGATCACTCATTACCGGTAGGATAACTCGGCATACTACGGCCATATTTTGCATGATCCTAGGAGTAGTTTATGTTTTGAGTTGCGCCAAAACCAAAGATTTAAAAAATAAGAAGAAGAATCGGTTACAAGTTAATAGTATGGTTTCACAGTTTATAATGTTCATTGAAAGAGTGAATATAACCTAATGACAACTTGGACTCTTTATAAAGGAATTAATTTTGTTAACATCTTCCATTTTTAAATGATAATTTAGCGTTGACTGTAATATTATCCTTTTTTTTTCACTATTGTATTATTCTGTTCAGATGCTTTGCTTGGTTGGGCTCTATTACCTTATTTCATCTCAAATACACACAAAAATCAATGTAATAACCATTCCAGGCTGGAATGACGTCATTGAATTTTGACAAGAATTTACTCTTCAAATGGTTACGGCAAATACGATGTTCTTTTCTCTTTATCGTCTATATTTGATTTTAATAATTCGGTTCCGGGTTTTTTGAAGTTTTTAAATTTGTGCTTGAGTTAGAGGTTTACAACAAACATGTAACAGCTGAATTCATATCTCTGTTATGTATTATATCATGTCTTTATCATGTATTGTTGAAAACGAATTCGTCTTTGTATTGCTAATGCTCATCAATTGGTTTGTACCGACATTCTGATTGTCCACCATTTCATATTGCCTTTTCATTATAATTTATGCAGGTGGCTCAGAAAGGGCTTGGTGTGCCAGCGTTTATATGTTAGTATGTTGTCACGTACACATTGACAGAATGTAAAAAAAAAGAGTTGAACTTTTCCTTCCTCTTATTTCTACTCCTGGATTCTCAGATTAGCAAGTGTGTGTGTGCGTGCGTGTGTGTGTGTGTGTGTTCTTACATCAGAAATGTTCCATCTTTTCAACGTTGGCCTGTTTAATTTGTCTTATATATCAATGAGCAGGGAATTTTATGGTTTGAGTGGCATATGAATAACATTGTAACGTGGGATTTGATATGTAAAAAAAAAAAAAGTCTAGTCTTATTTTAGGTGCTATCAAACTGTAATTATTTTTTTTCCGCGGTAGTTTAGATATTGAAGCATGTTATCACCAGACGTTTTTGAGGACAAACGTGATCTTCGCTGACTCACGAGAACACCAGGGTGTACAACCGAGCGCATTGTATAGCGTTATCAACCGCAAGCTCAAAGTTCGTCACCAGTCACAGAGCACAAGTTATGGAACACCAGTTATAGAACACCATTCATAGAACACTAGTTATATGACACCATTCATAGAACACTATTCATAGAACACCACTACTACAGAACAACATTCACAGAACACTAGTTAAAGAACACCAGTTACAGGACACCAATTATTGAACACAATTAATAAAACACCAGTTATAGAACACCAGTTACAGGACACCAATTATTGAACACAATTAATAAAACACCAGTTATAGAACACCAGTTACAGGACACCAATTATTGAACACAATTAATAAAACACCAGTTATAGAACACCAGTTACAGGACACCAATTATTGAACACAATTAATAAAACACCAGTTATAGAACACCAGTTACAGGACACCAATTATTGAACACAATTAATAAAACACCAGTTATAGAACACCAGTTAAAGGACACCAATTATTGAACACAATTAATAAAACACCAGTTATAGAACACCAGTTTTCTCAAAACGCTAAAATTGTCTTTACTGTAAAATTCAATGTTAGAATGTGTAAGTTTGAAATTAAACTCATTGATTTGAATTTAATAGACACATTATTTCGTGGTTTTTTTTTTATACGAAGAGTTAACATTAAACTAAATCTCTAAAACTGCTCTGTTTACTCTGTGAGCAGCAGTCTCTATTACATACCAAAACACATGTAGGACGTCACAACCCTTAATTAGAGCTAGTGCTCTTTTCCCCGTAAAACGTGTCAAAGGATGAAAGTAGAACATTATCGGTTAACTGAAGGAAGTTGAACAAGCGATGTTCATTCCAGAATTGTGGTCTGATTAGTGTACACAGCAGTTGACACGGTTTTAAGACTATGTATGAGTTATCGGCCTTTCGCTATTTGCATTTCAAAGATTTATCTATACACGATAGGCCTAATTGTGTACATAGGTTGTAGAGATATAGACTATGACATTGTATTTATACACCCGCTTTATCATGTACAAAAATATCTGTCCAGCTTATATTTTATGCCATTTTTATATCAATAAAATTTTATAGTAAAATTTAAAAAAAAATGATTGTTTCAATTCATCTGGCTGTGATCGATAATTTAACTGTTTATTAATGTTGTTTAAGCCCTCCACCCCCATTTTTTATTTCTTTTTATTTACCGCACCTTCCCTTACCGCACACCCCTGCCCAGAGGCGAAGCGATGGGGGGCAGGGGAGACAGATGTCCCCGGGTGCAAGCTAGTTAGGGGCGCCAAAATGTGATTTGATATTATATTATTGGTAAAAATAATGGGTTTGAGAGTTGAAAAAAAAGAAAAAGGGGTGCTTTAAAATGGATCTTGTCCCCGGGCGCGAATCTTGTCCCCGGGCGCCAAACACCCTCGCTACGCCACTGCCCCTCCCCCCCCCCACATTCCCCCGTTATGTTTAATGGTTTTATAATACGACAAATCTACAACTGTAGCTGTCCTCCATGAGCTTAACTTCCAACATCCGGGGTCTGCCTCACATGGGGGGGGGGGGGGGGGAGGGGGCATGTGATTGAGAACCGCTGCTGTAGAGTTGGGGTTATCTACGACTTACGGATCCACCTGTCACAGAAATGAAAGCTTTTTTTTTCTTTCTTTTGGTTGGGTTGGGGGGCGGTTATTGTTGTCTATACAATCCTTCTACAGAAACCGAACGCAGCGTTGGAAATAGAAAAATCATGGGAGATAACTGATGAAATGATAATTCCAAAGGGGACTTAACGATCAAATAGAAACATGTTTTCTAAAAAGGTAAGATCTCGGGTAAAGTTATTATTCTGGAATATAATAATTGAAGGACTGCATTCAAGCTAAGTAAATGAAATGGCCAAACGAGGTATGTTGAAGCTTGAATATAAGAACCGGACAATAAGATAAGAACGTGTCGGCATAGAGCCTTCTTCAGCGCACAGAACAAATGAAAATATCACAAGGAACAGAGCACAGTAAACAACTCAAGAAATATCCTTTGCTGTTGCCGGAAGTAGGGTTACAAGAATTGAGAGAATATTAATATTGACACTGTGAAAAATAAGGTCCACAAGAAAATGGACCAGAATATGCACTCTGGATAGACACATACATATTTTTATCACTTAATAATGACCTAAAAAGGGTAAGAAACAAAGTTGATTGATTTCTATAAAGAATCGATCAAAAACTATCTCAAAACACCAAAAAACGGAGAACCCAAGTCCAAATGAATGTTAAGCTGTTTTAAGACGACGACTAGTTTTAAAGACATATAGAAATTAGATCATGCCAAATTAATCAATTAAAATAGATTTAAAAAATTAAAGATGAGTGCAACAACTTTATTACTACACTGGTTAAATCATGTGAGGGGGGAAAAAATGAAGTTTTAAAAAAAAATGTATTTTAATGTTATAAATTTGTTAATATAATTTAATTCAGCCTTGCAATTTATTTTATGTGATATGTGATACATAAAGAATATAAATTGTCACCTTTTTAAGCAAATGTTCTTAAGGAGAGGTCACTAATTAAATTGTGTGAAAAGTAAAGATACACGAACATTCTCCCCAAGAAAATGTGGTAAAATATGTGAAGAGCCTCTCGTGGTACGGGGCTTTAGCAAAGGGACATCACGCAATATTACATTTGACAAGACTGGGCGACTTGACACGTCTGGTAGAGTTCTCTGCCCCGACCACCAGGGGAGGTTACTCTGGTCGTTTGGAACGTGATAGAACTACATAATGGTGCACTGTTCTCTGCGATGACATAGTCCTGTGACCTCGTCACTTTCAGAGGATGGCACTTTTAAAAGTGAGGGGGGGGGGGATTATAACTGGTCTAAAAGTGTATAAGCCGCCCGATAATGTTTCATCTGCTTACCGGTCGTAAGTTCATGACAATTGTAATGATTTGACGACCATATTTTAGTCTAGTCATCGTAAATTACAAATTTAGGTGGAAAATAACTAGGGGCAAGTAATTCCAGAGCTGTAAGTAGGTAAAACAATTTATTCTTTATTTAAAGTGGTTTCGTCCCCTTTTCTCCTTACGGCCAGAAACGCCAAAAAAAAGAAGCTGAATATTTTAGAAGAAGAAATTGCGTTTGTAATTTTCTCAGTGAGATTTCATACCACCAATTCGAGAAGAGACTTGAATTACATTAGTGTTGGCTAACTGGCATACGCTTATATTTTGTTTCTTGTGAATTAAACTAAAACCACCGCGAGTTTTTTGCTAGATTATGAACGCTTCTTGTTTCTCCGTGAATCTTAGCTTCAAAAATCGCACGAGTCTTAGTGAAATGATACACTGAAACGAAATACAAAAAGACGTGCTTCAGAGAGTGGATCAGGTGCTGAAGTGAGTCTCAAAAGAGATCGAATATTTGTTTAGACTTGTTTAACACAGCTGGTTATTTGTTGGATTATTAATGACGTTTTGAAAGAAGTAACATGTTTATCTTATCCACTGTGAAACATACTCAGTGTAAAAAAAAAAATAATAATTCAATATCCACCTTTGTTTTCTTAATATCTTATCACAGCGGCTCTCAACCTGCGGGTCTCCACCACTTTGGGGTTCGAACGACCCTTACACAGGGGTCGCCTACGACCATAGTAAAAAAACACACATACACAGGGGTCGCCTACGACCATAGTAAAAAAAAACCACACATTTATAAAGAAGCAATCAGAATAATTTTAAGGTTGGGGATCACCACAACATGAGGAATTGTATTAAAGGGTCGCGGCATTAGGAAGATTGAGAACCACTGGCATATCATATGACATCTTTGTTTACGTTTTTTTTTCATTCCCCCCCCCCCTTTTTTTTTTATTAAAAATTTTTTTACGCTTACAAACCAGGGTATTTTATGAAGTGAATCTTTTTATTCCATTCTATGAGCATTGGATATAACACGTTCCTTGTTAGCTCACATAAGCTTTGCATTTTCTTAGAATAATTGATAGTTCAAGTGCTTGCTGCAAGTCTTTTTGGGACCGTCTTTGGTGTACTCGAGTCAGTGATTATCAAGGTGATTCATGTGAGTCACGGGAGTCAGTTGAGTCAGGTCAGTCAAGGGAGTCAGGTGAGCAAGGGTAGTCAGGTGAGCAAGGGTAGTCAGGTGAGCAAGGATAATCAGGTGGTTCAGTTGAGTCACGGGAGTCAGTTGAGTCAGGTAAGTCAAGGGAGTCAGGTGAGCAAGGGTAATCAGGTGGTTCAGGTGAGTCACGGGAGTCAGTTGCGTCAGGTGAGTTGGATGATTCCGGTGCTTCATGTGCTTCAGGTGCGTAAGTTTGTTTTTTTTGAGTCATAGGTGAGTAATGTGAGTTGGGTGAGTCATGTGAGTTGGGTGAGTCATGTGAGTTGGGTGAGTCATGTGAGTTGGGTGAGTCATGTGAGTTGGGTGAGTCATGTGAGTTGGGTGAGTCATGTGAGTTGGGTGAGTGATGTGAGTTGGGTGAGTCATGTGAGTTGGGTGGGGCATGTGAGTTGGGTGAGTCATGTGAGTTGGGTGAGTCTTGTGAGTTGGGATGAGTCATGTGAGTTGGGTGAGTCATGTGAGTTGGGTGAGTCATGTGAGTTGGGTGAGTCATGTGAGTTGGGTGAGTAAGTTGAGTCTGGTGAAAAACAAGCCTCAATTTCTTTGATACAAACCCCACCACAAACCTAAAATGCCCTCAAGTGCTTTGCTACAACAGCACCACAAACTAAAACTCCCCTGATGACCTACGCACTCTGAGGACGGACAGCCACTTTATGACGTGTTCTAAGGATAGCACAATGAGTCCGGCTCCGATACCGACTCCCGCTATTATAAATGTGCCGGACAGAGAGTAAAGGTCAAGGCCAGAGTCTCCTGTTTCCTTGGGACAAACGACGTCACTGTTTGACCACCATTTTAACCTGATGGAGCCCAGCAGCCGCTCCTTTTGCAGCTGTAGAATTCTGAAATTGAATTCGCAAATAAAAGTATAAATTTTTTATGAGGTACTAATTTATGAGGTTAACCACTAGATGGCGTAAATTACATATAATTTATATATGTTTATCCTAAAAAATTGCCCCAAAATAATCTTATTGGTAGCTTTGGCACCCATAATGAATATGCACATCATATTATAAAAGTTCTAACCATTTATCCTGATTGCATATATTTATTAACTAGGTAGATTACAGAATAAGATAGCAAATATTATAAAGAAGGCCTGCACAGCTCAAAATGTAAGGCGGGTCGTAATACTTTATGAGAAACTTGTGCGGGCCTGAAGATAACAGGAGAAGGGGGAAAGCTATATAGAAAAAAAATAATAATAAAGAATATTTTGTTACTTCCAGGGCAGCCAAGTGGGTGGTTGCGGGCCGCATGTTGTGCAGGCACGTTATAGATGAAAGAACACCAATACATTTTATGGGTTACTTCGTTACATCTTAACTTTAGTAATTACAATATAGGACTACGGCGGTTCTTACTTTAGTGATAAGGACATAGGACGGTTCTGGTTTATACAAGCCAATTATTCAACTTAATAAACAGTTATGTAAATTGTGAATGGGTTGTTAGTAAATATCCATTAATTCATAAACTCTTTTTGTTTTTTTTCACATCAGACAAACAAAACAGGATAAGAAAAATGATACACGCCAAAGTTTTCTTTAAAGCTTTCACCCAGGACGAGAACTTACGCCTCTGAGAACTTGTAGGCGTACGTCGACCTCTCCTTAAGCCCAATGGCGTACGGCCTGACACTGAACTGATCTCCAACGGCTGAGAGGAGACAGTTCTTTCCAGTGTAGTACTGGATCAGCGGGGACTCCGTGATCAGTGCGAAGTTCTCATTCAGCACCTTGTCTAGACCCACCTCCACGGAGCTGACGAGACCCGTCTCTTGGATTGTTCTCCAAATGGCTCCGTACTTGTTGCCTTGAAAAAAAAAAATAACGGAAAATTATTTATTATCCTTGAGGTCTGAAGTATTACTCACCAAGGCAGGGGTCGTAGAAACATGGTAAAAAGCCCTTTGGGATGGGGTCGTAGAAACATGGTAAAAAGCCCTTTTGGGGAAAGGTGAACATCTTTAGGGGCAATAGTGGATAAAAAAAAGACTTAAATAAAATTGTATAAAAATCACAATGAGGTAGCTGGTGTAATGGAGAAAGTTAACAAGAATTTTTAGATGTATTGTCTCGGCATCTAGCGAAACAGCACGCCTCGTCTTGTAACTATGTCTTTATTTCTACTTTTTGGAGGACGGGCTGAGGTTTTTTCCCCTGCAATGAGGGGGCGGAAAATGTCTTTGCCAACGCCGGGTGCCACTGACATTTGATATGACACTAACCCTAGATATGGGACTAACCCTACATATGGCACTCACCCTAGATATGGCACTAACCCTAGATGTGGCATTAAATCTAGATATGGGCCTTAATCTAGATATGGCACTAACTCAAGATATGGCACTAAACCTAGATATGGCACTAAACCCTAGATATGGCACTAACCCTAGATATGGCACTAACCTTTGATATGCAACTGACCCTAGATATGGCACTAACCCTAGATATGGCACTAACCCTAGATATGGCACTAACCCTAGATTTGGGATTAAATCTAGATATGGCACTTAATCTAGATATGTCACTTAATCTAGATATGGCACTAACCCTAGATATGGCACTAACCCTAGATATGGCACTGACATGACACTTACCCTACATACAGCACTGACCCTAGATACGGCACTGAACCTAGATATGGCACTGACCCTAGATACGGCACTGACCCTAGATATGGCACTGACCCTAGATATGTCACTGACCCTAGATATAGCACTGACCCTAGATATGGCACTGACCCTAGATATTCCACTGACCCTAGATATGCCACTGACCCTAGCTATGGCACTGAACCTAGCTATGGTACTGACCCTAGATATGTCACTGACCCTAGATATGGCACTGACCCTAGATATGGCACTGACCCTAGATATTCCACTGACCCTAGATATTCCACTGACCCTAGATATGCCACTTACCCTAGATATGGCACTGAACCTAGCTATGGCACTTACAATACATACCACAGTAAACCACTATGCGGCACTAATCCCCTACATACGCTTTTTGCTCGGCCTTTCCTTAACCAATTTGGAGGATTTTTATGAAATCATTTGATCGTATTTATTTATTATCTCTAATTTTTATATTTTTAATATATTGATTTCTACGATTTAATTCAAGATTTTGAATGTAAAAAGTTTTTAGTTTTCTCCCATTCTAATCTAAAAAAGGGGGGGGGGTGGGTCTGACGGTGACATAAACAGCTACCTGTACTTTCCAGGGAGTAGCTAATCAAGCTGCCCGACCAATGCGATAAGGGGAATAAAGTTTCATTAAATATAATCCAATCCAGAATGAAATTTTTCAATCATTCAAATAATACAGTTTTATCATATATTAAGAATGTGTAATCATACTTTTAAGATTGTGTTATCATACTTTAAGATTGTGTTATCTTATTTTAAGACAGCGTTATCATACTTTAAGATTGTGTTGTCATGCTCTAAGGTCATCCTTAAAATTGCAAAAGATAAATCATCGCTACAAACAAAGTCTTGCGTGTTCATTCTATGACTGGAGTCGACATATGAAAAATTGCCTAGTTGAAAGAAGAGAACAAATCGATATTTTTTTAATAACTCTTGTTTATCAGGTCACCCTTGAATGTCACGTTTACTTATTAAATCTACTTTCTAATCAACTTGAACGACATAAAAATGCATGTAAACCTAATGGGTATTCCCAGACAGCCAGGCTGTCCTGATTTCTGTCTGTTCTCTCCAGGCTCATGTTCTTCCATCGCTCATAAAAGTCTGCCTCTATTTTGGCCATACGTTTGAAGTAGTCCATCACACTAGTCTGTGTGGGGTATAAGATAGATAAGATAAGATCTTTATTTATATCCAAGTAAAAGGAAATGATTTATTTTTAATTACATTGTACATATTCATTTTCAGCGCTTTACTAAATACATTTTTTTTAACCCAGACAACATTTGCCAATTGTAAAAATTGTATCTTAAGACATCTTAAGTATTTCTCTAGCACAGAAAGCAGCCAAAAATGAATTCCATTAGTGACAATAATTGCTTGAGTAGGTATCATTTAGATTTGTTAATAGCTTTGGGGGGGGGGGGGGGAAGAGGGTTCCACGCTGGTAGATTCGTACAGACTGGGGAACAAAATAATTTTGATATCTTTCGGTACTAACTTTAAGTGAAAGAATTATTTGCCCTTATCGAACTGTCCTTAGGTGTATCATGTATCCTCTAACATATTTGTATTTACTTTTTAAGACATTCATTGGGTGGTACGAAAAAACAGTTCATGATTTATACACAAGACAAAGATCATGGTTTATACACAAGACACAGATCATGATTTATACACAAGACACAGATCATGATTTATACACAAGACACAGATCATGATTTATATACAAGACACAGATCATGATTTATACACAAGACACAGATCATGGTTTATACACAAGACACAGATCATGATTTATACACAAGACACAGATCATGGTTAATACACAAGACACAGATCATGATTGATACACAAGACGCAGATCATGATTGATACACAAGACACAGATCGTGATTTATACACAAGACACAGATCGTGATTTGTACACAAGACACAGATCATGATTTATACACAAGACACAGATCACGATTTATACACAAGACACAGATCATGATTTATACACAAGACACAGATCATGATTTATACACAAGACACAGATCATGATTTATACACAAGACACAGATCATGATTTATACACAAGAAATAAAAAATATATTGAAACGAGATACATTAAAGCTTGAATAACAAGACAAGGCAATAATTAGATGCGTGACTTAAAGTATTCCTCTGCAACGTTTCAAACGAGAAGGAAGTCAGTTCAGACGAAAACATCTGGGCACCTACCTTTACATGAAGTGCGATTTTCTATTCGTATATTGTATCAACCGTTGTTTTGAAGCGGAATGAATTTCTGTTGTCTTTTATTTAGTGTAAATAACGAGCTATTTCAAACTTAAATGTGTACTTAGGATATGAAACGAAGATATTAATTCGTTGAATTCCAACCAAAAATAAAACCTCTCGGAACGTGTTTAAATTATGCTTTTTTTGTTAATTAATCCATCCCTCCCTATACGCCCCACCCACCCTCTCCCCCACCCCCAACAAAATTGTCTGCTCACTATCTGCAATGCCCCCCCCCTACTTCCCCCCGTTTGTGCAATAACACTTTTATTAAGTTTTAATTTCGGATGCTTAAAATAGATATCCATCAACATTTTAAGGCATGGGTTCAAACACAACACAAGCTCATGCTAGTCCTTTATCAAAAATAAGCTCTCCGTTACAAATAACACAACACACATTCCCGCCAGTCCTTTATTAAACATAACATTTCCGTTACACATCAAAACGTAAGAATCACCTTATCAACGACAGAGTATTTGATGTCCGACTGGGCAGCCAATGTGTCAAGTGACGTGACGGTCATCCCCATCCTGGACACGGTCAAGAAAGCCGCCAGGTTGGCGGTGAACGTCGACATCATGATGATGGCAAAGAACCAAAACCCAGTGACCAGGAACCTGCCAGAGAGGCTGTGGGGTGGGTCCCCTCCCCCTGCATACCAGATTGTAGGATGAATATTTAAGCAGAGAGAACTGCGGGGGTTAACAAAAATAATTTGACAACATAGATCTTTATGATTTTATTCGAATGTTAAAAGATGTGGTTGAATTGGAGGCATAATTGGAGTCTGGTCTTCCGTGAACAGTTATGAATATTGTCACTGTAGTGATCTCAAAATGAAGTAAAATTTCTAAGAGTACCTTGCCAATGCCATGTTCACATATATACAGATAAATTTTAACACTAACATTCTAAGACACCCAAACAACGTCTGTTAACTTTCGTTTTGGGCACGTTTCTTCTCATTCTGCTCATTCGGTATTTGATATAACCTTTTTTTTTTTTTACATACCCGCCATTGTCAAGGCACCAATCACAAACCATAGAGTGTCGACAACTGTAGGAAGTGACGTTTTTTCCTTTGCCTCGAGTTCGCCTTTCTGGTTCAACTTAGACTCATTTCCGGGATCGAATTCGCGATTACTGAATGTTTGATTGTTATAGGCCAGAACGCGACCTGGAACCTTGCATAATTCTCCAGTTTGAGAGAATGTATATTTCTCATTGGTGGGCGTAAGGTTGGAGTCTTTGGTGGGCGTGAAGTTGGATTCTTTGCTCGAGACAGTATTTAAAGAAACGCTGTCCTGTCTTACGTCTCGTTTATTCACGGTGTAACGTCCCTCTTTGGGTCCAGTGGATGTGATGTTCTCAAAAGCCCAAAGCAGCAGACTTGTCACTAGCACCACAGCACCGAGACAGAGCCACGCCTGAAACGGATTTTATAATAATCTTTACTTTTACTTACTCAATTGAGTTTTTCCCTACCAATTGCCTAGTGAAAAAATAATAGCCTATGTTTAGGAGGTTGTGTTCACACAAAAATAGTGGTGTAATTTAAATAAAGCTTTTATAGACTTCTATTTTAAATTTGCATGGCTCCATATTCTCAAAGAGATCCCCATACCGAACAGTACTAAAACAACAGCCGAGTTATCAGCTACAGATCAACTGCTGTTATTGCTATGTCGACATACATGAGGACTAAATACATTGCCGTAGTAGAACAGGTCAATCTTCGCTGTCTGCTTCTTGAGGAGAATTTGTATTCCGGCGAAATCATAATAAGGAAGTGTAAAGTCTACCACGGTGTCTCTTTCTGCAGTGACTGTCATGGCTCCAAGGATGACGTCAGCTTCCTGGGAAAATAACAATTCGTTGTTTTTTTGGTTGCTATTCTATATTACTAATGATTGGGAATTCCGTTATAAAGGCATAACGAAATCACATTGCGTGGCATTTTCATTTTAACAATTATCATTTATAAATTTCCTCATCTCTTCCAAAACTTGGACGAAAGGAAATCTTTTCATTTTGGTAAAATTTATTTTTAGATTTTCCCCGTTTTTTTTTTTTTTACCAAAGCTTAATATGGCCGCGGTGACAATAGGCTCCTCACCCCTCTCACAATGTTTCCAATGCACCCGTTCCACTCGCCACCGTCCAGCACTCCGTAGCCGCCCTCGTCGCACTCTCTGAGCGTGTAGGAAAACCCAACGCGGCTGGCGATCTCTTCAAGGACGTCTATGCTGTAGCCGTAGTAGGAACCTGGCTGGCTCTCGTTTTTAAATATGAATGGTGGCTCCTGAAACATACAACAAAATGAACCGCTTAAACCTTGTTTGGTCACATGGAGTGTTAAGACATTTGGGCAATGGACTGAAATTGTGAAAGATATGTGTCTGGGTTTCGATGAATAAGGGGCATAACCGACTATGGCTACTGGATTATTTGAGTTAATTACCTTGATTAAACGTGGCGAATAAAATTTCGCTGAAGACATCACTAGAAATATTAAGTTTTTTTTCTTTTTTTCGTTATTGATATAAAAATACAAGTTATCATCAAAATTTTGAAGAATTGTTATGAATTCCATTTTAGAGTAAATAAGGCGCTCAATATAAATTTCTAAATGATACAGTAGAATACGATTCAAATTCTTAACATACTATTTCTTTCATTTCATATGAAACAAATTCATAAAGTGTCACTATATTTATTTCATTTAAATATATTTCAACGTAATAAATAGATTGTATGTGTATGGCAAACATTTTACCAGATTAATTCATACCGACAAAAGTATTAACACAAAGTAATGTATACCATCATTCATTGCACTACCCCCCACCCCATTCCGCGCCCCCTCTCTATGGTCAAGTCTAAGCCTACTCACCACGATGACAGCCACTGTGAGTTGAGAGTCGATGAAGCTTGGAGGGTAAGCAGGCTGGTTCAACCTTAGGCCTTCGGATTGTGACCAGTTCCCAAGCTGGACAAGGACGATAATGGTATATTATAAATTCATTAAAACAAAAAGTTTAAACACAATTTTTAGTGCCAACATATTGCAAGCTTTGTTTACAGAGAACAAAGATCACTGAGAATTTGTAACTGAAGGCCGAACGTCAAGTAAAACGCGCCAAAATCTCACGAATATCCTCGGAACTAGTTAGTTTAAGCCAGCGGTTCTCAACAATCCTAATGCCGCGAACCTTTAATACAGTTCCTCAGGATGTTGTGACCCCCCCCCCCCAACCATAAAATTATTCTCGTTGCTGCTTCTTAAATATGTGTCTTCCTATTTCCCATGGTCGTAGGTGACCCTTGTGTAAGGGTCATTCGACACGCAAAGAGGTCGCGACCCACAAGTTGAGAACCGCTGGTCTAAACCTTTATTATTATTTTTTTGTTTTATTTTAATGTATGATAAGTTCTAAATTAATATTGAAATATTTCAGATTTTGAAATCCCCCATGAACACTTAAATCACAAAAATCACCAGATTTCTCAAACTGCAAAACTCACTATCAAACAGATGTATTGTTTTGAAATACAGGAACAAGGTTTGGTAAACTTGAATTCATTGACAGTACACAAGATTGACATATCGGCTAAGAGACTTCACCAAAAAACAAGACCAAAAAAAGTCAGTAGTTGCCGGAAGTAGGATAACAAAATGGAAATTTCATACGTTTTTTTTTTGTTTTTTTACTGTGATCTGATACTTATTTTTTGTTTTTAGCAATGTAGTCTAACTATACGTTAAGTGCAAGAGACGTAAAGTATCAAATGTTGTAATGGTAAATTGTTCGTTATTAATTACGTAAAAACGTGTTTACGTGATCTACTTCATGAGTAAATACGGTGTACACAACTCTCGGTATTTTTACAAAGCAGAAGGATACAACAAACAAGGCGAAGTGTTGGAAACGATTCTTTACTCTCTAACACCGTAACAGAAGGTGGGCGTGCACGCCAGCCATCCTCGCGACTTACATGGATGTTCCCTCCACTGTTGAGGCGCATCAAGTCAAACACAATGTCTCGTTTAACGACAGCCTGTTGTGACGTAAAGATACTGTTCTTTCTACTGTCTACCTGAAGTTGACAATGTGAGGAAACTCTTGTAACGTATTGTCAAATATTGTGTTCATGGCTTTATTTTATTTTGTAAAATCCTTTATATTAACTTCGCTTTTGTTTATGTCTGGCTGGCCTCGAACTGATAATTGACCCACTTTCCATCAAGCTATCGAGCTGAAACTTGGCACATTGACTCGTTGCCGATGACAACACATTGTATCAGCCTCCCCCCCCCTCTCCCAAACCCAGTCCAACACGGAAAAATCTTTCTTTTTTTTTTTTTTCGTTCTTCAAGGGAACATGAGGGAACTATGATTTCGCGAAATAAATTTCCCGATTACTGCGCCAAAGAAGATCCTTTTTTTTAAAAAAATCGCATCTTCGTTTAGTGCGTAACATCTTTTGTTTTTCTGAAATAGATGGTGAAAGAAATATGTGGTGTAACATCGGGTGGGTCATAAGACCATCGATCTCGTTCAGCGGCGCGAAAGAAAATGTCTTGTTGCGAGTTGTTTCTTTTTTTAAAAGTGGGTGGGTGGGCACGAACTGGGATTCTTATCAAGTGAGTTGCTTCTCTGCATATTTTGTGAAATACTCATTCCACCGCCCCACCCCCTTCCCTAGCTCGATATTATATTTTATAAAGGATTTATACGAAATTTTGTTGGTTTAATTTTTCTTTTAACATAGGCCCTCTGATAAAGTGAATAGATATAATTTCACTTACTTAAGACTTAGAATTACAATTGTTTGATACCAGAATGTGAAATGTAGTTGATTAACGACAGTTTCAATGCACCAATGATACAAATACTATTAATCGATACTTTAAGGATTTTCTGAAGAGTCTACGTTTCAAAAATAAATATTCACTTTTTAAGATTTAGGATTTAAAAACGGTCCATAGAAATTTCCTAATAGAAGTTTTGATAATCAACATGAATAATTTACAAACAACGAAGCGAAGACCACTATAGTTCATACTCAACAAGAGATATGTGCATTCACCGCATTTAGATCATTGTGTTCTGTTTGAAGGCCAGCAAAAAGTTTGATCGATATAAATTGAAGTAAACCAATGACCTTTGCACGAATGACATTAGTATCAATGAATTTCCGATCGTATCTCACCTCCCTCGATGCATCTTTAAACAGGTCCTGACAAGGGCTACAGTTCGTTGTACAGACCAGTGAGCAGGATCCGCTGGTGTTGTTGGTGACGTACTTGACAAATCTCTGAATGGCGTCAGTGGCAAAGCCCAGAAGTCTTTGTTGTGTCCCTGTCACCGGAAGCTATATAAAAAAAATTGGATCAAGTGTTGTCACTGGCATCTATTTAAAAACAAAATTTGGGGAGAGAGATAGAGAGAGATAGAGAAAGAGACAGAGAGAGAACGAGATAAAGAAAGAGAGAGAGGGAGAGAGAGAGAGAGAGTGTGAGAGAGTGAGAGAGAGAGAGAGAGAGATAGAGAGAGACTTACTTAAATCTAAGTCAAAGCGCAAATCACTGCCAGTATTGTCACTGACAGTTTTGTCAATGAAAGTGCTTTCAATGGCAGTGTTGTCAATGGTATCTATCTAACAACAACAGTGGCCCTAATGCTGCAATTCGTTTGGCAATGAAATATTAATTTTATTCATTTTACCCTAAGCTGATACCTTACATTCCTAGGCTAGGCTTACACCTTACATTGTTTAGCTAAGCTGACACCTTACGTTGAAAGGCTAAGCTGACACCTTACATGCTAGGCTAAACTGACACCTCACATTGCTAGACTAGGCTAACACCTTACATTGCTACGCTGAGCTGACATCTTAAATTTCTACAGTTCGCCAACCTCTTACATTGTTACGCTGAGTGTACACCTTACATAGCTAGACTGAGCTGACACGTTACGTTGCTAGGCTAAGCAGACATCTAACATTGCTAGGCTAAACTGACACCTTTCATTGCTAGTGTTGTAATAGTGTCACCGTTTTCTACAGTAATTTATGTTGATGCAATCAAATACCCAGATCCTGAATACTATGAAAGTGGTGGATTCATCTGAGCCACAATCTTAGAGAGATGATGGATTTTTTCAAATTAAATTAAGGAATAGCAGCTTCATGATTTTACAAAGAAACATTTCATTTGAGCCGAACCTGAGTGGTAGCGATAGGAGATTATTTAGACAAACGTTAGGCCACCTCACAAAGAAAGGCAACCACACACCATAGGCGGCAACTCGCATCAAGCAAAAAACAAACTAACTGCAGGCAACCACACACCATAGGCGGCAACTCGCATCAAGCAAAAAACAAACTAACTGCAGGCAACCACAAGGCAACCACACACCATAGGCGGCAACTCGCATCAAGCCAAAAAACAAACTAACTGCAGGCAACCAACCCTACAAGCACACTTGAACCACTAACACTATCGTAACGTCATGAAAACAAATCACAATGATGTAATTTACTTCTGTTACGTTCGCCCTCTCTGTGAGCAGCACGGGGTGCACCTGGTCGCAGAACCACGAGAAGTTGGCACAGTGGAATGGCTCTTGCTGGTGGTTGGTTGGGTGGAGCACCCAGCGGAATCTTGTGGGCGGCAACTCCAGCTGTGAGACCTGGCGATTCAATGTCAATACTGTGTAGGTGTGTGTGGCCATGACGTCATGGAAATGATGATGCTATACATTGGTAAACTGCACTATGCATTAAAACATTAGATGAGCACTTAGATAGCAGTGATGATTAATGTCATGAATTAAATTATAAATAAGTATAATACTAATTAGAACTTGAAGTATTTCAACTACTTTAACCAGCTATAATAGACAATAACATGGTCCCGAACTGCAGGCATTGTGGACTAGTCCCAGAACCTGTAAAAAGTCGTTCCCCAAGCTTACCCTAAGGGAGGTTAGCTGAGCAGTTCGTTCCTAAGTTTCTGAGTTGTGTCACGCAGTCCATCAGAAGGAGATCGTTTTCAGAATGGTAGCAAGGGCCATAACAATGAATTGCAAGGGCCGTAACCAGTGACAGCAATAGTCATAAAGAGTGAAAGCAAAGGCCGCAAAGAGTGGTTAAGCTCGGCTCCTCGTTGTGGGTAAGTATAAATAACCAAAAAAGTGTAACTTGTGTAACTAGATATATTTAGGTTTGAAAAAAAGTCGCGACAGCAGTCTGTTCAACTAGGTGCCCTCCATGTACATATGTACATCAGAATAAGTACTTAGCTGGGCTGAGTCTTGGTGGCGTGGCGAAGTTATATGATTAAGATTTATCGAGTATCCCCAATCCAAATACCTTTCTACTTCAAACACTCAAAGCAATACCTTTAAATGTTTTTCTAAAAAATGGAGTATTTAAGGTGTACGCCATTCTTCCTACTGCTCTGGGGTCTAAACTCTCGAAGTAAGAGACTAAAGTATTCTTTTCATTCAGAACAGTTGCTAAACGATAGAACTCACTGCCCGTAAAATATCGGCGATGCAGCCACTTGTCGCTATCAGCAACACGTCCTTGATGTTGGTCTGTGCCGCCAGACTGGTCACGTGATCCGAATCACTGCAGTTGACCAATGGGAGCGTGATCTCAAACACCAATCGGTTTTGTGGGGTTTTGTTGGGCAACAAGAAATAGCCTGAAAAGAAAGACACAATGGCGGCCGAAAATCATATTCATAAAATAATGTTTGACGGCTTCATCTAAACAGACATTCTGTATGTCTTAATTTGTAAAGCGGATTTTTAAAAAAAAAAACAATGTTTTATAAAATTGTCCTGTACTTTGCAAATGAGCACTTGCATTACGAATGTAATCGACTTTGCACTGTTCGGTGAAACGATTCCTTCGTCTGAGAATTTTACTTTAATAAAGTATCGAAACGCAATGTTTTCTATTGTTTAAGCTACACTCAAATGAGATCGATTACACAATCACTAAACTCTTACCTTCACCAGAGTAATCGAACAGTAGAGCGAACGACGAATGTATTTTTTGGGTGGTGGCCCACGAGTACACGTATTCGGATACAAAGATCATAAAGTCAAAGGCGTGCGTGTCGACAGCTACGACAGCGGCCTTGGTAACGTCGCTGATCCGATGACACGGACGAGTACTCGTAGTTATGTAGGCCAGTAATCGCTGTCGGAAAAAATCTATCGGGCATTCTTGGTGTCTTAAGTCCACGAAGACCATAAGAGAATTTGATTTAGTGTATACTGTGAAGAAGAGGGAAAATACAGATACATTGTTAAATTATTTATTATTATTGTAATATAAGAAATAAGCTCCCATTTTGATTTAAGGATCACGATACTATTCTTTTAAGAAATGATAGAACAAGTATATTGAAGCTTGAATCGAAAGACAGGACAAGAAGATGACAACGGTTCGGCTTAGAGCCTGCATCGGCAGACAGGACAAATGAAGAAATAGAAACCAGTTCAAAGAACATACGTGATCGCCAATGCTATTGCCGGTAGTTGGATGTTCCAAAACTAAAATTACTGCTAATTTCTTTTTATTGTTACTGGGAAAAGTAAGATCTTATAGGACAAACATATTATTTTGGAGATTTTTTAAAATATAAGAAATAAGAAAAGAAAGACATGGACATTGAGCATCATCAGTAGGAGATTATTTGATTCATTTCGAATGGTAATATTGTGTCGAAAAGCAGAATTATAATTTTTTTTCTTTCTTTCTAACTCTCTTAAGTGTTGGTGGGGGGTTGGGGTTGGTACACGAAATCAGTGACCTGATGGATACATCCAATGCCCCTTGATGTTTACCTCCGTTGAGATGGGAGGACACCGGGAAAAATACCGTGTTTCATATAAGAAGATGTTCGTTTTCTTATGCTAATTTTATTTATTTTATTTATTTTATTTTAATTGTCATTTCTTTTACATATTTTAAACTTTTGCATTCATGTCTTCTTTAAATCTGCAGTGTCAAGAGCAAGGAATTATTCTATAACAATCGTTTACACTACCATTTAATAATTAGACATTACATAAAAAGTCATTCCAGGATTTGCCTAGTGAGCCACTCGTCGAAGTGTAGGACTTCATAAGCTACTCCATCGTCTCGCGAAGACGGAAGGATGCCATATACATACATAAAAATTAGCTTTGAATTCTAAAATTTTTATTTAAAAAATAAATTTAAATAAAAATTCTCACTCAATCTTATTTTAGAAATGATGCTTCAGACTTCCGGCAATAACATTGATGGCGAACTCCGAACATTTACGTTTTTGAACTACTTTCTATTCCTTGCTGTTTCCTCGTGTTTCTTGTCGGCGGAAGAATGTTCTGTTTTTAGTGTCATGTCCTTGTATTTCAAGCTACCACATATCTTGTTCCACTATTTCCTTCACACAGCTTCAACGCAGTACGTCATTCATTACGCTACTAAACAGTGCACATACCTAATGGTGGCAAAAAAGTTTAGAGGATGACAAAATTTAAGTCTCAAACCTTTGTTATAAAAGGATACAACATCCCCTGGATATGTGAAGGTGTCATTGTCAGGGTCGTATACTGAGATGTCATTCTGGATCCCGCCCTTGTCCGCCAGTAATTGGGCCGGTCGTTCTGACCATGATATCAAAGGGGCAGTTTCTCTGATAAGAACTGAATATTTTAAAAAATACGAAATAATAGGATTATAGGTGATTGTGTTTGTTAAGTTGTGGGTGATTAAACCAAAATACGCTATAGGACTCGCTGCTACTCTCTCTCCCTCTCTTTCTCTCTCTCTCTCTCTCTCTCTCTCTCTTTCTTTCTTTCTTTCTATCTCTGTTTCTCTCTTATATATACATCCTAGCAACGGATGTACTTTTCTTCAAACCTACTATAAAATTGATGCAGAGAATAAATTAACTGCCCCCCCACCCAACCCAACCCAACACTTTGCAAAAAAATTGATGTCACTGGAGTGAGCATTTAAATCTTGACCACTGGACAACAGGTTTATGGACCTTGCTTATGGTAACATTTCTTGAGCATCCACCCAACATAAATGCTGCATCAACAAATAGATTAACTAGATGATCATTTTCAGAGCACTTTCTTTGAACAACTCGACTTTATTTTTTCTAGCAAACCATAGCTGCAAGTATATGCACACTTTTTTTGCTTATACGCAAGGATGGTGACTTGCAAAAATGGCTTCTGTACACACGTATTTAGTTTGTCTTCAAGGACAGTGACTTGCAAAAATGATTTCTGCATACACGTATTTAGTTTGTCTTCAAGGACGGTGACTTGCAAAAACGGCTTTTGTATACACGTATTTAGTTTGTCTGCAAGGCTAGTGACTTGCAAAAATAGCTTCTGTATACACGTATTTAGTTTGTCGCCAATGATAGCATAGTATTTTTTTTATCAAGACACACATTTTCAAAGTACCTTAATTATATTTACAACATATTTCGTAAGATATTCAAACCTAGCCTTAAGAATTGAAATAACATACAAAAAAACTATTTGCTTTTTATACACTCAATGTTAATAAAATATAATTTTTTTTTATAAAATGCTGTATTAAAATACGATTTGTTTTAAAAATACTTCAGATTTAGGTAAAGGAACCTATATTTCAACTGGCATCTTTTTTTGTTGCTTTTTTATTAAGTGTAGACTCATGAGAAATGTAGTTCTGTCTTCCCTGACAGATCATAGGTCATGAATTGATGGGGTCAGCAGACCCTCACTGACAGTTCATAGGTCATGAATTGATGGAAAGCTTACCACGTACTCTTACCTGTTATTACTGGTGACGTCGCAGCGCAGGTGGAAACTGAACATCCTAACACAAGTAGAAAACCAAGAATTCTCCTCATTCTTTTAGGTGAACTTCATCAAAAAAATAAGACAAAATAGTCCCGTCTTATCTTTCAACCTAATTCACCGCCCTGATAAAACTGTTTCAAATATTGCTTGATGTTCTAAGTAACCAAATGTTTTTATTTTTTTTTTTTTAATTTGGATGTTTTTCAACGAACTAAACTAATTGGTATTTATATTTCGTTACTAATCGACAGTCACTTTGTAATAGTGATATCCTAAGCTTTCTTTTCAAAATAAAGAGTCTGTCTAGTTTTCCCCACAATAATCCCCGGTCGTAAAGCTCTATGGAGCACCTCACAAGAAATGCAACCGAAGGAATAACAAGATCGAAATGGAATCGCGATTATTCGATCCCATGTGATCGAACCTCTCCGCCCTCAAAGTGTGATCAGAGATTTGTATCTGGTTCATATCCTATTCCGCAACTCATTACTATCGGTTTATAACGGCCCGCTAACTTTTAACGCTGAAGAAATCAATGCCAGGTTCCCAACAGTCTGACTAATGACGTGGAGGGCATTGATGGACATCAGTGATCAGATGGAATAATCTCCCTGCGCTGGATTTGAAATATTGGGACAAGAGATAGAGTAATCTTGTGGCGTGAAACCTTACATAATTTTAGACAAATGAACAATAAAACGTTAAAAAATATCAGTTTTTTTTTCCTCTAAATCCTACTTCTTCACAATCTTCCTGATATCAGTGTTCCACAATCTTCCTGTGTTTTTAGCAGTGTTCTACAATATGCCTGTGTTTTAGTAGTGTTCCACAATCTTCATGTGTTTTAATAGTGTTCCACAATCTTAACGTGCTTATTACCAGTGTTCCACAATCTTCACGTGCTTTAAAAAGTGTGTCACAACATTCAGGTATGTTTCATTCTTGTTTTTACTGAACCGTATTCATTGAAATAATTACATGCACATTCCTATCGAGAAACGCAATTAAACGTGTAAATAGAATTCCGATCAATAGCACCCCCACACCCCCAAATTCCTTTAACACATTTTAACAAAGTAAAGCCGATTGTCGACTTTATGGTCGTCTTACAAAAACTATAGGATTAGAATTATGTCAACAGTTAGTTTTCATTGCACCCGTCTTCATTGTCCAACTATATTCTTGAAACATTTCATTGAATAGAATGATTTGTAAACGGACCATTTTGCATAATGCGATTTTCATGACGTCTTCGTTGACAACAACTATATCATCTTTACTGACCCCTTTGGAATATCATTTATAAGGGATTCCAAGGGGTGGCCAGGTAGAAGGCAGTCAAGCAGTCTGGCATGAAGGACGTTTACATTAAGATTATCGTTGTAGCTTAAATGTCTTTCAAAATATCATTTCAAAAGCAATTTGCCATTAATATGAGAATAACGTTTATGAAAAAGTAACACGACTTAGCAGAACATAAATCATTTATGCTTAAGAAACAAACAACTAATAAAATAATTTACTACTTCCGTATTTATACAAGTAATTAATAAATATGTTGCCTGTTAAATTTGATTTTCAAATAATTTTCATTGATTTTTTTTTTCTTTTGATTTTTTTCTTTTTTTTTTTTAAATTTATTTTTTCACTTTTTTTTTTTTTTTAAATTAGTAAATCTTAAAAAAAAATATTTTCTCTAATTGGTCAGTTTGTCAAAGTTCTGCTNCTTAAGAAAAACAGAAAAACGTCGAACGAAATCTCATTTTGGCCCCCCCCCCCCCAAACGTACCCTTCACAATCCCAGCCCGGAAAGCTTCCTTTTTAGGGCGCCAAACGACACGCGGGAAAACAGCTCCGCCCGCCATCCACTCGACTGACCATGCAAGTGGGATAATCCCAACCAAAGAGCACCTGGTCGGTTGGTAGTGCTACCTTCGCAACACCAGCAATCGAACTCTCTGATCCTGGAATAGATAGTCTAAAGTCCTAAACATTCACCCTTTATCAACTCGGGGTGTCGTCAGCGCCCTCTAAAAGGTATTCTACATATAGTTACCTAACCTCGTGAAGAAGTCATAAAGTAGCTGGGACTTCACGGCTGCCTAGGAACAGTCCCCTCAACGGCTGTATGATATACTCATGAGCATGGGCAGCCCAACCATAACTCATATCCGTTAGTTATCATGCCCCCGGTCTGTTTTCTGGTGTTATTTTCAACTGTATTTGGGTAGGTACCAGATGGCACGCTAACAATTGACATCGTGATGTTCTTGAAGTCAGTGTTAATTGTGTCTAATGTATCGCTGAAACGACTGCTTGAAGGATGAGATGAGATGTTTTAGTGTCATCGTCTCTTAACGCAATAACTATGATTTTAAAAAAAAAAGAGTTGTTTTAATAAGAGCATTTTTATGTAACACATGTGTTGGACATATAATTCTTAATGATAAATGGCAGGAAATAAAATAGTGTAACAAGATATGTCTAGACTTGAAAAAAAAAAGATTAAACAATTAAAACAACGTTTAGACAAAATGCCTTAGTCAGCAGACAGCGCAAAACAAGAAATAACAAGTTATGGGCAGTTAAAACCTTGGGTTTTCCAGATGACAATGTGGCTCTCCCACTTAAGTGTTTCCGAGATGACTATGTGGCTCTCTCACTTAAGTGTTTCCAGATGACAATGTGGTTCTCTCACTTAAGTGTTTCCAGATGACAATGTGGCTCTCCCACTTAAGTGTTTCGGAGATGACAATGTGGCTCTACCACTTAACTGTTTCCAGATGACAATGTGGCTTTCCCCCTTAAGTGTTTCCAGATGACAATGTGGCTCTTCCACTTAAGTTTTTCCAGGTGACAATGTGGCTCTCCCACTTAAGTGTTTCAGAGATAACAATGTGGCTCTCCCACTTAAGTGTTTCCAAGATGACAATGAAGATCTCTCACTTAAGAGTTTCCGGAGGATAATGTGGCTCTACTACTTAAGTGTTTCCAAGATGACAATGTGGCTCTACTACTTAAGCGTTTCCAGATGACAATGTGGCTCTCTGACTTAAGTTTTTCCGAGATGACAATGTGGCTCTCCCACTTAAGTGTTTCCGAGATGACTATGTAGCTCTCCCACTTAAGTGTTTCCAGATGAAAATGCGGTTCTCTCACTTAAGTGTTTCCAAAATGACAATGTGGCTCTACAACTTAAGTTTTTCCAAGATGATAATGTGGCTCTCTCACTTAATTGTTAGCGAGATGACAATGTAGCTCTCTCACTTAAGTGTTTTTAGATGACAATGTGGCTCTACCACTTAAGTGTCTCCAGATGACAATGTGGCTCTCCCATTTGAGTGTTTTCCCATTAACAGTTCCTAGTTTAGCAGTACCTAATGGATAAGCACAAACATGTTATTGTTTCAGCTCGGTCCATATTACAATAAACTGTTGTTATTCACAATTTATCAAAATTACACATGTCAGAAGTTGTGAAAAATGGGGGGCTTTGGGGGCTCCATGCCCCTCCAAC
Source organism: Lymnaea stagnalis (assembly GCA_964033795.1). Taxonomy (NCBI): domain Eukaryota; kingdom Metazoa; phylum Mollusca; class Gastropoda; family Lymnaeidae; genus Lymnaea; species Lymnaea stagnalis. The sequence continues at coordinate 378,571 of CAXITT010000164.1, read as the reverse complement.
CCCACCATTTCATTATACTTATTCAACAGAGTGGTAGAATAAAGTGTTTTCTACGTGTTTTCAGTAGCTGCATCGATATAGCGTAGACCAATCATGAAGATATTCCTTAAGGAGCCATGCGATACTTGATTTTTTATAGGTTCAAGTACGCTGCTTATATTCGGCAATACTGATTATACAAAGAAACGGTGATCAATACATCAATTATCGATTATCGACAAATTCCTGTTAATTGCATACACAAATTGTATTATAAAGAAACTAGCTACCACGAGAAATGAAATGGCTTTCTAATTGATAAAGATTGATTGTAACATAATTGTTATGTTTTCATTGTTTTTATTACAAACAAGTAACATGAACATATATATATATATACAAATACAAGTTCTCAATCAGATGTTGACTTTCTGCTTGCGTCCGTAACATGGTTCATAAACACAGTCTCTCCAGTCTCTCTGCGCATGCGCGCTTTTTCCTTGGCTGGCTATCGGTACGGGCCAGTCCGCTAGTCCACCATAAAACCTTTCTGAACAATAATGATGGAGATACCTATTTGAAATGTTCTCTAAAAATTGCAGGCTCTGAAACAAAACTTTGATAACGCAGTTGGAGCTCATTAAAACTGATCTACTATGGTGTAGATCTCGTTCATAGATACTGTTCTTCCATCGAGCGCCTCTCCAGGTGAGGGACAGTGGAAGGCCCACCAGATACGGCGTGTACAGAGGTAATAAAGTACATGGGGCGGAGAAATCAGAACCTACTGCCTTGTAGGAAGTAGAGGATCCACAGAACCAACTGACTTAAAGGAAGTGGAGGGATCCACAGAACCTACTGCCTATAGGAAGTGGTGGGATCCACAAAACCTGCTGTCTTGTAAGAAATGGAGGGATCCACAGAACCTACTGCCTTGTAAGAAGTGGTGGTATCCACAGAACCTACCGCCTTGTAGGAAGTGGAGGGATCCACAAAAGCTAGGGAGGCTTAACCAACAATTAAGGCAGCTACCAATAGAGCTGTAAGGGGCAGCCCCCCAGACGGTTATGCTTAGGGCTAACAACTCTCCTATGTAAAAAGAATAATTTTACGAAAGAAAAACAAGAAAATAAAACTCCTACTGATAACAATGGAAATCGACCTACACCTGGATATGGACATGACTTTTGGATTGCGATGTGTATCGTACTAAGCGTGATTAGAGCTGGAGCCTCAGCTAACCTAACAGATCAACTAATAGAATATAAAATCTCTATTGCTGCACTGCAAGATATTACATACAATGATTCACACATCTCCAGGACAAATTAACTACACCATATTTTATAGTGGCAACAACATAACTCTATTGGAATATGATTTGCTTTGAGGAAAATAGCCCCCTATGCAGGTATATAATTTAAACCAGAGATTGAAAGACTGTTCTCTTTGCGTGTGCGAGTTGTTATATAACATTTATAAATGTCCATACTCACACCGAAGATAAAGAAGGTCAGAAAAAGAATCATTTTTATGAGACGCTTGAAAAGATCTAAGATGAGGCATAGAGGAATATTAAATAGTGATCGGGCACTTTAATGCTAAAATATGGAGCTTTGTGTTTAAACCAAATAATGGCAAGAAAAGTCTAAATGAAGGCTCCAAGGGCAATGGATTCCTACTTATAGATTTTGCATCAGGAAAAGGGGTGAACGTTAGCAGCACTAAGTTCCCGTTAACAAATATACATAAAGTTTCTTGGAACTCACCAGATGAAATCACTCACAACGAAATTGACCATGTTCTAATCGATCGGAGGTACGCTAGACGGTAGAAGCTATCGAGGAGCAGATGCAAACTCTGACCATTCTACTTGTAAGGGGTAGATATAAGCAGAGAGTAGGCATAATTCACAATGGCCAAAATCAAAAAGCAAACAATATGAATACCAAAACCTTACCAAAGACCCACTAATCGCAAAGGCTTACCAACATGAAGTGGACGAACATCTAGAAGCATCACAGGAGGACGTCAACAAGGAAAACAACATAATAAAAATGCCATGAAAGGATCAGCAGAAAAAGTAGTAGAATTTCAGCACATTAAAAGTAGAGAAGGCTGATGGTGAATTCAGAGAGACTGTCGAAAAAGGAAAAAGTAACAAATGGCCATGATACAAAGAAAAACCAGAAATACGAGAAAAATATACAAAGAAGGCATAAAGAAAGCCATGAAATGTACAGGAAGGAAAAGGAATAGGGGAAAAGCTAAACAAAAGCAAATAGAAGAATATCAAGAGAAGGAAACAGTATTTATAACCCCAATTCACTAGAAAGGTTTCAAATTTCACTGCACAAACTGCTGAGGAAGTTCTCTATTAAATTTAAAATACAAAGCACTGACAAATCGAATTACCAAAAAGAATGCAACTGCACAATAAACAAATACTACCAATGTGGATTCAGACCGAACAGATCTACGACTGATCAGTCGTTCACCATCAGATGCCTATTAGACTCAACTCTATGTGGTCTCTAAAATGGCCTATGACAGAATCAAAAGGAAATATATATATGAGACTTCCAGGAGTTTGGCATTCCAACCAATCTGACAAGACTGATGTATTTATTATATACAACATTTAATAACTCAAAGGGAAAAATCAAGGTTCAGGGTAAACATTCAAGGGGATTTCAGATTGGACGAGGGCTGACACAAGGAGAATCACTGTCTTGAACGCTATTAAAACTGACAATAGAGAGAGTTACAAGAAGAAAATTAAACTTATTGACCCCCGAGGAACAATCACAGGATACTTCTCAGGGAGAACCAAGACTCACAACCAATAGATTTTCTCTACAATCACACTCTTCAGTATCTTGCATGTGTTGATGACACAGCACTGTAAGGGAAATGTAGGAAAGACATATCTACAGCTTTTCAGAATTAGAAGACGCATCACTACAAGCAGAGCTGAACGTTAAAAAGCACAAACCAAAATACTTTACTATGATAAGAGACTAAAAAAACACTTTTGAAAAATTAAATCAAATCAAATACCTATAATCCTTAATAAATAACAGCACTGAATAATTTACAAGAAAAACTAAGAAAAATATATATAAAACTGTAATCAGACCAGCTGTAACACACGCAAGTAAAACTTGGACACCACATCAACGGCAGAAAACCTATTAAACAAATGGGAGAGAAAAGTTTTCCGGAAAATGTAATATGGACCAACAGAGGATGAACATAGATGGAAAATACGAACCAACCAGGAATTGTATATACTATATCAGGATCCCACGCTAGTAGCAGAAATAAAAAAAAATAACAAATCAAATTATATCATTAAGATTTTGATGACACAAAAATGTATCAGATATGATCATGGAATTCCCGCAAAATGTTGATGATCATTCTAACATCTGTTATTCTTTATTTATTACAGGAACAAGGCAATACAACATAAATTTGTTAAAACTTCAAGCTACTTAGCTGCTTAGCTTCAAGCCATGCCATGGAAAATGGCCTCACTACTTTTGACGAAGATTGTTTTACTGGCCATCCACACGGTCTCCGTGAGATCGCCAGAGAGAGTTTTGAGACCTGTAATCGAGCCAATGATTTGTCAGTGAAGTACATCTGTTGTTTTGTGGGGAAGGGGGGTTTTCAGTGTGTATTTTTCAATAGAACGGATAGGGCGCATTGCTAAGGGGCTTTTCATCAATTATTTGGACATTTAATAAAACTGGTTTCATTGTTTGAAGTTCGGCTCCAGTCTCCCCAGTAAAATTTGCCGGTGCTCCGGTGTCACGCTACGTCCCTTGGTATACAAGACGTGACCTTATTTTAGTAGAACATCGTGATCTACAGTTTTAAACATATGCACAGTATCTGTTCCACTATTGTTAGATAGACTTTTTTTTTCAAATTATTACCAAGAATTTATTTTTTTTTTAAATGAATTTAAATTTTGAATTATTTTAGAAACCCTTTATTGTTATGAATATTTGTAAAAGTTTTTTTGTTTTTTTTAATTATAGAACGTTTGAAAGCACAATATACAAATTGTATGTCGACATATATTCGTCATTTCCCTCTGGCTACAGGCACAATAGAAGAAAAAGATCATTTACCAGTAGATACAGACATTGTTCAGCTGGCAGAGGAGAAAGCATTCATGCGACTTTCTCCCATCGCCAACTTTTCATTAAACAGAACATTCATCTTTGCTGAAGACGTTTTCGATTTCATATCAAATGGTGAGCTCTGTACTGGGACTTTTGTGTTTGAAGCGTGTATAGTCGTAACATACATGGCTTTAGTCATTTCGAAACATGGGAGTGTGTACTCGATCCTTTCGTGAACAAGAGTGGGCAACACTTTTTCAACAGAGGGCTGCATCAAAAATAATACATTACAATAATAAAAACACATTGAACTTTTATCATGTTTTGTCATATTACATCCTAATCGATATTTAAAATACGTGACCAGTAGTGACGCATTGTGTCCAGTTTAAAGCATGCAACATATTGGTTGGCTATTTGTGAATCTCGTTCAAGTGGGATTCCTCATATCTGCCGGATGTTGAAATTTAACATTGTGTGGGAAAAAAAGAAATGCCACTCAGATGTTTTAGCTCATAATAAAGGAAAAGTGGACGAGGAAGTAGGCCACGTCCGTCGTCTGGTATCTTTTAAAGCCGTATCACGAAAATGATATTTGCTCAAAATGTAATAATAAAAATTAGTGTGTCAATCTTAAAGTACTAAATATCCCATGAGAAAAAAGTAATTTATAAAATGATACAGGCGAGAAATATATATATATATATATATATATATATATNGAAACGAAACGATTTAAATACTTTCGAATTCTTAAAGGCAATGATAGTGATTGTCTATTTTATGGAAATCGAATAAATTTAAATGCGCAAAACGTAAAATGTATCCGCTTTTATTTTAGTAAACTTTTAAGTTGTATTATTATAAATTATGAATACATATAAAAGAACAATAAAGAAACTATTTGAAGCATTTTATCAGAGTTTGATAGTTATGAAAACATTTTTTTTAAATAGCATCTTATAATTACATCGTAATCACATTTATTGGGAAAACCTAACCATCTCTTTTTTAATTCGTTTTACTTGATTGTTAATATTGTGAAATAAAAATAAAATTAATTTGTTCTAAATAAACACGTAAATGACGTCATAGCAAGAATAGCCTATTTTGACCTATTAATATAATATGAATATCAAAACCCAATTATTTTACATTTTACATGAAAATTTAGTTTGAAAAATGGAGATTTGTTAAGATTTTCTTTTAAAAAATGAAAGTATCTTTTTGTTTTTACTATGCGAAAAGTAAAGTGGGTGTATATTGTTATAAGATTAGTTACATTTCTGTAAAAAAAAAAAAAAAAAATAAAAAAAACACTTAAGGATGTTACTGACGTTAAAAACTGTTGAGAGATTCTTATTTAGATAAAGGTTTTACGATTTCCGATAATATAGTAGAGAACAAATGCAAAAGTTTGGTGAAATTTTTAATGAAGATATCAGTATATCAAATTCCGTTCATATAAAATCTATTAAAATGGTAGTTAGAGTTTTGTTGTATATTTAAAGTCAAGTTTTCACAATTTTTGGAGAAAAACAGGTTTAAGGGCACGAAAGGTGGTAAGGTGGGGCCAACTTTTAACAATTTAAAAACACGTGACATCTTAAGTATTTCTCTAGCGTAGAAATCAGCCATCAATGAACTCCTTTAGTGACAAATAATGATTTAATTAGAGATCATTTAGATTTGGTAATTTAGGTCATTTTTAGAGAGAAAATTGTAGTTTAGGGGCGCGAAATTGGTTAGGTTAGGCGTAATATATATATAGCAGAAAAATACTTCTTTAAACGTTTAACGATGTTAGAAACGTAAACATCATTACATAGATGCTTCTATTTAAAATAAGGTGTTATTTTTTTAACAATAAGCAGTTTTCACAATAGCAGGTAAAAAGTATCGCTAAGCGCCTTTCATTATGAGCTTGATAAGGTGATATTTTCAAAAAGTCCCTTAAAACTCATCTGTTTAGGTCCGCCTATGACCTGTGATGCACCCTCCTTGCCCTATCTCATTTTCTGTTTCGGGTTGATCCTGAAGTGTCAAAGTGTCCTCGTTTTATAGCCATTTTCATTGTTTCTATAGTATAGTAGTTACTATCCTAGTGTCTCATTTGTATTTACTTAGTTTACATGTTTTAATAATTGTAAAGCGCTTAGAGCTTTATGATAAGCGCTATATAAAAATGCCTAAATAAATAAATAAATAAATATTTTCTAGTATTACAGATTAAAACAGTAATTGCGGTCATCAAAACTTATCTATTTCACATTTCCAGAATTTCGACATCTGTTATATCTGAGTATGAAAGAAATAGAAGTTTGAAGATTGACCCAACAAATAGAATGACAATATATGAATTTCATTTTTAACGCTTTGCTTATATGAACAGTTTCTTTTTCTTCCATCTTAATCATACGTGGTTGTTATGTGTATGAATAAGTAGCCATGTCCTTACGATATGGAGCTAAATAATTATCTAGGTAAGCCCCTGTCAAGATCGAAACATATTATATCTCATGGTCATTTAAAAATATCTGAATATTATCTTGACAGTTCACATATGTATCTTGAATAATCTCACTATTTTACTTATCTAGTAAAGTCACACAATTATCTTGATATGTCTCTCACATTTTTTATCTCAGTTAAATATAAACATCTTGACTATATAGAAAAGTAACAAGACTGTTATCATTTGTCACATTAATATATAGATATTTCCCATTAATGTATATAAAGACACTACATGAACATCTTGATAGATAAAATGAACATATTTGAAGGGAATAGTATATTATAGTCCATACGACTCATGAAAGTACATGTATTTTACTTGCAATGGTAGTTTTCAATTATAGTACATATGACCCATGAAAATTTCATGCATACTACTTGTAATGGTATTTTTCAGTTATAGTTCATATGACCCAAGAAAATACATGCATACTTCTTGCAATGGTATTTTTCCAGGCTGTAAAACGCTAAGTGAAAGGTGCACCACCCTTGCCGTCATCGCTAGCTGTCCCGTGGTCACTGCCCTAGGCACCTGGGCTGCAGACCACAGCATCCCTCACCTTGTTCTGTCTCCTGGACATGTTGACTGTCGTGTAGACTCGGGCAGTGGTCTGCATCTAGCACCCGTAGGCCAGGTCAGCAGCGATGTCTTGCGAGTTCTAATACAGCACGTCTGGAACTGGAGGGAGATGGTTTTTCTCTACGACGAGTTTTTGGGTAAACTGACCACGTCAGGGTAAACTGACCATGTCAGGGTAAACTGACCATGTAAGGGTAAACTGACCACATCAATGGTAAACTGACTACATCAGGTTAAATGACCACGTCAGGGTAAACTGACCAAATCAGGGTAAGCTGACTACATCATGGTAAACTGACAAAATCGGGGTTAACTGACCAAATCAGGGTAAACTGACTACGTCATGGTAAACTGACCACGTCAGTGTAAACTGACCAAATCAGGTAAACTGACCAAATCAGGGTAAACTGACTACATCATGGTAAACTGACCAAATCAGGGTAAACTGACTACGTCAGGGTAAACTGACCACTTCAGGGTAAACGGACCTCTTCAGTGTAAACTGACCACATAAGGGTTACTTGACCACATCAGGGTAAATTGACCATGTCAGGGTGAACTGACCAAATCAATAGTAAAATGACCCCATCAGGGTAAACTGACTAAGTCAGGGTAAACTGACCATGTAAGGGTAAACTGACCACATAAGGGCTAACTGACCACTACAGGGTAAATTGACAACGTCAGGATAAACTGAACACATCAGCGTAAACTGACTACATCATGGTAAACTGACTAAATCAAGGTAAAATGACCCATCAGAGTAAACTAACCACGTCAGGATGAACTAACCACATCAGAGTAAACTGACTACATCAGGGTAAACTTACCATTTCAGAGTAAACTGACCACTTCAGGGTAAACTGACCACATCAGGGTAAACTGACCACATCAGGGTAAACTGACCATGACAGGTAAACTGACCACATCAGGGTAAACTGACCGTGTCAGGTAAACTGACCACATCAATGGTAGACTGACCCGGTCAGGTGAACTGACCACGTCAGGTTCACTCAATAGAATCAGATTTAATGTGTTCCTTATGATGCACAAAAAAAAAAAACAAATAAACAAACAACATCACTTAAATTTGTTTTTCAAATTTAAATAAACATAAGGAGAATCTCGTTGTCGTCATATACATCTCTGTTTAAACAATAAAATTGAATCGGTGAAGCAACAAACAAAGACATGTAATAAGATTAAATGTTTAACAATACAACTTTTGTGGGTTCTTTATTTTTTTAAATTTTTTTTTTACAATTTTATGTTTTGAAATGTAATCAATCGTGGTTTGTTTTTTTTTTGTTGCCGTGCTTACATTTTCCAGAAGCGATTATTCCTCCGCCTAAATCAATATCTCAGCATAACCACATTGTGAAAGGTGAGGAAACTAAGACAACCAACCCACTATATAATTTGGATATATATCAAGAATATTTTCGTTCTTATAAAAGTTATGTTATTTTTTTTTAAATGTGTTAAAACAGATAAATGTATTATCCAGATCCCAGGATTATCACAGAAATCCATCTGATGTTGTCACAGATCCCTGTCACCACGTGCTCATTTATTATCAACGACGACACATCAAACGCCACGATGAATGAGTTTGTCAGCGTCACAACGGAACTGCGTCACGTCCTCGTGGCTGTGGCGTCACACCGACTCCATTCTATTTATGAAGTGGTAAAACTATTATTAGATTTCATTTTTTATAATACAATTTTTAAAAACTTGGCCTTGTTGGTTTAAATTATTTTTAATCCTTTTAAAATAATACACGGAAAGATGTTTCTTAATTTCATTGACTTCAAGAGCTGGCTTTTAAAGACACACGTTTGTGGAAACATAACATGTGTCATCATCATCAAGTCTCGATTAGAACAATGCTCTGTGGGCTCATTTTACTTCGGTCGAATGTCTGTTAATCAATACCATTCGACTAAACATCTGATAACCAAATATCTTTCATAGGGCTGTCAGTGCTCTCTCGGTTAGCTGTTGGTGCTCTCTCAGTTAGCTGTCGTTGCTCTCTCAGTTAGCTGTCGGTGTTCTCTCAGTTAGCTGTCAGTGCTCTCTCAGTTAGCTGTTTGTGGGCTGTCTGGGTACCGACCATGATGTCACTGATTTCAAGTTATAAACTTAATTTTCTGACTGCATTATTTTAAAGTAGTAACTTCACTCATTCCCGTCTCAGGCTAATCACCACGGACAGTTGAGTCAAGACTACAAGTGGGTGGTCATGTCCAACACGTCTTGTCAGCAAGCGCTCAACAGCTCTCACCTGGTCAACAGCAATCTACTCTTCCTACGGTACATCTACGCCGACATAGGATCAACCTTAGAGTCGTGTCAGTCTCGGAACGTTGTCCTTGAGGACGACATGGCGTTGGTCAGTCAACAATAAGATTATCGTACGTTTTTGTCCTCCGGGGGATGGGACAGGATCGTATCAGCTTAAGGTCTTATCAGCTTGTACTTGGTGACTAGTCTAGATCATATTAGTAAGGTCTTATCAGCTTGTACCTGGTGACCAGCCTGACACCGTGAGTCTTCTTACCCAGGGGTTTCCAGAGCCATTTAATGATTCACTTATATTTTGTAGGATATTTTTTTAATGGATAGGGTAAAATACTTTTTTACACCACGAACCTAGTTCATGCTTTAAAAAATACCATGCTTTAAAATGTTTAAGGTTAAAAAATAAATAAACTTGTAAGTAGATTATTGGTTCCTTTCATAATTATTTGACATGAGATGTTTTTTGAATACATAGAATCTCTACTTTTTCTCAAAATTCGTCTTAACTTTATGTTAAACTTGACTTGATGACCACAGTTGTCATGAAAGATGGTGTCATAAGTTGACTTACTGATGAACTATTTTATTCTTTATTTAAATAAAGAGTTATGCCTTACTGTGTTACATCGATGGAGGTGATGGGACGTCTTCATCGAGAGTTTGACAGTTTTTGTTTTTCTTTCATCGGAGAAGTGAGCCATGACGTTTGGCAATGAATCCAGCCTATGGTGTGCTGGAACCGGTTGGGTCCGGTTAACTCTAGTACCGAGTCGGTCCTTAAAAATGTCAAAAAACTTTTAAAATTATCTAAAAATAGGCTAATGCATTAATGTTTCTTCTGTAACCAAATCAGCGATGAAGGAGTGTTGCTTTTTTGGCTTCACATTGCAAAATCCAGCTGTACATTCTAGAACTATTTTTTTCAGACAATAATTTCGTAGGCACCCACACGCGAGAGTTCCTTGTGTCCATGGACAAGACTCATTTACCCCCCCCCCCCCCCCCCCCCACCCATTTTTCCCTTCCCTCATTTCAACCGTGAAACCCGTGATTTTTGTATCAATAAACTATAAAGTACAACCAAAGCAAATGTTGAGCCACCTCTTCCCCTCCCACGAGCAGCGCCTTTGTAGGGCACTTGAAGAGCTCTAATGGTCAAACAATTACTGGCGTATGGAATGTTTATTGCGTCGATAAATTTAATTGACTTCAAACACGTAGCGTCATTATGTGTCATGTTCTTCTCGCACCATTTTTTCACAATATCTTATGTTCTACTTTATAACCAGTGGCGACGCTACGCCAGGTCCCGCCGGGTCCCAGGACCTGGTAAAAAAACTTCGGACCTGGCAAATGACCTGGTAAATTTTTATTAGTTACTAATATTGTATATATGCTCATTAAGCGTAAACTACATTACGTGTAAGAGAACTTTTAAATGCCTTTATAGGTTTTGCTTTGAGTAGTAATATTCGTGCGCGCATATATTATCCTATACTGGACAAAGTACTACAGGAATTTAAAAAATAGACTTTCTTCCGATACAATGAAGGTGCTGTCTGGAATTGACTCCTTTGTGCCTAATAATGAAAAATTCCTTGATTTTGGTAACATTATTCCCCTAGCGAATCACTACAAAGGGAACCTCATTGATTTAGAAATCGAAATTGAACAATTCCAGAGATTGGTAGAAAGAAAGAAGGATAGCAACGATTTTGAAGTAGTTTCTATGCTGGATATGCTGGAATTTCTCGATAAATACGAGGACGCATTCTACGAAAGTAAACGACTTCTGCTAATTGGATGCACGATACCGGTGTCATCTGCAGAAGCAGAGAGATCATTCAGTCAACTAGCTTTACTAAAAACACATCTTCGCACAGCCATGACTGACGAGCGCTTGTCAAATATTGCTGTAATATCGCTACATTCAATAAGGGCCAAGGAACTGGACGAGCGCTTGTCAAATATTGCTGTAATATCGCTACATTCAATAAGGGCCACGGAACTGGACGAGCGCTTGTCAAATATTGCTGTAATATCGCTACATTCACAGAGGGCCAAGAAACTGGACGAGCGCTTGTCAAATATTGCTGTAATATCGCTACATTCAATAAGGGCCAAGGAACTGGACGAGCGCTTGTCAAATATTGCTGTAATATCGCTACATTCAATAAGGGCCAAGAAACTGGACGAGCGCTTGTCAAATATTGCTGTAATATCGATACATTCACAGAGGGCCAAGAAACTGGACGAGCGCTTGTCAAATATTGCTGTAATATCGCTACATTCAATGAGGGCCAAGGAACTGGACGAGCGCTTGTCAAATATTGCTGTAATATCGATACATTCACAGAGGACCAAGGAACTGGATTTGGAACCTATGGTGGACAAATTGGTGGAAATGTATCCTAACTGCAGAATTATTTTGAAATGAAACTGGCCTGTCCTGTGTCAGTGTATCTGGAGTCAATGGGTCAATAGTGTGGAGTGTCACGAGTGTGGATTCTCTAGATAAACGTGATTGACCTTACAAATATGATACATTCAAATAAATTTATTATGACAATTGACAATGTATGTAAACTTTGGGTTAAGGTAGTAGATCAATAAATATTACTTAATAAATAAATTTTATTTTTAATACATTTATTTGGGACCCGCTAAATTTTTATAAGACCTGCAAGGGACCCGCCATGTTAAATTTGATGGCGTCGCCACTGTTTATAACATCGACGTGTGGGGTGGGGGTTGTCATGCTCATCCATGAGTTGAAGTCTGAAGACAATTGTCATAAATACAGAATATCCATTTGTTCAGCGTTTTGGGGGCGAGATTGTAATACGTTTTATTTAAGCATTCACCAAGAAGTTTATAGTGACACATTTGAGACCATCGGCATCTGATGTGATAAATGATGCTATAAGTTATATTATATTTTGTTTCATGTGCTAAAAATTATTGCTCCTGTGAAAATTTCACTAATTCGTAAGACGAAAGTGCGCACGGGAGTACTGCAGGTTTATTTAAAGTGCGTGTATTTTGTGTGTACTCCCCAGAGTACAGCTGATCTTTTGTCGGCTGGTATCGAGGCTATGGTCACGGCTACGGCTACCGAGGAATACGAACTGGGGATGGATTGGAGTCCATCGGTGTGTGACAAGAAACTGCTTCCCTTACGACGCACCGCTATTGAACTCATGCGGAAGGTGCGCACCAGTGCATATATCCTGGCTTTCCATCTATCTTATACTTACGTGATGTGTATGATGCATTTTTTTTGTGATCTTGTCTTTTGCAAATACAATTACATTAAACTAATAGCATTAGAAATATATTGAAATTTTTTCAAAGTTCTATAGGTTTGTATAATTTCTAGTTTCATGTCTTTTTAAATGCAATGACATACAGTGGCTTATTTTTTTTAACGACAATGTAGTTTGAATAATATATTATGCATGCTATGGCATAGAATATTGATTTATTTCTTGCAGGCGAGTTTATAATTTTTAAAGTAACTATGAGTTATATTTTTTGAGATGTATCATGTTTAGCATCCATAAATGACACTTTTTAAATGTAATAAGTTTAATGTCAATGAATGAGACGTGTTGAGATGTTACAGGTTTAGTGTCAAGGAATGCCACTTTTTTTACATATCATAGCTTTAATATCTATGAATGACACATAATTAAGATGTATCAGGTTTAGTGTCAATGAATGTGACTTTTTGAGATATAACTTGCATAGTGTATATCAGAGGTCTCCGAACTTTTCAGCCCGAGGGCCACATTAGCTATCAAACAGCAGTTTGACTACACACTCGAGGTCCAAATAAAAAAGATTCAAAACATGGATGTTGTTTTTAATAATTTATTCAATATTATTTTATTCAGTTAATATTTATTAACGCATTGATACACTTTACATGAACACCTGTATTAGTGGGAATGGTGAAATCATTTCCTGTATGCCAAAATAGCAGACATATCTGGCTTGAGATTTGATGTCCCTAACATCAACAGTTGATGCCCCTAACACCAGCAGTGACCTGAGATTATCATCGGACAATTTTGTTCTTAAATTCAGCCGGTTGGAAAACATAACGCATCACTGCGCCTCTATTTTAATTCGGTAAAAACATAACGTCCACGTAAGCGGCGCAGCTGATCTTGGCAGGATACACGTAAATTTCCGTAATTTTTGTCCGTACACAAAAAGGTCTCCACGGGCCGGTTCAGAAGGCCTCGCGGGCCGCATCCGGCCCGAGGGCCAATAGTTTGGAGACCCCCTGGCGTATATGAATGACTCTTTTTGAGATGTAACAGGTTTATTGTTAATGAGTTACATTTTTTAAGGCAAGAATACGCACAGATGTGGGGACTGTCATATTCGACCCTTCAACAGGACGTGTCGCTAGCGCTGGATTCGAGTTTTGCAGTACAGACAAAGCGAGTCCAAAAGGTTTTGGGTAAATATACTATCGATCGTGTGTATAAACAGCACAAATATTTAAAAAAAAAAAAAATTATTTGATCTCCCTGGTATCAAACTGATCAAATAAGCCATTTTCTTAAAATTACAAATATATTTTTTATTACTTTTAAATTATGGAGACCAAATGACATTTACTGAAATCGAGTTCGATACATTCGCTTCAAATTATTCTCTATCTGTTCAACTGTCAGAACCGTTGGATCATGGAGCCCTGCCTCACCAGATAATTTTCCAGCTGACTCCAGTCTATTTAGTAACACATTTAGGGACTTCGGGGGCCGTCAGCTGTTGATTGCCGCAAAAGAGGTGACTATGTTCTTTATTATCTATCTCTCTCTCTCTCTCTCTCTCTCTCTCTCTCTCTCTCTCTCTCTCTCTCTCTCTCTCTCTCTCTCTCTCTCTTTTTTTTCTTTTTCCTGACAATCGCTCATTTTTAAGTTATGACTGCTATTAAAGCCAATTAGATGTCATCTGAACCTTAGAACTATTTGAATATATATTTCATGTAAACCAGCGGTGAACAAGTTGCAATTCGTTTCTTACTTTCCTCTAGGCCCCACCTTTCCTTCTGAAGAAACGCCAGGGAAATCAAACAGTTTTCGAAGGGTTTTGCATTTCCATTGTCCAAGAGCTTGCCACGAGATTGAAATTTACGTAAGTACTCACGAATGCTTACTTTGGATTGAAAGGAGAAAAATTAAATTAAAAGGGATCTTTTTTTTTGTTGTTGTTGTTGTGTTGAAAGTGTTCGTGTCAATATAAGCTTGAGAACTAAGAGATGCCGTCCAACATTCCTGTGGTTAGGATCAATTCTGTCAGGCCATTACTGATGGATGCACTGCAAGCAATTCTTTGTTGATGGGTTTTTAAAGAAAATTATTTCTGAACTAATTCGTGGCGCTCTCATTTATTTACATTAGTAGAATTTAATTTCAGTGAGGAAATTTCACCCATAACAATAGCTAACTAGTGTATTTTTTTTTAAACTTCTCAGTTACAAGATTGTAGAACCTAAAGACGGTCTTACTGGAGCGCCTGCTGGGAACGGAAACTGGAGTGGGCTTATTGGAATGGTGATAAGGAAGGTAAATAGAATGGTGATAGGGAAAATAAATAGAATGGTGATAGGGAAGGTATGTAGATTGGTGATAGGGAAGGTAAATGGAATGGTGATACGGAAGGTAAATAGAATGGTGATAGGGAATGTATATAGATTGGTGATAAGGAAGGTAAATAGAATGGTGATACGGAAGGTAAATAGAATGGTGATAGGGAAGGTATGTAGATTGGTGATAAGGAAGGTAAATAGAATGGTGATAGGGAAAATAAATAGAATGGTGATAAGGAAGGTATATAGATTGGTGATAGGGAAGGTAAATAGAATGGTGATACGGAAGGTAAATAGAATGGTGATAGGGAATGTATATAGATTGGTGATATGGAAGGTAAATAGAATGGTGATACGGAAGGTAAATAGAATGGTGATAGGGAATGTATATAGATTGGTGATATGGAAGGTAAATAGAATGGTGATACGGAAGGTAAATAGAATGGTGATAGGGAAGGTCAATAAAATGGTGATAGGGAAGGTAAACAGAATGGTAATTGGGAAGGTAAATAGAATGGTGATAAGGAAGGTAAATAGAATGGTGATAGGGAAGGTATATAGATTGGTGATATGAAAGGTAAATCCAGGGGCGTAACAAGGGTATTTGTCACCCATAAAAAGGGGGGGGCAGAAAAATTGTGTAATTTTCATCAGCCATTCTCTCAGTTTTGAGATTATTTTGAAAGACTTTGTAGTGCTTAATTAGGAAGCCTGTTTAATACCTTAGCAAGTTAAATCCAAAGGATATAAACAAAATATATACTGGTTGTATACTATTAACGTGTATAATTTGTGTAGTGTAAACTTTGAGAGAGTTGTGAATAACTGCTAAATTAATAGAAATTGATTATTTTTTGGATCCCCTGTATGTGGCGCCCAAGGGTATCTGGCCTACCTGCAATGCGCCTAAATATGCATAGGGAAGGTAAACAGAATGTTCAAAAGAAAGGTAAATGGATCTTTGGCCCTTTCCTTGCTGGGGGATGGGTGGGTGGGGAATAGGTACTCACAAAGAATAGGTTTTAAATGTTATGGAATTTGAAACAGGTTCTAACCACGATGTTCTAATTTAATCTATATTAATTCATTCAAACCTGTTTTGTATGTATTTTTCACAACATTACAATTCAAACTTTTACTCTTATACATGTCCGTGTGATGCTTGTGTTTTAGGAAGTCGACTTTGCTGTGGGACCTTTATCGATTACAGCGCCCAGGTCTGTGGTAATCGATTTCACCACACCCTTCATGGAAGACGGCGTTGGGATTATCACCAAAAAGCCTGACATTGGTTCCGACACAATGTTTAGATTATTTAAAGCGATGCAGGTAACGAATTATAGTGAGTGAAGTAACTGAAACACACGATTATAGTTATTGTGTGTGTGTGTTTGTGTGAGTGTGTGTGTGTGTGTCTGTGTGTGTGTCTGTGTGTGGACATTGTCTCCTGGAGGTAACCCCACTTCCAAGTGTAGTCAAATCATGCGCAGTTAGGAATTCACACCATAAACATGTTGTCCACCCCCCCCTTTTTTTTTTTAGAAATACGTAAAATTCTTTCCCTTAACGTGACACTAGGGCAGAGCTCTAAAGTCAAACATTGAGGCTTGTAATTAATAAGGATTAATTAATCGATTAAAGGAATAGATGGCATTTTCAGTAGTTTGTTTTCACGAATAAGTACAGGTTTTTTTACATAATAATTCACAACTCGATAAAACTTGTAAAGTTTATTATGTTGCTATGTCTAACGTGCACTTGGTTTGCCTGTGTTATTTATGAGTATTTTTTTTATTTTTGTAATTTAATAATGAACAAGATGTATCTGTATGTCCTGTTTCCACAGCCTATGGTCTGGGCTTGTCTTTGTGCTTCAGTGATTGGTATTTCATTTGTTATATATTTGGTCAACCATTGGAGTCCTTACTCACAACCGAATTCCTGCACCACGGAGGCCCAACAGTTACGAGTATTTCAGTGTTTCTGGTCAGCATTGGGCTCAACACTCAGTCAAGGTCTGTGAAACAACTGCTTACACGTTCCTTCTCGCTCGCTCTCTCTTACTCTCTCAATTTCTCTTACTCTCTCTTTCTCTCTCTCTCTCTCTCTCTCTCTCTCTTAGACACACACATATACACATCCTCTCTATCTCTCTATCCCCCGCTCTCTCCTCTCCCTCGTCTATCCCCCTTCCACTGTATCTCTATTCTTCACGCTGCCCCTCCCTGTTTCCCTCTCTTTCTCTGACCTTCTCCTCTCTGCCCTTCTCGCCCTCTCATCGCTTCCCTGTTCCTTTCTCTTTCTTACACCAGTTTCTCATAATTTTTTAAATATAGTCAAATGTACATGTATTTTAAAGTTCTGTGAAGCGCAGTATTACAGTCAATTGAAGCGCAGTTATGCTACAGTACTGAATACAAATGTAATTTCTTCTTCCTCTAAGGATCTTAAATTTTGTTTTTAAAAATATAATGAGCCATCTGCTTCCCCTTGATTTTCTTTAGGCTCTGAGTTCCAGCCTAAATCCAGCTCTGGTCGTATCGTGTTAGGGTTTTGGTGGGTGTTCACCATCATCCTCGTCTCCACCTACACTGCCAACATGGCGGCGGTGCTGACGATTACAATCTACGACAAACCAATCAACAGCCTTGCTGAGTTGGCCAGCCAATCAGAGATCAAGCCCCTTGTGAAGGTTGGGAGCAATCTCGAAACTCTCTTACAGGTGGGGATCTTTTTTCTTTGTCTCGACAAACAACATCAAATTTCTTATCTGGTATCCCTTTTTTCTCTCTTTTTTTGTTGGGCCTCTATATCGTTGCATCATATTTTTTTTACACAAGTTAAAGTTATTTAAATACAAAGCATTTTCTCATCGTTTGATCTCACATCAACTACGCTCTCGCGATACCAGGAGGCCAAAGACAGCATTTATAGGAAAATCTGGCACATGAAGATTGAAAGCGGCCTAATTGTAATCACCAATGAACAGGCGTTAGAGCTGGTCAGAACTAGGGACACAGCCTTCATGACTGACAGGTTGGTATATGTTGCTCTATCCCAAGTTGAAAGTTGACCGATTCCCCAATTCTCTCCCAAATTATCTCTCAAATTATTTCCAAAATTATCTCCAAAATGATCTCCCATATTATCACTAAAATATCTCTCAAATTATGTACCAAAGTATGACCCAAATTATGTACCAAAGTATGACCCAAATTATAACCCAAATTATGTCCCAAATTATCTCCCAAAGTATGTCCAACACTATCTCCCGAAATTTATACCGAGTTGTCTCTCTAATTCCCTCCCAAATTATATACCAAATTCTCTCCCAAAGTATGTCCCAAATTCTCTCCCGCCTTTCCTGGCACAAACAAATATACCCCCGTGCAACGTACTCCGACCTAGCTCGACATTTGATATTTTCTCATTTAGTACTGTCATAGATTCCATCAACTTTCGTTGATCACAAATTTTGCCCGTATTACTAAGATTCAGGTGAAGTGCTCCCAAAAATAGCCTGGAGGTGGATATGCATATTGAATCAGCTTTAAATTATTGCATTGAAAAGATTGGTCTTTTAGGTCACCAAATCTCATTTGGCAAAGCGTATCAACATTAGCACGATAAAATGTATTTTTTTTTTTTAAATGCATTACATTCGACTGAAGAGCAGCGATTTCATAAAATTGTATTCATTTTAAAATAAAATAAAAATTGAAATTTTAGCTTGGGCAAAAAAAAAAAAAAAAAATCAATTTATCGCTCAAAGCAAAAAAAAATATAAAATTTATTTTTTTTTTTTAAATGCATTACATTCGACTGAAGAGCAGCGATTTCATAAAATTGTATTCATTTTAAAATAAAATAAAAATTGAAATTTTAGCTTGGGCAAAAAAAAAAAAACAATCAATTTATCGCTCAAAGCAAAAAAAAAGTTTGCCTATTTATAAATCATGATCCAATTTATTGTTACGGCGCAACTGTTCAGACGGAAACCAAATCCTTTGAACCGCTGATGGAAACGTTCTTATAAATAATATAATATGTAAGAGCATACGGCAATTCAAATGATTCGCTGAAATCATTTAGAACAAGACAAGAATATCCAATGAAAGTCTTTATTGCAAGCATCAAATTCATATTACCATGGACTCCTAAAGCTTTGTGGATGACCTGTTAAACGAGACTGTGAGAATTATATAGAGAGGGAAGAATAAATAGGAAATAAATGAGGATAAAAGGAAAGAGAAAAAGAGAGAGAAAAAAAGGCGGGTCGGGGGGCGGGTGGGTGGGGGTGGGGTCTTTTTAAATTATCAATTCATATATTACATTTTAGTATCGAATAATCTGTTACCTGGATACGTAAACAGCAAAACGAACATTCGATTTTCTTCAAATTGGTTTATCCTTTTTTTATATAGTTATCACATCGGCAGGGCATACGGCTCTGGTGTAAACATTAACTGTTTTTGATTGGTGCAGGTCTCAGCTTGAGTACATCGTCATGACCAACTGTGAGACCTACGCCCTTGCTGACGACGTGTTCAACACTGGCGGCATGGGCTTCGTGCTTCCGAAGAATGCCGAGTTCCTGCCGTCTTTTGACGTCATGTAAGTTGACAATCTGTGTGTCGCACCGTCGAGTTCATTGAGTTAATGATCTACTCAGAAAGGAGGATTAAAAATGTCATCAACACAGTTGTGTTGGATGAGTTAGTAGAACATCTTTTGAATTGGACTTATTCTGTACAAACCCTGACACGTGACGTCAGAAAATGTGCGTCGGATGACACCCTGCTCTGGTGGTATCCTCAACTGATGGCACCCTATTCTGATGGCACCCTATTCTGATGGCACCCTATTCTGATGGCACCCTATTCTGATGGCACCCTATTCTGATGGCACCCTATTCTGATGGCACCCTATTCTGATGGCACCCTATTCTGATGGCACACTATTCTGATGGCACCCTGTTTTAACGGCACTTTGTCTTTCTGTTTAACTTAGATATGACTTTTCCACTTGGTGTGACCCCCTGATGGTGTGTCACTCGATGCGGTCCGCAACGCCTAGCACTCTCTCAGTGACACCTCTGGAATCCATTAGTTTCCAATATTCACATTTCTAGAAAATAATTTGTATAATGGTGTGTACTATGATGCAACCAAGCATCTGTTTAAAGAAAGTTTTTCCGAGTCCACAGAAATCCAAGATATTAGTCCTGTCCAAAATAGAAATTCCTATTTTTCAAACGTTAATTTGGGCGTAAACTAATCTATTCCTGCACCCGAGTTCGATCGTCAATGGTGATTCAGTAGTCAATGGTGTATCTTAGGGGTTATGATATATAATTATTAAATAGGCATTAAAACCAATAAGAGAGAGAAGGTTTTTTTTAATGAATTTTTGTTTGTTTTAGTTTTGACGGAGGCGAGTGTTAAGCGGCAATTTCTTATTCTTCGGTTCTAACGTTGAGGGTGACTGCGTGGAGGACTAAGTGTGGCTGAGTTGAGGGCTGGGAGTGGAGAACTAAGGGTGCCTGAGTTGAGGGCTGAGGGTGACTGCGTGGAGGACTAAGTGTGGCTGAGTTGAGGGCTGGGAGTGGAGAACTAAGGGTGGCTGAGTTGAGGGCTGAGGGTGACTGCGTGGAGGACTAAGTGTGGCTAATTTGAGGGCTGGGAGTGGAGAACTAAGGGTGGCTGAGTTGAGGGCTGAGGGTGACTGCGTGGAGGACTAAGGGTGGCTGAGTTGAGGGCTGAGGGTGACTGCGTGGAGGAATAAGGGTGGCTGAGTTGATGGATGACGGTGACTGCGTGGAGGACTTAGGGTGGGAGGCTAAGGGTGGCTGGGTGGAGAGCTAACGTGCGCGATTATAAATATCGTACTGACGGCTCCTAATTAGGAGCCGCTCTCATTGTTCGCATAAATTCTTGTTGTTTTGTTGTTTTTTTGTTTTTTTTGGCAACTTGAAAAGTTGAAAGACTCTCATAAAACTGTATTAAAATAACCTGACATTAATATCAAGATCAACAGTTTGTATAAAAGTTCTTGCTAAGCATAAGACACGTGCAATCTGTTTTCAAATTATATTTTATCATAAAAGCATTACTTTTAAAGTAGGGATAGGGGTAAATTATAAATAGTATAATATAATTTTAATGTACTCCAATCCATGTAAGTTGAATTAGATAAAAATGAAAACTTTTTTAAAAAGTGATGTATATTTATATATTTTGTTTCAATAAAAGAATTTAACGGGCGGATACAACTAGTGCACGTCTCGTCAAATTTTTTTTTTTTTAAATTTAAAAGCGTTAATGTTTTCTTTAAATGTGCCACTTTTGTAACAAAGCTTCCTGAACAACGGAGGTTTTTATTTGTTTCTTTGTTGTTGTTTTTTTTTGGTTGTCTTTAGGTTGGGGGGGTGGGTTAATACTTAGCCTAATTTAATTCAATTACCAAATTCTTTAGCATTTTTAATATGAGAATAATAAACGAATAGCCCAACCTATTTGCATGGAGTAAAAAACAAATCTAGTCGAGAATATAGTAGAAATATTTTTTTTAAAAGATGCTTGTGAATGCATTGTTGTATGACAATTTAAGGCAGTGGCGTAGCGAGGGTGTTTGGCGTCCGGGACAAGATTCGCGCTCGGGGACAAGATCCATTTTTAGCGCCCCTTTTTCTTTTTTTCAACTCTAAAACCCATTATTTTCATCAATAAAATAATATCAAAGTACATTTTGGCGCCCCTAACTAGCTGGCGCCCGGGGACATCTGTCCCCTCCTGCCCCCACCACGCTACGCCTCTGATTTAAGGGGGGGAATAATATAGCTGCTAAAGCATACTCTCAAGGGTGACACAACTGGAATGATTTTAATTCATGTCCTGCTGGTGCGTAGTTATAGATTTCTTGATCATTATAATGGCTAATTTTGGGGCTTCCCACCCGCAATTTCGACACGCCATCTCAGAATTGTCTGAAAGAAACACCGAATTCAAGTATGCCCCAATATGCACCCCTGCATTTTGAATTTTCCCAAACCGTCTAAGCACCCTATTTTTGAGCAACTACCTTCCCTCACGCTGATCAATGTTACAGTATGGGGCTGAATATGAGTCTGGGCCATATGATTACCCTGTAGCACGCCACAAACCGAAGTAATTTCAGATTATTTATGGCACAGTGCGCCTCTCTGAGACCCTTAACAATTTCCTTGCCCCGATCAGGAAGTCAAATAGAATCACTGAATTCAAGTATGCTCCAAAATGCACCGCTTGATTTTGATATAATAAAAACTTTTCTGGGGAGAGCCGTCTCCAGATACCTCTTCCTCTCAAGATTCATCGGCACCCTCGATTTTCGCCCTGCTTCCCGATGAAAACGATCAGGAGTTTGGATGCCGATAGCTACACTGCCTAGTGGCGTGCCAAGGGTTAGAGTCCCACTCTCCATTTCACGATATGAACTCTGCAGTTGGAGGAAAATTCCGCAATTCCACGTGAAGAACAAGTGACAACGTCCGGGTGACGAGATTCATGTTTACATACCACCCCTCCCCAATTCTGAAATCCATTATTTTCAACCATAAATATCATTCAAAGCCCATTTTGGCATCCCTGTTGACCTCTGTCCTATCTGCCACCCCTTAGCTACGCATCTGGCCACCGGTACTTCCCCCCATCCAAAAATCTTAGATGCCCCCCTTTAGGAAATTGTCCGAAAGAAACTGCCTCCATGCGCTACTGCCAATTTATGATCAAACAAAATTACTTTATCGATTACTCTCATTCAATATTTGTTAAAAGACTGTTACTGTGTTCAAGTGTTGACCCTTCAATATTTACTGTGCCGTACACTTGCACTAACGTGGTCTGTTTTTTTTTTCTCATTTAATTATGAATTTAATTGATCAGTTTCAGTCCATTGTCCAAGTAATTAACATCTAGGCCACTCTGGGTGTGTATCGGGAGGTGGGGTGGTACCATTTTTTCATCGGACACAAGCTAATGATATTATTTGTCATGTTTTACTTGGTTTTGTCAACACATCTGAAATATCAAAAATTAAACATCTCTGTTTGCTCAACTGTTTGATAACTTTAATATGGCGCAATCAGGGTTCACTGTGAACTCCCCCCCCCCCGCCCCCTTTTTTTCCCAACCTCACCAAAAATAAATACATTTCAGTCAATTGCCAATATAGGAAGAACTACCTGAGATAAATATAATTTTTTAAAGTGAATTATTAATAATTTGAAACATTGTCACGTCACTTTGATTGACCTGTTGGCGTAGTCATCTCCAAAACCCCTTTTATTATAACTTCAACGGGATCTGTGCACTAAGAACCCGTTAAACAGTTTTAGTAGCATTGCATTCCGAAGTTTTATTAAAGGGCAGTTCACTGCGTGACGCAACGGTTGAGGAGAAATGTAAAGCATTAGCTAAGAAAATAAATACTAGCGATGCCATCATATATTATTTCCGGAAGGAGCATCGCATACTGACTGAATAATGATATGTCACTATTTGAGTAACGCTTTCTTTCTATATGTTCTGGTGATCCATATTAATTTCCGGATGCCGTCACATACAATGAACCGAGGTTCAAGGACGCCTCGGGGGGGAAAGGGGGGGGGGGGAGAGCGCACTCAGTCCGTGTTTTCTTGTCTAATGTTTGACCAGAATGCCCTTCGCTGTTTGTCCATGAATGGTTACAACTCTGAGATACGATCTAACGCCCTTCTCGTTGTGCATCCAATCAATTCTATTGGTCTTCATTTCCTCTTCCTTATGGATTTATATTCAAACTGTCTTGGCCTTGGAGACCGCATTAACTGATATCTTCTACTAGGACACTAGGTACTAGGGATCAAGAGAAGCAGAAATCAAATAGAAGCATTAAGTAACTTGAGCATTGGTGCCCGCATTATATGTCAACGGAGTGTGTTGGGGGTGAGTTGTCCCCCATACCCTTGAAATTAATAAATTACCAACTAAGAAAACACTGCATCAACACAACTAAAGGGAAGTCACTAGAAGTCAAGAGTAATGAAAATGTTAGTATTGTAAGTAGAATGTAGTGCAAGAGATTATAAAGTGCTGCATTTCCTGATTGTATTAACATTGTAAGTTATAGTTATAGACTGGATGCCGCCAACTCGTCCTGAAACTAAACAAACGTGCCCAAGAAAATGAGTATAGGGATAGCATCACCACTTTACACAGAGGGACAACATCCCCACTTTACACAGAGTGATAGCATCATCACTTTACACAGAGGGACAGTATCACCTCTTTACACAGAGAGATAGCATTACCACTTTACAAATAGAGACAACATCACCACTTTACACGGAGGGATAGCATCACCACTTTACACGGAGGGACAGCAGCACCACATTACACAGAGGGACAGCAGCACCACTTTATACAGAGGGACAGCAGCACCACTTACACAGAGGGACAGCAGCACCACTTGCCACACACTCTGGTACTGCCTCCCACACCACCTTCTCATTGCGATTGCCGTTGGTCAAGTCCGGATATGTTGTTAACATTTCATTAAAAATTAAACGTCAAATATTTTCATCAGTCTGTCTTAAAAATCACATAAAATCTGACAAGCAGACTGTTGAGTCAACAAGCTCAAAGTATTTTCTCTCCTTATTTACTTATTCCTACGTCCACTTACAAGAGGATATTTTCAATAAAAGTTTATTGTTCTGCTCCATTCTCAATAAAGAAAGTAGGCCTAATTATGGAATCCTTATGTCCTGAACGGGGAACCACACATACGTGCTGAAGAAACCCAAACTTACGTGGTGATGAAATCCACTAACGAGATAACAAAATCAAAGTTACATAATGTAGAACACCACCTATACACGATGAAAAAAATCATACTTAAGCTTCGGACGCTACATAAACCCCATTTAAGAGCTAAAGAAACCCACTTAACATGTAAAGACACAAACTTTACGTGCCAAAGAAACCCACTTAACGTTCTAAAGTAACCAACTTTACGTGCCAAAGAAACCCACTTAACGTGCTAAAGTAACCAACTTTACGTGCCAAAGAAACCCACTTAACGTTCTAAAGTAACCAACTTTACGTGCCAAAGAAACCCACTTAACGTGCTAAAGTAACCAACTTTACATGCCAAAGAAACCCAGCGTACGTGCTAAAGTAACCAACTTTACGTGCCAAAGAAACCCACTTAACGTGCTAAAGTAACCAACTTTACGTGCCAAAGAAATCCACTTAACGTGCTAAAGCAACCAACTTTACCTGCCAAAAAAACCCAGCGTACGTGCTAAAGTAACCAACTTTACGTGCCAAAGAAACCCACTTAACGTGCTAAAGTAACCAACTTTACGTGCCAAAGAAACCCACTTAACGTGCTAAAGTAACCAACTTTACGTGCCAAAGAAACCCACTTAACGTGCTAAAGTAACCAACTTTACGTGCCAAAGAAACCCAGCGTACGTGCTAAAGTAGCCAACTTTACGTGCCAAAGAAACCCACTTAACGTGCTAAAGTAGCCAACTTTACGTGCCAAAGAAACCCACGTAACGTGCTAAAGCAACCAACTTTAACTGCCAAAAAAACCCAGCGTACGTGCTAAAGAAATTCAGTTTTTGCTGGGAAAAAACCTCACACTAGATCCTGAAGAAACTCCCACTGAAGCGCTGAAGGAACCCGCCTAAAGAGGGAGCATCCCAGAAATGTGGTCAAAGAATTGATGAAATCAATATGTAATCACGATCCAAATTCAGTTACCGAAATTGAATACCGTCATGTCTCGGTTTGTGCAAACATGTCATTTTGCTAATCAAAGTTATCCATATAGAATGGTGGTTTCCGTTCCACTTAGATATGCTTTCTTCGATGATATTAAAACACGTAAACATCTTTACAAATACTTTGATAAACGCTTTCAAATCAGCGTCACTCACAATTTAAGGGAAACAAGAATAGAAGACATACAGTCTTGTCAGACTATCGGGGAAAAAAGGGTTTCAATTAATCGGGCACCGATGTAGATAACGTGAATACCGTGTTCTGCTTCTTTTTTTTTCCCCATGACATATGAAGTGCATTTTCAAGACCACTACGCGATCGATTGGTGAACATATAAACGTACAAAATCCATAAAATTCCATGAAAACAGAATAATTCTTGGTAATTTAAATATTAGTAGAAAATTAAGAGAATGAGTATTACCATTTAAAACATGCCAACTCTGTGCAAATCGACTGAAGATGTGGAGGCGCATGCCATGAATCCTTTCTAAATTTCAAATGAAGGACACGCGTTCATTAAATCACAACGGAAAAACACGTATTCGTTTCAAGAAATCGAATTTATTCACAAAGACAAAAAAAATGATGGCTAGTTTGGCACTATTTCCTTATTATAACAAAAGTTCAGAACAGTATCAAGTCCTTAAATGAAGGGGTGGGGATTAAAAATTGATTTGTCCTCATTAGCTTGCAAACCAAGAAAATACAGCAACCTTATTCCTATTTAGTTCAGTTGTCTCCACATTGTTGTTATTAATCTCGTGGCCCAAAGTTTAGTTTTCCGCAGCCTACTTTGAGTCTCTGGGGATAAAGCGTGATTCTCAAATAAACTTTATTATTATCATTATTACTTTCTTTATTCCGCTAATTCCTGTAATGAGAAAGTGTCAGCAACGACTGAATGTATTAAATAGAAGAGATTGATATTTTGAGATGGAGTTTAGCCTTTATCGTTGATGGTGTCCAAATGGAGTGCAGCTTTGAAAATAAAATACATATTTGCTTATATTTTTTTTTAAACTTTGTTTTAAGCAAAATATTGCAACTCTATTTTTGAAATTTAGTATTATACGCTTTTTATCATGTTGCCATTTGTTGCTTTGGCATTTTGTTTGTTCTTGTGTTCATGGGGTGATATTGCATCTCAATTCTAATTCACTTCCTGTTGTCTATTTGAGCTGAAACTTGTCACATAGGGGTCGTCCAAAAGAAAAAAACAAAAACATCTGCAATTGGCAGAAAATGCCACCTTTCAATAAAAAGAAGAAAACTATGCAGACTACCTCCTAAGTCATCCCCCCCCCCTATTTCATTATGTAAACATTTTATACACCCACTCCCCTCACCGGGCCAAATAAATGATTTATAATATAGATCAATTTATAAATACATTTTACTTTGTGCTGATGTATTTAAATGACACATACAATTGTAGGCAAATCATTGTATTACATGTTTAGCTTGTTAATCAACAAGTAAAAAAGTTATGACACTTAAATGTGTATAATGCAGAATCAATTGTATTTAAATTTCTATGTACTGTGGCGCCTCCAGGAATAAACAACTTAATAAGCCGACCAAGTTTTGGTTCCCCCCCTCCCTTTTCCTTAAAAAAAAACCTGAAATGACGCCCCTGATGGGCATAATGTATAGTAGTTGATTTATCATTTTCATCTTGTGGAACCGATATACCAGAAAAGTCAACATCATCCTTACCTAACCATTCTCATTCAGCACTTAAAATAGAAGTATTGTCGGTGTAGCAATAATTGCCATAAGCTCTCTCTGTCTTTGAGTTGGTATAGTTGTTGTTGAACACCGATGAGTTGGTATAGTTGTTGTTAAACACCGATGAGTTGGTATAGTTGTTGTTAAACACCGATGAGTTGGTATAGTTGTTATTGAACACCGATGAGTTTGTATAGTTGTTGTTGAACACCGATGAGTTGGTATAGTTGTTGTTGAACACCGATGAGTTGGTATAGTTGTTATTGAACACCGATGAGTTAGTATAGTTGTTATTGAACACCAATGAGTTGGTATAGTTTTGTTGAACACCGATGAGTTGGTATAGTTGTTATTGAACACCGATGAGTTGGTATAGTTGTTATTGAACACCGATGAGTTGGTAGAGTTGTTATTGAACACCGATGAGTTGGTATAGTTGTTATTGAACACCGATGAGTTGGTAGAGTTGTTGTTGAACACCGATGAGTTGGTAGAGTTGTTGTTGAACACCGATGAGTTGGTATAGTTGTTATTGAACACCGATGATTTGGTATAGTTGTTATTGAACACCGATGAGTTGGTAGAGTTGTTATTGAACACCGATGAGTTGGTAGAGTTGTTATTGAACACCGATGAGTTGGTAGAGTTGTTATTGAACACCGATGAGTTGGTAGAGTTGTTGTTGAACACCGATGAGTTGGTGGGTTGGTTTTTGTTAATTGAACACCATGTACAGTGTTGTGTTAATCCTTCTAGGGAGCGGATTAAGTGAAAAACGACAGGTAAAGAGTTGCCAACTTTTGAATTCGCTTGCACTAACAAAGTGTGTTACCATTCTAACCAGCCATCTGCAGTGCACAGA
This sequence comes from Lymnaea stagnalis, assembly GCA_964033795.1. Classification (NCBI taxonomy): domain Eukaryota; kingdom Metazoa; phylum Mollusca; class Gastropoda; family Lymnaeidae; genus Lymnaea; species Lymnaea stagnalis. The sequence continues at coordinate 350,047 of CAXITT010000164.1, read as the reverse complement.
CAGACACACATGAAATAACTTTTAAATTGTTAAAAACCTGAACATATATGACTATTTACACTCATTAATTTTTTTTAAATAATGTAATAACCAGTCAATTTTTAAGATTAAAATTTTAATTTAAAAAACATGATTGTTGACGTCAACTACTCTAACGCCCCCACCCCCTTGTCAACAACTGTCATACATTTCCAAACCCCTCCTCCCCCCCCCCTATTTCGTTGACGTAACTAATGGACGCCCCCTTAGACGACAACACATTCTATCAACCTATCAACCCCAACCCCCACATATCAGTTGTTTTTTTAAGTGGAACGTAAAGAAAAATTCCAGATAATTGCTCTAAATCAGATTATTTGTGAGGGGGGGGGGGAAGCAAATGAGTTTGGTGCGTAACATTTTCTTGCGTTTTTCTGCAATTGTTGGCGAAATAAATCTGCGATCAACAAGCGGGCGGGCCATTAGCATATTAATAGAGATGAAAGGCATGGAAAAACGTGGGATTCTTACAAGGGAATGAAATGAGCGATACCGCTGCGTGCATGTCTTTGTGATATGCAAAGAACATTGAGATCATGGGCGCCCTCACGCTTTTTCAGTGTAATGACTGTAACAACTCTGAAGTTTTGGAGGACATTAATTTTATATATTTTAGTAGATTTTGGAAAAGCGTATTTTAAAAAAAAAAATTTTTTACATTTTTATGACAACTAATCTACTTGATTCTACATGAAAAATATATTAAAATGAAGAAGGCTACTAATTAGTATTTTCTTAATTCATTTTTTAAAATCTTTTTTTCTTAAATTATAGTGTAGAACTTGGGCCTCAAAGTTGAATTATTCAGTGGCCTATATTGAAAAAATGTCATGTTTAATTCTGTTGAAATCCTTTAAAAAATTCTTCCTTGTTATCCACTTTTAATATTTGAAATATTCCAGAATAATGAAACTTAAGGAATCTGGGATCATCGACGGCTGGCGACGTCAGTGGTGGTCAGACCCTGTGAAAAAATGTAGTGACAACGACAGGATCAGCACAGTTGACCAGCTGGATCTCAAGTACCTGGCCGGGCCTTTCTTTGTGTTCCTGGGCGCCATGACAGTCAGCATTGTGGTGGTTGTCATAGAGAAAGCATGCATGACAGACAGGTGCAGGAGCGAGAAGAGAAATGTTGTCACGCATGACGTAGCAAGTTTGTGATATGTTGAGATTATTCAACACACGTTTAAACTAGGTCAATTATTGAGAGAATACAAATAATACATGATTAATGATTGAGTTCAGAAAGTGACAAAGTCAGATAGAGCATTATTTTATAGTTCACCAAGTGACTAAGATAGATTATTATATAGTTCAGAAAGTGACAAAGTCAGATAGATCATTATTATATAGTTCAGAAACGAATTAAATCAGATAGATCATCATGCAGAATTAAGTGATTGACTAAGTCAAAAAGATCTTGATAAAGAGTTCAGGAAGTAACTAAGTCATTTATATCCTTATTCAGAAAGTGACTACGTCAGATAGATCATTATTATATAGTTCAGAAAGGAATTAAATGAGATAGATCAGGATATAGACTTAAGTGATTGACTAAGTCAGATACTATACTAGAGATGACAGGGCGTGCATGGGAGAGATGTGATGATAATTGTTTCAGCTACTGAGCAGACAATACAGTTCATTGAGTTAAATGCCAATCCACTGAGCATACAAAAAATCATTGTCTCCATTGCAAAATGCATGCTCACGTGATTAATGACTCCGCAAAACAATGTAAATGTGATGGTGATAAAAAAAAGTATAAAGTTTATTTTCAACACTCTAAATAAATTTGTCTTTATTTATGTTTGAATAGTGGATCAAGGTATTGGATCAAGGTATTGGCTTGTATGTGTATGATGCCCCCCCCCCCACACCTAACCCAACCCCTACTCCGAGGCGATCTATGATTCAATGGGACCCACTCATGGGGTCAGCGAATTCAGTCAGGTTTTTAAATTATTTTATGTGTGCACATTTAAATCTTCTAACTCATTACAATAAGTCGTATTAATTATATTCAGTCAACATTTATTTTATAGATGTAAATTACAACTTATTTCACACATAATTAAGAGCTAGTCCTACTTTATATTGTGTTTGATCTTTCAAGTAACTAGTTAGTAAGAGATTAGAGTGTGTTTAATCTTTCAAGTAGTTAGTATGCAAGAGATTAGATTGTGTTTAATCTTTCAAGGAGCTAGTATGTAAGAGATTAGATTGTGTTTAACCTTTAAAGTAGCAATTATGTAAGAGATTACATTGTGTTTAATCTTTCAAGTAGCTAGTATGTAAGAGATTATATTGCGTTTAATCTTTCAAGTAGCTAGTATGTAAGCGATTACATAGTGTTAAATCTTTCAAGTAGCTGGTAAGTAATAGAATAGAATATCTTTAATCTTTCAAGTAGCTAGTAAGTAAGAGATTAGATTGTGTTCAATCTTTCAAGTAGCTAGTATATAAACGATTAGATTGTTTAATCTTTCAAGAATCTTTCAAGCAGCAAGTATCTAAGAGATTAGATTGTGTTTAATCTTTCAAGTAGCTAGTATGTAAGAGATTAGATTGTATTTAACCTTTCAAGTAGAAATTATGTAAGAGATTAGATTGTGTTTAATCTTTCAAGTAGCTAGTATGTAAGAGATTAGATTGTGTTGACTGGGTGGCCAAATGGTCTAAACTGAGCAAACCTCAAGTTGGTGGTCTGGTGTTCAAGTCCAGCCAAAGACCAGTCAAGCAAAAACATCACCCCGGGTGGATGAGAATCGTTAACCTTGTTCGGCAACTCATCTAAGAGAAGGAAACTCTGAATTCAAACCCGGAGTTGGAGTCCCGTAAGGCGCAAACAATGACATTTCCTGCAACCGAATCCATCCCTGGTCGTCTTGACGTAGAGTCTTGCCACTGGATAGGGTGGGCTCGGACGAGAGAGTGAGGTAGACGCCGCGCAACTCTTCTTCACTTTAAACAAAGTCATCCGCGCAAGTCATCAGTCACCAGTCCTCGACGGACGAACAATAATAAGATTGTGTTGAATCTTTCAAGTAGTTAATAAGTAAGAGGTTTGATTCAAATGTTGCTGTAGAGAACTCTGGAATTTTTAGCATAGTTTTATTGAGGATCGCTCTGACAAAATGGGTCAGAGGTTAACGTCATTGTGACAAGAGGTTGTCTAAATTGTGCCCCAAATTTGTGATTTAAGGGAGTGAGTTCGCTTAAAATCGTTCCTGGATGGTCCAAATATCAAACTGACAGACTCTTAAATAATTAACTATACGTTATAAAAACAAACATAGATTCGTTAAAATATTTGCTGTTTTTTTTTTAAAGTTTTAATGTATGAATCATTATTGTAAATATGGCACTTGTGATTACTTGCTGATACGTGAAAGGAAATATGCGGGGCGATCCAGCAAGGATATCTTTTGTACAGTAAGAGACTGGCACGGGAGATGGAGAACCAGACTAGCACATGTTGCACTTTTTACTATCATCCTTAGATGTCCCAGTAGCCACATGTGCAATCATCCTTAGATGTCACAGACTAGCCCATGGTGCACTTTCTTTGTACAATCATCCTTAGATGTCACAGTAGCCCATATTGTACTTTTTACTAGGGGTGTGCCGGATCCGTTTTTTCCAACCGGATCCGGATCCGGATTTTCTTATGCGAAATCCGCCGGATCCGGATTCCGGTTTCTCCCGGATTCCGGATTTTGGTACTATTGGTAGATACTTCGGTAAGTCAAGGTGGACTACTACTTTTTGTGTATGGGAATTCGCAATCGGCGCCAAAAAATCCGAGTTTTTAATTTTCCGATGTGTGTGTCTATTTATTATTAAATTAGTACTTTCGATATATATTTGAGTTCCGTTCCATTTGGATAAGTGTCTTACGAGAGACGCCATGTTTCTACGCGTTCGCAGCAGGTTATGCAGCTCGCTCAACCTAATTTCGCCATGGGGTTGGCCACGCCCCCCTTTTTAATGGCGGAAGTTGACGATACTTAGGAAATATTAATTTATTATCACTATTTACATCAAAATAATTGATAACTTGTGTTTCAGAATGCATTTAAAGACATTTAAACTGGAATGTTTTAATTTGAGCTTTAACAACCCGGTAGAATCCATATTATAAATGATCAGAATTTACCGTGTGCAACACGTTGTCATTGGCAACCATTCACAGCCACTTGCATAACTGTATCGTAGTACTACCTCAGAGTTTCATTCATAAGAGTTTGCCGTGTGCAAAAACTATTAAACCATTGGTCAGGGAAAGCTTTAATTAATTATTCATGTGCCAAAGTTGAAAGTTTAAACTAAGTCTAAACAGTATTTTAGTGATAAGGCAGGGAATGCGTTGCCTTATATAAACTATATAGTCATTGCGCATGACGGGATTGGTGGAATGAGATCACAGAATGTGGAGATGCAGTCCATGTTAAAAAATGACAAACCAAGTCGTACTTTAAAAATTCATAACTTTAAAACTACAACAGCTAAAAATATGATTTTGGTGTTATAATTCTTTAAAAAATTACATCTTTTCAACTATGCCATTGGTTTATTTTTACAAAAAGTTTAAATTTTCTTATCAAAGTCCCTACACTATTGGCCACTATTAGCGGTGCTGACTCTAGCCTCTGGTATGTACGGAATATTAAACATTAAACAAGCTCAACGCTCGAAACAATCGATTAATGTATCGTGATCGTGTGAAATTCGGGAAAGAGAATTACTTTTATTTCAGATTATGATCCGGTGAGTCACAAAATCTGGCAAATTCCGAAATCCGGTATATTCCGGAATCCGGTTGTTCCGGATACATGTAAATCCGGCGGAACCGGATTTCACCGGATAGTGCAAAATCCGGCGGAACCGGATTCCGGACCGGGGTCCGGCACACCCCTACTTTTTACATCATCCTTAGATGTCACAGTAGCCAATATTGTACTTTTTACATCATCCTTAGATGTCACAGTAGCCCATATTGTACTTTTTACAATCATCCTTAGATGTCACAGTAGCCCATATTGTACTTTTTACATCATCCTTAGATGTCACAGTAGCCCATATTGTACTTTTTACAATCATTCTTAGATGTCACAGTAGCCCATATTGTACTTTTTACAATCATTCTTAGATGTCATAGTAGCCCATATTGTACTTTTTACAATCACCCTTAGATGTCACAGCAGCCCAATAGTGTCCTTTTTACAATCTTCCTTAGATGTCACACTGAGATAAGTTAAAAAAATATGTACTCACAAACACAAAATAAACAATTTCAGAGTTTAGATATATTTTTAAATACTAATTTTGGGGTTTAAAAAAACCGGTCCACTAAAAAAACAGAAATCACATTGGATATAAGGGTAACCAGCACTGGCCGAGCTTGGGGAGGAGGGGTGATGACTTCCCCTTGATAACCTATGTATGTGTTATCTCCTTTATTATTGTAATCACCAGCCCTACATCTTGTGGGCTACAAACACTCTGCACTCACCTAGTATGATTTTATGTTTGATGAATGTTCATAAACTATCATGACTCATATCTTAAAAAAAAAAGACATTTTAAAAGCAACTTAGTTCATGCCACTGTTCCATGTTTTAACCTTTATCCATCTTAAAATAAATATTGTGGCTTGTTCCCAGACATCAAATTTAATTATGCTTTTTTTTCCTTGTCTATATAAAAATAAATAATTTAACAAAGAGGGACTGATCAGATAATCTCATTTAATGGCAACTTCATGTAGTACTTAAAAATTATATAGAAGTTATAATTTCAGATAATTTTCAACAGAAAAATATGCTAATACCCGGTACAATATTTTAGTATAATACAATATATCTGATGACATGTATTTGAATTTATAACAACCACAAATAAGTAGAGTGATTTTTATTATTCAATTAAAAATGTTAAATTGAAGTTCATTCTTGCTCCTTCACATACAAAAGCAATAACTAAAACTAAGTTATATATCATCCAAATAGGTTATTAGCGTCCACTGAAAAATGAATTTCTTTTCAGACTTTTATTTTATTTTATTTTTTTTTATTGCATACAATAGGGCAGATCAACCTTGTTTATTTACAATGATGTAACTTACAGTCAAAAATGACAAAAAACTAAATTTGATGATATGCTCTCCAAGCACCTCTGCAAATTTCAACACACACTTTTGAATTGTACATCAACCTTTGAAGATAAAAAAACATTTTAACACATTTTCATATTTCGTGGCATCATTTTTTTGTTTAAAGTTTTATATGATGTCATAACTGCAATACATCTATCCATAACAATCATTAAATTTACCAATTAACGTCCATTATAGCATTTCTGATCAAAGTGCAAATCTCCTCACATCAGAATTATGATGCCTTTAAGCAATAAATATAAAAAAGCTGACAAAGACAAATGTGGATGAAGTGGTAGGGCCATCAGAGAGTCATGTTAACTAAGATGTCACTGACAATGACTTAAAAATTAATTTTATAATTTGAAAATAATAGTTCATGAACTACAGACATTTTTTTTTGTACAATCCAAAAGAAAAACTGCAAAATAGTAATTCTTGGACTATTATTGTGATAATAAATAAATAAATAATCTATGCCTTTAAGATAGGATGCCCATCTGTTACCAACCTTAATTCCCAGAAATTATGCATATTGAACTTATATTAATTGCAGCGTCATATATGGATTCTTCACTGAGAAAAAGACAGCTGTACTTAAGAAAAAAATATCAGCTCTACTGTAGATTAAACAAAGTAAAAAGTATTTTAATCTATTTTAAAATAACTTTAACGCTCAAAATATCAACCCAGTGGTGTCATTATAAACTTTAAAAACAAATCATATAATTTTTTTTTGATGTCAACCCTTATTTTCCAATGAGAGATAAAGAGATGGGAAAACATATTCAATATGGCACATGGTATTTTAATACAATAAAATAATGAGATCAAATTTTATCAATGTAAATCTCACTTACAAGGGATGTCAATAAATTATACATTAGTTATCCTTAACTCCATCATATGGAACAAATAATTAAAAAGTATATGCCGTTGATCTTAGATACTTCATTTCCCATATATCAAGTGATCCTACATTCATGATATTTTTTTCTGAAACTTTTAAATGAATTAAAAAATAGATGTTTTAAATATTATCTGTTATGTGACATTGCTTTATTCCATGGGCCATAATCATACTCTTTCTTGTAAGCTGTAAGTGTGTTTTTTATAACCATGGCAACAGTGACAGGACCAACTCCTCCAGGTACAGGTGTTATGTAACTTGCCTTTTCAGATACACCTGTAAAAAAAATTTGATTTGAAAATTTAATTAAATTATATTATAGTTGTAACACATAAAATATAACAATAAATTTGGTATTTTACTATTTATTTTTTATTGTGTGAAATTTATTTTCATTTTTATGTGTCTTGACAAGAAAAAAGGAAGCGTGCAGGGAGTGGGTTCATATGTGCCCAAGTGATCTACACAGGTTGCACTTCTTTTAATTACAGTGGTACCTCGGTATACGTCCTTAATCCATTCCTGATCCTTGGACTTATACCAAACGTATTTTTCTCATAAGAAATAAAGGGAAGATGATTAATCCCTTCCCATGAGAAAAAAAATCACATTGTTATTGGCATATTATACATTTATTGACGTGGTTGTATAAAATAATTTAAACACTGCTTAATACTAAAATACATAAATAAAAAGAACTTAGGTGAAATAAATGAAAATTTAACACTGGTATCCAGATCTAAAGCAATTTTTCAACATGCACTGAGAAAATTCAGTTATTGCACAAGTCGTTCACTGTATGGTAGCAACTGCCGTATTAACATACATGAGAGGTAAACAAGAGTATTGCGCGGTGTTGTGACTCGTACAAGTATCACATGCGCGATGTGTCATTGTGACACATACAAGTTCTAGCACGCACGCATGTTGTATTCTAAACGAAGGTCTTACACCAAGCAAAATGTTTCTCGTCCAAACAGGAAGCATACCAAGTTGGACTTAATCCAAAGCGGAGGTATACCGAGGTACCACTGTGTATACAACATTTATTTTTTTAACAAGATTTTACTTTGAAGGACTTACCTTTAAAATCCACATCTCCTACCAGCTTAGGTTTTCCATTCTCATCAATGATTCGAGTGATACCAATATCAATGACAATGACACCGTCTTTGACCATGTCTGCTGTCACAAGACCTGGAACACCTGTAGCTGTCACCAGTATATCAGCTGATTTAATGAAGTGCATCAACTGATCTGGGGGAGTGTTCCGGTGGCAGATTGTGGTTGTTGCGTCACCTGAAATAATTATTTTGTACTTTCTAAGTAGGAAGAAAAATCAGGGATTGAACACTGTTAAATCTTTAATTTTTTATAATGGTAGCAGGCTTAACACATTTTGACATCAACTAAATATTTAACTTTTTTTGAATCACTTCTAAATCAAGTGTGTTGTATACAAACACAACTCTACCCTTGTGAAAGCAACTATAATTTTTAAAAGAATCATTTTAATTTTGATTTTTTTTTCAAAGATATTTCATCGTAATGGAAATGTGGGAAACAGGGTATTGAGCCACAGTTTATTTTTCATATTTGTGTTAGACTTTGTTTGTACGCTTTCTTCTTGCGAACATGTTCATTGTTTTGTTTCATACTTTTTCATGTTTTACCATACCTCATTTCAGACATTTCCTTCCACTTAAACCTGATTACAGTCTCTCCCCACTTATTATATTTTGTCTGAAACATTTTCAATTCTAGCATAAAGATTGCACTCTATTTCCAATAAATATAACATGCAATCTACAGTAAATATCCGTTGTGAAAAATGATCTATTAGATGTCTGATGAATGATGAGCATTTTCTTACTTTTTTTGTTTTTTTTGTTACCATACCTGCATTGTTGTCACCTTTTCCATCTGAATGAAGGTGCATGGCAATTGGTAAGCCAACATTTTTAGATCTACCACATACAACAGCATTTTTTCCACGGGTTTCTATTTCTGTTGAATTGGAGAATGAATACTGAATAATGCCTTAACACATAATTCCTGAATTTTAAGTTTCATGGCTGGTTTAATCTGTTAACTTAGTAAACATATTTTTGCATTTGTCTGGGTCACTTAATTTACTTAACAACTGGAAGAGGGGGATTAATACATTTTAAAATAAAAAATATCTTATTTACGTGACTAAAAAACAACATTAATAATGTGTTAAAAATGTAAGAAGTATCCAAAGAATTTTGTAAAGCTTTGAAACGTACTTAATCTTTTGAGAATTTCTAAAACTCCTGATGGCGTTGCAGGTATAAATGCTTTCTGGTCTACACAGAAACGCCCAACATTTAGAACATTGAACCCATCAACATCTTTTCCGGGTAAAACTGCATCACAAATAGTCCTTTCATTTATATGGGGTGGTAAAGGCAGCTGAACCAATATACCATCAACTTCCTCTAAACGGTTCAGCAGATCAATTTCTCTTAGAACTTCTTCTTCTGATACTTTTTCTGGGATGCGCAAAATGTCACATGCAATCCCTGTTATTTTGAATAAGTCAAACAAAAATATAGTGCTGTGCTGAAGAAGAAAAAATTAGTCCAATGTTATTTTTGTGAACTTTTATCTCATGACTCAACCGTAATGGGTAGTATCATTCAAGTTTTCATTTTAGCATTCCATTCATGGGGAAAAGAATGATTTAACACATAAATGTTCTTGGTTTTCTGCCATTTTTTCTCTCTCATTAGGTACCTTTACAATCTGGCTGGTTGTTCAGTGAATAACTTAGCAGTAATAACATGTTATATATCACTGGATTCAGAATTGAATGGTCTATTATTTGATACCAATTATGAGATCACAGTTGATTATGTTTTTTTATTTATGGCCAAAAGATTAAGTTTTTAGGTGTGCTACATTTTCCCAAAAATGCAAACATACCACAAACAGGTAGAAGCAAAAAAATAAGTGTTTAGTCTTAAGTTCAAATTATTGTTATATTTAATCAATGGCATTCATTTGTAAAACACATATACAAATTTCAAGCAATTTTACCATTATTTGTATTAATTATGCCACTTTTAATAATACTTCATACTATTTTTTTAAATAGTGCATTTTTTAAATTATATTTTTAATTTTTAAAAAAGTTAAAGAAAACCAGGTAAGTACTTCATGAGAGAAATACAATTATTATTAGCAAATAATATAAGTGAAGGTGGATAAATTTTACATATTTTTTATTAAACATATACCACATTGGGTTCAAATAAACATATCAGTATGAAATATGACCACTACTGTTTTTGAGAAAACACATTTATATAACAATGGCAGGACAAATTTTTCTCTTTATTTTATAAACCTAATAAAGATTTTCAAATTATATTATATCTTTATTGTATATAACCATTGCAGTTTTAACATGTTATTGCTATGTTATAATCATTTATAATGCTGCGGCAGAAACATAAGCATTGTCAAAAAAAGATTTTCACTGCCTTATTAATTCTACTAAGGAACTAAAAAGAATAAAGCTATAAGATCTTTTTAATTATTCAAGATAAGCATTTTATTTTCATCAGATTAAAATAAATATGACTATAAACCCAACACTAGAAAATTAATTAAAATGAAAGAATAAGTCTCTTACCAGTCTTGGCCGCTGTTGTTTTCTTCTACTATTCTAATTGTTGTCCACATTATTTGCATTTTTTCCAAAGCAGATATCTTTTACCCACTAACTTTATCACATTCCAATCAACTAGACACAGCTGTTAGATTTAGCTTAGCTAACTAAAAAGACAGAACCATTTATATTGTTTAGATATTGAATCTTGCCAGGGCCAATAGTTCTTTACTGTTGTGTTATTCATACCAATATTGTGTTACATTTATGAAATGAGTATGTATTTATGTATTCTCTCCTGCTCCTTATGATTATTTATTTTACTCGATCCAGTAAAATATTTGCATGCACTTACTTTTCATCAGGTAAAGATGAAATTAACTGTACCTGCTTATCAGCAGTTTACTTTTTTTTTTGTCATAGAAACTTACTAAATAGTTATAGGTATGTATGTTGGCCTAAAACAATTTATGACTTCCATTATCCAGTGAATAAACTCCTTTATATCCAGTAACAGATCACACAAGTGGGGCTTGCAGGTTATGAGTCCAATGAATTTTAGAATTGTTGTTTATCAGTTGGAATGTACAGTGTTAAAATCAATTTGGCTAAGTTGCCATGACATTGCAGCTGCAATTGTTGTGTACATTTACAAAGCATCTCCAGCCTTATTGATGGAAACTGAATTTGAAAAGAGATAAAGATGAATGTACTCCTTATCTTGTCTTGTTTTGAACAGGTTTCAGTAGTTAGCTCAGGTCATATCACAGGAATAGCATTGTCATGATGATTGGGTTGTCCAATATCCTAGGCACCACTCTGACACTCTGAAATTATAATCAAATATAAGCATTACATATAAGCTTAGGTCTTATAATTTAAAAAAAACTGAACAAAACTAAATACATTATTCCATTAAAAATTATAAAAATTCAAAATTAAGAGCTGTTTTAAATCCAGACTAAAATATAGACCTAAAAATCATTGCCTCCTCTAAGCGTATCCAATGTAAACAAAGGAAATGTCGAACAACTATGCCTATGAAAAAAAATAATAATAAAATATACACTTGATATACTGGAATTATAAATGACTACAAATAAGCGTAAATACTTAATTTCAATAATTATGTAGTTCAATGTAACAGTATATCAATGTAAACGTATTTTTTTCCATTAATTCCACAAAATTTGAGATGTTTTAGACCCGCCGTAACAAAGAAAAAAATCTTACCATTGATAGCACACTTTTGATCTGGTGAAACTATACAAAATCATCAGCAATCAAGTCTTTTTCTTGTTTTTATCGGACTATTATCACGTTTTGACTTTAAATATAATCAACAACAACATTAGAAGATAAATTCGGAGCCTGTTTGTCACAGTGATTGCAACCACCCTTCGCCGAACTTTAACAGGATTGGCAATATGGCAGACGAAAATAGCGTCATTAACAAAAAAAGCACGATGCTGGGGATACATTTTTAAAATTAAAAATCTAAATTTACTCTTAAAATTGATTTTTTAAAAAAATTTATCCAAAAAATTTTACTTGCCCGTTCAAAATAACTTTGGTATGTAAAAATGTGATTAAAAAATCAATTAATGATCCATCGACCAGCCGTGCCCGAATAGTCAAGACAACGTACCTTGAGAGTTAAGCCAAAAGGGTTAAGAGAGCTGGTGGAATAGTGATTTGTTTATTAAATTTGACTTTGTTTATCAAGTGTGAGTTCCTTAATCAATGAGAAAGATTATCATCATTTTTTTTTTTAAATACCTGTGTAATGAGCAGCAATTGCTTTATTTCTCACATAGACTATACTTGCTGCATCATTGCCAACTAAGAGAACTGCAAGACGTGGTGCTCTTTTTCCAGATTCCACAATGCATTCAACTTCAGCTTTAATTTCATCTTTTATATCTTGTGCTATGGCCTTTCCGTTGATCACAATGGCGGAACAGCTGTAAAATAAAATATGATAATTAGGTAATCACACCTTCAACTTTTATGGGTAGTCAAAAAGTATACACTCTAATATTTTAAAAATATTGACCCCTGCATGTGGGTTATTTGTAACTTTAAAAAAAATAGGAAACAAAGATTATATAAAGTAATGAATTCAACAAAGAGTTTTCCTGCCAATAAACTTTTATAGAAATAATCTGACAAATGGCTTGTTTAAGCCGATGAGTCAATGATAAAATACTTTTGGTGGATATTATCCAAATGGCTTGTTTAAGCCGATGAGTCAATGATAAAATACTTTTGGTGGATATTATCCTAAGTGGAGATTTCCCCCCCCCCTCCCCCCCAATATTTAATATTTTAAGCAATCTTTTAAAAGGACGTAATAAGGTATACTGGTGTACTGTGAGGTCTGAATTAACATAGATTTATATAATTTAAACAATCATAAGAAACATATACAGGAGTAACTTACAAGATCACTTCTATTGTATTTTTAAGAAAACATTCATTCTAGGGTCTCAAATTCAAACTAACCCAAGACCCACATGATGAATTCAAATTGAATTACAATGGCACACATGTAACTTCTTTTGGCAATCAAAATGGTTCATTTGTACTGGATGTGCACACTGACAGAAGTATTGTATGTTACAATAATAAAAAGTTTTGGACTGTGATAAAGCTTTAAAATAGATTAATTAGACACGAACAATTTGTGTCAATATTACAAGAATCTTAGGGACATGCTAGTTAGAAGCCACCTCCCTGCTATTAAAGCACATAAAGCCACCAAAAGTTGCAACTGTAGCCGTTGTAACACATGTCCCTACGTGATTGAAGTTGATAAGATCACTTTCCCTCTGGAAATATTCAGATTAAAAGATGGCTTTACCTGCACAAGTCGCAACGCGATTTACACCATCCTTTGTAAAAAGTGCTGTAAATTATATGCATGAGCGACAGGTCGTCGCCTTGGAGACCAGTTTAGAGAACACCTCTATAACATAAATAAACAGTCTCTCTGTCCTGTCTCCAAACATTTCAATAGCACTAACCATGATGGAATGTTAGACATCACAGTTACTGGTATACTGTATACTAGTAACACACCGGATCGGATCTATATGGAGAATAAATTGATAACAAGATTTGGTACGTTGACTCCATACAGGATAAACCAAATCCACAATTTACGTAACTGCCATGTATTTTTCCTGTTTGGTGTTTTACATTTTACTCCAAGTCACTTCCTTTTTATTCTTCTATACTTTGTTTCTGTCTGGTTTTTTGCGCCCACTCTTATTTTTTCTCCTTTTTTTTTTAGGTATGATATATCATAATATTAATATATTATATGTATATATATATATTATGTGAATTTAATTTATACTTATTTAAATGTTTTGTTGTGTCTAATTAATTTATATAATTACAACTAAGTATGTTATAAGTTTCGGTATTTTCAAAATCAAAACTTTCTAGATAAATAAATATTTTGCCTATCTCATTTTACGTGAAAAACTTTAATAGAAATTTAATTTAAAAAAGGGGNAGAATAATTACTGGCTGTCCACACTTTTGGTTTGTAAAAAAAAAAAAAAAATTAATTAATTATGGATGCCCCCTCTAGCCTCTATTCTATGATCTATGTCAAAGTAAGTACCAGGTACCTAATACTAATAATAAACTAATACTAATTTTTAACAGAAGTTAACCAACTCTTCTTCAAAATTAATTTTTATTTATTATTCACCTAGACTTTGATGTATGTGTGTGACATACTGATATACCTCTACTGGGATGAAATCTCTTGACCTTGTCATACCGAACAAAGGACAGTTGCCTCCTTTGAGCTTGGCTTTTTGACGATGGTGTTAGTGTTAGTAGTGTTCGGAGTGCCTGCACATTAAAATTTAGATTAACGTTTTTATAACACAAGAACATTGAAAAGAGTGCTCGTCGACCAATTTGTGCAATTATGAAAGTAACCATTTTCGATTAACTCTTTATTTATTATAAGTTTATGGAGTAATTTCCCAGTTAATACTTTGAAAAATAGCTCATTTTAATAATAATTGAATAAATGACCGTCGAAATCTTTTCCGGTAACGATTGTTTCTGTTGTCTAGGAATGGTCACTCTATGTACCGAGTTACGAGCTTCTGTAAGCGTAATGCTTCAATCGACAAAGTTAAAGAAGTTTCATATCTTTTGCTACGTTTGTAACAAAGTTTCATGAATATAAAAGATTTAAATAATATTTAGCCAATATTTATTAAATTCCCAGCAGCTTTTTTAAAAATCGTTTTCATATTAGAATTATAAACAAATTGCCTCATCTGTTTGCAAGGATTTTTTTTTTTTTTCAAGATAAGAATTTATCAGAAATCTAAAATAAAGAGGATCTATTTTTTGTTGGTAGTCCTATTGTTTTAGAATGAATAAACTCGTATTCCTAATTTGTCAATTTAAAATAATTATGTGGATTTGGGAATACAATATGTTTTGATTTTTAAATTATATCTAAGTGGTTATTTGCAATTTATCTGAAAAAAGTTATAATTGTTTGAAACTCAAAAAAATTCAATCAACTGAATATTGGGAAATTTCTACTATTTTGTTAACAACTCATGTCTTGCTTACATAATAATACCGTTTATATACGTTTTATAAAAATGACCAGTTTTGGTAACCCATAAAAATGAATAGACCTGTCTATTTAACAGTTTTTTCTCTTCTTTTTGACTATGGTAAAACGTAGATTATATTTAGCAAAGGTAATTATTTCACGTAAGTTGATTATTATAAGTATTTTTTTTTTCATTTGCATTTAACATATAAAGTGATGTTAGCAGAGCTTTAGTGATGACATTTAAAAAAAAATATTTATTTATTAACCAAAGTGGTTTAATTTTTTTTTTGAAATGAAAGCCACATTAAAATTTTATAATATTTTAAACAAAATGCATAACACAACGTCAAAAAGAGTTGTCTCGTGACATTTCGAGGCCCACTTTTTGGTTTTATCCTCCCCCAACCTTGCATTTAAAGATAATAAGGAAGAAAATATCCACTTCACATCTTTAAGCCCTAAAATATCCAAGGCCCACTGCAGTCTTAAGGGTTGCTGAGCTCACACGATGTTTCTAAGTCTAAGGTTAAGTGACACCTATGTTTTTTTTTAAATAGCATATCTTCCGTTTCTCTCCAAGTTTAGAATGTTGCAAAACTAAATTAAAGTATTTGCTAACATGCATTTCTTTATTTTGAATTTATCAAACATTTTATAAGGACTATAAAGATTTAATAAGCAAGGGAAAATGCATACCCTCAAGGGTGCTACAACTGGAATTAATTTAAATCATGTCCCTCTTAGGATATTGCGGCATAAGGTTGTCTTTAATCATTATTATGGCTAATTTTGTCGCTTCCCATGCGAAAGTTTGAAATGTCACCTCAAAATTGTCTAAAAGAAATACCAAATTCAAGTATGCACCCAAATGCACCCCTGAATTTTTGAATTTATATGACTGTCTTCAGCACCCTCAGCTGCTACACCCCTTTCTTCACGCTGATCAATGTTACAGTATAGGTTTGTATATATGCTTTTGCAAAATGATTACCATGGGGCACGCTACAATTTGAGTGAATTCAGTTTATGTATGGCACTAGCACCATAATGCCTCCCCAGACCCTTAATAAATTACTTGCCCTGATCAAAATGTGTTATAGAGACATTGAATTCAACTATACTCCAAAATGCACCTCTTGATTTTGAAATAATAAAAAAAATGCTCCTCAGACTCCACCACCGCTCAAGATTCATCTTACTTACTTATGCCTTTTACCCGGTCGGTCTGGGGCATAGTGCATCTAAAATAATTTTCCATTCATCTCAGCCCTGTGCTTTCCTTTCTAGTTGCTTCCAGGTGTATCCCATACTTTGTGTGTCTGCCTCTAGCCCGCGTTTCCATGTATTTTTAGGGGCTTCCTCTTTTTCGTTTTCCTGTGGATTTCACGTTAGGGTTTGTCTGGTGATGTTATCTGGGGGTTTGCGGAGAGTGTGCCCTATCCACCTCCATCTTTTCATTACGATGTCTTCAGCAATAGGCTTCTTGCATGCAATGTTCCCTCTAAGGTTTGTTGGTTAGTGTGCAAAATCATACAGTTGTGTGAAAAGTTTTACAGCATCAATTTTTTTGTGTGGACAATTTTTCAGCCCACAAACACATACACACACTATTGCTTGCATGTCCTTTCTAGTACCCGATACGTCCTTGTTGGTTGTGGAGTTTCACCATTTGATGTTCAGGATTTTTCTAAGGCAAAGTGTTTATGAAGGTGTGTACTTTCTGCTTAATGCTCGCTGTCGTTCTCCAAGTTTCTGCTCCATAGAGTAGGACTGTTTCGACATTTGTGTTGAAAATTCTGACTTTTGTTTGAAGGTTCAGCTCCCATATTTTCACTATATTAGTGTCACCATGGGGCCAAATATTTTTGTCGCTCCCCTTTCACGATACAAACTGTGCAGTTGTCCGAAAAAGCACACCTCAATATAAAGAAGAAGTGAGACCTTGGTGAAAAACCTCATCCTGCTCCTTTCTTCGCTACTGGAAGTAGCTAGTGTGTTTGGTGTCAATTTTTACACCCTCCTCCCTCCCCCACCAAATTCTGAAACGAATTATTTTCAATTAATACCACAAAAGCGCATTTGGTTCCCCTCTAATGTGGTGCTCTGGGATTTATGTCCTATCTGCCACACCTTAGCAACGCATCTGGCCACTGCCCACTGGCAACTGCCACTCCCCCCTAGAAAAACTGAAATGCACCAACCCCCTGGGGTGGGGAATGTCTGAAAGAAGCACTGCGTAAATGTATGCATTCTAAGTTTGGTCTAGATCCATCTATCCATGCAACAGCTATGTTTGAAATTATATTTATATAGCTCATATACTCATATAAGAAAAATACAAAAACATTTTGGTCATTTTGCACCCCCCCCCCACCCCAAGCCCAAGAGTAATACTTATTTTTTAAGTTTACCCCACCCCACCTTTGTAATTCTTTCTGGATAATGATGCCGATGGATATGTTTTCAAATTTTCACTAATATATATATGTATGTGTATATTAAATTTTATTTTTTGACTTTGTTGGTCATCCTCAAAATTCTCTAATAGTCTATTACTACTGACTACTGAGTAATTTACAACTATTAGTCTAATGATCTGAAGCTTTCTCAATCAAACCAAGCCCATCATAATGTCCTCTGGGTCCTCTTTAATAGTGCGATGCAATTTTTTAAAATACCATTAACGTTATTTTTTTGTTGTATGTTACAACATCTATAACAGCCCAAATTCATATAATAAAGAAATAAAATTTTAATGGTCATTTGACCATGACTTATGACCTTTAACCTGCATGGCTTGAACTTTTGTTAAATGGGAGGTATGATTTCAAGATGGCTGCGCCCAACGATGAAAACAATCTGAATAAGTCAATATTCGATGAACTTTCCGAAATAGATCAAAAGAACACCTCTACTGATGATTGGCCAGTTCCAGTAACATTGAAAGAAGAAGCTATACTGGATATAAAAGAAGCAAGAGAAAAGCTACCGTCCAGATATAAAAGAGAAAGTAAGTTTTTTTTGTCAGTCAGTTGAGTCAGTCAGTTAGTTAGTGAGTTGTCGGTAAAAATCAAAAATGATTTAAATGACAAGCAGACAACGTAAGCTACTACTACTTGGTCTTAGACAAAAATGTTGAAATTGAAGTTCTGTAAGTTACAGCTTTAAAAATGAAAAAAATTAAGGCCTAGTTATTTAGAGAGGACTTGAAAAAACAAATTTATTGATACTAACTTTATGAGTAGGATAATTCTAAAGAAAGTTGTTCTTTTTGTCCTGAATTATTTTCCATAACTCTGCCGTCTCTGACTGAGTCTGGTCTTTCTAATTAAGATAACTACATATAATTATAAAATATAATAATATAAGTATAAGAAAATATAAAAATAAAAACTTGACAGAGAATATTTAAGAGCTGCCACTCCTTGGTATCCAAGAAGGGAATGTAGTCAGCATATGACCTAAGTGAAAGTGGTCACTGTTTTGAAATGTTAATAAAATTGTTGGGGTAAGCTACAGGTAGGGTGGTGGGAAACTTTAGTTTTAGGCTAAAACCAAGATACATTTAGCACCAGGGCCGATGTCAACTATTGGTCACAGTTTGGTTTATTACAGTTTTTCATTATTTAGCTCTGTATTTATTTGATACTTATTTTAATTTTTCCTCATTTTTTTATATGTGTCTTAAAAGAGGGGGGTCTCCCCTCCCTAGAATTTATTTTGTTTCTTATTTTTGTATTGAAATTGGGAGGAGGAGTTTGGGGAAAAAACAACACTACACTTTTAACCATCCTGGTCTTTTTTCCGGTGTTAATCTTGGGGTATCAACAAGGAAGATTACCTATTTTTATTTCTTTTGAAACTTGAAAGTTGAATTTTAATAAAAACCAAATTTTTAAACTTATTTTATATTAACTATATCCATCCTCAGATTATGTTTTTTTGACATTGTTAGTACCGTTGTAAGATTGGAGAAATTAATCTCTTATTTGTCTAAATGGCTCGTACACAACAGAAGACGATACCATAAATTAAATACAATAACAAAGAAAATGATACACAAGCTAGGGCTAATTACAATTAATCATTTTAGACAGTTAATTATAATTTACAACATCAAAAAGAGATCAAAACTAAAGCTATAGACTCACAGTTTAATGTTAGCTTGTACCGGTACAATGTTGAAGAAGATAACATGTAGTAAAAAGGTACATTGTTGAAAAAGAAAGTACACGCACACAGAGAGTAAATGTAAACTCACAAATCTTCGTGTCCTAATCGTGTTAGCAAATATTTCTGGCCTGTTTCTGAGACATTTCTGGAATAGGCTTACACTTTGTATTCCTTTCTTGATTTGTATCGATATTTCATTATAATCCTAATTATACAGGCTATAGATTTTATTTAGTTATAAAGAAGGTCAAAGGAGACTATTTTTAATTAGCCACTCCCTAAATGCTGTTCCAAGCTTGGGGTCAGCTAAAGTTCATTCAAAGGGAAAGATGTCGTAAATGTAAACACGTCGTCTACATAACAGACGTTAATAATGTTCAGTGAAGAACCAGAAAGCTATCATCATTATCATTAAGGTCCAACTTTTTGTCCTGTTATCATAAGTCCAGTGTTTGGATTCCCCAAAGTGACATCACTGTGCTTTTGGTGAAACAGCTATTGGCAAAACCCATGCCATTAACTACACAAGTACCAAAATTTATTTTCCCATGCCCATTCTTGTAGATAATGGGATGTTTTAAACAGTTGTTTTCAAGAAAATCCTGGCAGGTGTAGAATGTACCAGAAATTAAATAGTAGACAGCTTAATTCAACTTGCTATATTTAAAAAAAAAAAATTGTAATAAAAAATTGAAAGTTGTGCTCAGCCTCCAATTTTCTTTAAAATGATATATTTCACATTACCCATTTAACGAAGAAATGACAGCAAACCACATTTTTTCCCAACACATACGCAAAGTTTTTAAAAAGATTTTCAAGTTGCCAAAAAAAATGTATACAGGGCTTGTAACTCTCCAATGATTTTTCACTAGCATAAAAATTATTTATCCAAGTATAACATAAATTTAATACATTTAATTGATTTAGTGAATTTAATTATTTTGGTAAAGGCAGGTAAAGATGTACTTATTGGCAGGGTTGACAAAGCAACATTTGGGAAAAGGCCAAACCAAATCAGGAAAGAGCAAAAAGGGGCTAAATGATTTAAACACTATATATAAACTATTGCATTTATTTTCCAAAATGCTGAGGTTCCAAAATTTCATATATCCAAACTTTCCTGTCTTCATATTATTATCATTATCATATTAGCAATACCCATGGGCATGGCTTGTTTCAAACACCCGAAAACATTCCCTATCATGCCCCACAATCCAGGTAAAATCTAGATAAGCATTGTTACATTGTACATGCTGCGATCAGACTGTGATAATATGATCTGCAAACTTGTTAATTAATTATTATTGCATATTGAACACCTGTAAATACAAAGTGACCTCTGGTTTTATTATAATTTTGGAAGCCGCTCACCTCTATAGTATACAATATGGTAGTACAATAAAGCACAATGCGTTAATTAGGTAAAAATATATTGTATTATGTGCACTAAACTATTTAACACAATAACGCAACCTATCCATCGAATTTTTGGTTATCCAACAGCCTTGTTACCAATAATTTCGGAAAAGGGATTCTCTAATGGGTGTATGTATATATATGTATATATATGTATATATATATATAGATAATAAACAACAAATGCTCATCATGTTAAAAAATGACAAGTTAAAAAAAAACATATTTAAAAATGTTTTGAAACAAAATAACAGAATGTGCAACATTGATTTTAACTGTTATGTTAATCAAGTGGTCAGCTGATGATGAAAGTAGTATGCACAGGGACAAGACCCATGTGTTTTATATTCAGCATTGTTGCGAATGTTGTCCCTCAGACAGAGAGCTGAAAAGTTATTGTAACACAAATGAGGTTGGATAACTAGACAGCTTATCTTTATGCAATAGAAACCCTCTAATAGGGTCATTCCTTTTTATCAACATTTTCTTTTGATCAGTCCAGCACTTAAGGAAGAGACAATACAGGTAAATGGGGTCATATTGAGGGAGCCAAATTGTTGTATTTGGCCAATGTTGAAAATTCTCCTCAATAAGTGTCCACCATTTTAAGTATTAGAAATTACACAGATCAAAATCATTTCTCGTAAAAATATTAAAGGAAATGAATGCTATTGAAATATAAAGTGGATAATATTTTCATTTAGAAAAAAAAAGAAGAATGGCCAAAAAAAAAATTTTCAAGGCCAACCATCTAGGAAAAGGCCAAATTTGTGGGATCTGGCCTTTAAAAGCTAATCTGGCAATGCTGCTAAGTGACATGGGTTTAGCTAAGAGTTTTTTCACCCCAAGAGCAATGTCATCACTTTGGGGAATCCCAATACTTGACTTAGGTGAACAGACCCAATTGCTGAACCTGAAAGATTTGTATAATAACTTTCCTGTTCTTCACTGAGCATAATTTGTGTCATAAATTAATTCTGAAGCTCAAAAAGTTTAATATGAAATAAATTAAAATGATAATTTCCATTTGTTTTTTATTAAAATTCATATTGCAAGGTTTTAAAGAAATTTAAAAAATAGTAATAAACTCATCCTTGCTGATACCCCAAGATAAACACCAATGGATAAAAGACCTACAAAGTGCTGTCTGGTGGTTTGTTGAAAAAGAAGTACCTGTATGCTATTCATCACTATCATTTCGCCATTTCACAGAACATTTTAACATAAATTTCTGGGTGAGATACCGAAAACCCTTCTTGCACTTTCAAGACAAAAATTGAAAAAAAAACGAGCAAAAGAAAAAAACTTTTATCAAATAACTACAGAGCTAAGAAGCAAACTCTTTTGAATACAGAACTATGACCAGTATTGACCTGGAGAATCTCCATGTCTTATATACTGTAGAATGCATCTCCAGCCTTGCGGCTATGTAGATCTTAGCCAGTATGATTACATTGTTGGAATCTAAATTAATATTTGTAAGCTACTGTTTATAGCAAACTTGTAACAATGGGGTTGTTTTGGAAAAAAAACAAAATAAGCAATTAAAAATGTTAATACATGTATTCATAACATGTATGTGTCTTACTAAGTTGATTGTAATAGAAAATAACACTACATAATATGAAAGTGGTTAGCAACATAAACCGCCTGGTATAAAAATTTACTAGAGCACAGGTTCCCAGCCCATAGAACATGACCTCCAATGGGGTTTGCAAAGGGATTTCTGTTGGGTTGCCAAGTGAGGTTGTACTATGAGAGCTATTAAATTTTAAAGTTTTCTTTTTTAACTTGTGTTTTATAGTGAGTTACAAGTTCATCAATCATGGCATCAAATATGATCATTAAATACAATTCTAAAACATCTAGTTTTGTTATGTTTTCATTGCCAAAAAAGGATCACTTTGCTTACATATTATTGTGGTCATGACTTGACAATGCTTAAGAATTGGTTGACTAGGGCTAATAATAAAATAGCATAGTAAATCAGCCCAGTTAACTAGATTTTACAGGTCGTTTCTTATAGCTACAATTTGTGACAATTTGTCATTGGTATTTTAAAAGTGTGTACTCCAGATTTCTAAGGATGGGAAAGTTTCATAGGAAGTCTTTTGTTGACTAAAAATTATTCAGGATCAGGGAAGAGAAACACTACATATAGGTCATGGAGGTTACCCATGTTTACTACCAGTCATAAATCCTCATTCCAAAGATTTGATTTTTAGCTCTATTAATTTGATTTATGTTTTTGTTTCCCATTTTTTAAATTTTTTTCTTGAAAGTGGGCTGAAGGGGCCTGAGAAAGTAACTCCTGACCCAGAAAACTATGTTGAAATGTATCACGATATGATTGAAATGAATGGCATTCAGGTCCTTTCTTTTTTAACCAATCTAAAGGCAGCACTTTAAGTAATGTGCCGTCTTAGGAGTATCAGCCTTAATGTTTCTCAATTCATTTCCAGCAGTATTGTCTAAAAAATGTGCGAGTGTTGGTATGGCTTATTTTATCGATCGTGACACACCTACACCCTGCAAGCGACACATTTCTGGAAAGCACTGTAATATAATGATTACATGATAATCTGATGTGATCTTTTCAAAGTATATGATTAGTTGATATACTGATATGATTTTTTTCAAGGTCTATGATTACTTGATAATCTGATATGATTTATTGAAGGTTTATGAATACTTGATAATCTGATGTGATCTTTTCAAACTCTATGAATACTTGATAATGATCCTTTCAAAGTCTGATGATCATTGATCAATATTTTTGTAAATTAATAGTAACTATCTACTTCCATTTTGTTTTTGTTAGGGTCCAAAATTCACTTGCGTCTTTAACAACTGGACTGATTACAGTTTTATATTTAGCTTTCTTTGTTTTTCTTGTGATGTTTTTACTTTTGAATAATTTCTGACTACTGAAGTATGCCCTGTTTCCGGCCGATATACTTTCTTTTACTTCTATTAGTAATTCATTTAATAAAGATCCTAGGTATTTTTTAATGGATTTAATTTTTCAAAAGTGTGGTTTCTAATTTTAATGGTTTAATCTGTCTGTTCTTCTCTTATCTTAGTCATGTAGTTTTTTTTTTTTTGGTTGTTAACTTCCAGCCCTACTGGTAGCGATGGATTGTCTAATTGATCAATATTTTTTTATAAATTAATAATTACCATCTAATTCACGGATCAATTCATTATACATTTGATGGGATTAATGAAGTCTTGAGAACTTTTCAATGTCTGGTTCTGTAGTCATTCAGCATGACTCTTAAGCTTATAACAAATATGGCATCTATTTTTTTTTGCATGCAGCAAAATTATGTGACAGCTGCAAAATCATTTCTCTCCCCCCCATCATCTTGATCATCATCTGTGGCGCTACAGCCCATGTAAGGCCCTGAACTTCTCTACTACATCTTTCCATTCAGAACGATCCATGGCTTTCTGCCTCCATGTGCGAAACCCCAACTGGTGTAAATCCTTCTCTATATCGTCGATCCATCTCAGCCTTGGGCGACTGGTGAGTCGTCTGCCCCTAGGTTTCAGCCTGAATATCACTTTTGCTGCTCTACATTCCGGCATCCTTTCAATATGTCCTGCCAAGCAGTCTGCGTTTTTTGTTGCTGTTGTAACCATGGCTGGTAGGGGTGTAACGGAATCCGGTCCGGAATCCGGTTCCGCCGGATTTTGCACTATCCGGTGAAATCCGGTTCCGCCGGATTTACGTGTATCCCAAACAACCGGAATCCGGAATATACCGGATTTCGGAATTTGCCAGATTTTGTGACTCACCGGATAATAATCTGAAATAAAAGTAATTCTCTTTCCCGAATTCCACACGATTACGATACATTAATCGATTGTTTCGAGCGTTGAGCTTGTTTAATGTTTAATATTCCGAACATACCAGAGGCTAGAGTCAGCACCGCTAATAGTGGCCGGGCAATAGTACCAAAATCCGGAATCCGGGAGAAACCGGAATCCGGATTATTCCGAATCCGGATCCGGCAGATTTCGCATAAGAAAATCCGGATCCGGTTGGAAAAAACGGATCCGGCACACCCCTAATGGGTGGGTCTTTTTACAATTGGTATAGCTCTTGGTTTGTACGGATTCTCCGGATATTATCTTCTATCAATGGGCCGTATATTTTTCTGAGGATTTTCCTCTCCCATATATTGAGAAGGCTCTCTGCTTTTCTGCTAAGGGTCCAAGTCTCACTAGCGTATGTTACTACTGGTCTTATGATAAAGGTGTATATTGTCTTCTTTGTTCCTCTTGAGAGGCTTTGCTTCCCATTAGATAGGAACAGTTGCCTGCTGTTATTCGTTCTTTCACCTCCGACATTATTTCATTGTGCTCGTTTATAGTTGCCCCTAGATATTTTAATGTTAGCCACTCTCTCAAATTTGTGGCTGTTTATTTTGATGTTGTCATCAGTGTGGGATATATTTTGTATTTGGTTCATTTACGTCAAGACCAACTTTGCCTGAGACATTTTCAAGTTCCCTGAACACTTTAATTGCATCATAACTGATTCTGCCCAGGAACGCTATATCGTCTGCATATGCCAGGTACTGCAGTGTCTGGCTATATAATGTTACTGATGGTTGTTCTGTAATACTTCTCTGGAAGTAGCTGTTTATGGTTCCACTGGTGCTCACATGTATATTTCTAATAACTTTTTCTAGATGATGTTGAACAGGATACATGATAGTAAATCTCCTTGTCTGAGGCCCGATTAACTGAGAACTCCCTCAAGTATTCTCTCTGCACCTTGATTCTACTTTTGGAGTATCGCCATAGGAAATAAAAATACAACTAAACTACTTTCATTGTTTTTAAAATCCTTAATTATTTTCTCAGTTCTCTTCAAGTTTTTCTTGGAGATTAAAGTAACCCATGACAGATCTTGTGTGGGTTAAATTAATATGTAATAGGGAATAAAGATTTGGGTTAACAGGAATTACCTCACTCACAAATCTATATTACATCATATGACATATGCTGTTACTTATGTCTTGAGGTTAGCAGTGAGACCTTAAATTGTGTTTTTAAACGTGTCTGTCTGTCAATTAAATAAATATTTACAAATAATTAAAAAAGTTAAAAGCAAGACCTAATAAAAAAAATTATTAAAGGGAATGATATTTGTCAAAGAAAATCACTTATATTTTCATCAGCTTTAGGCACAAAAACAAAACAAAAATAAAGTTATATTTTAAAATCAAAGTAAGGACATCATCTTGAGAAGAAAGCACTTTACTATTTTACGAGTTATGTCCCTTGTATAAATAGTGCTGTACATTTTTTTTTTTTTGTGTGGGTATTATGACTGCTCTGATTTATTTAAATTGTCTTGTTATGATTGCAATAATTACAATAAATTTTAAATAAGTGTGTTTAGTAAGCTTCAAGTATAATTCTATTTTATTTGTGCACCTTACTCTACTTTGGCCACATATAATTTCGTTATTTAGTTACAATTAAGGTGTGTATTGGAATAAAATTATATGGTATTTAATGTCTAACATCCAATCTACTACGTATTTATAAATAAAATGTAATCTTTAATATGACCAAGTCTTTTTGTGAGTGCTTATTCAAAGCATCAAATATATTATTATATGTACAGTCTATTCATTTAATTATTTAATAATATCAATAATGTGTTTTAAAAATCCTGAGGTAAAACAAGTAACATTTTATTGTATTAGATATTTTGACATATTTGGAAAATTAAACCAAATATGTGTGTGTATGTGTGTGTGTGTGTGTTATTCTGACTTGACAGTCTTGTCTACAGCACATTAAACAAAAGCAAGGAAGAATAAAACTCATGTTTGTTGATATGTAGTGAACTCTTTTGAGACACTGTGTCCCTCTACTACCAATTGATGAGTGGGTTGATACAGCCCATGATGACTCTAAGTCCCTTTACCTCCAATTGATGAGTGGGCTGTTAAAGCCCATGATGACAGTATGTCCCTTTACCTCCAATTACTGAGTGGGTTGATACAGCCTATGACGACTGTATGTCTCTTTACTTCCGATTGACAAGTGAGATGCAACAGGCCATGATGACTCTTCAAAGGAAGCCTTTATTCCAAGACTGAGGAGACACTATCTGAGCATAACTTTGTACAAATGTTCATCGATTTATCGCATCTGCTTCAACGGGCTGTAATGCACTTGCTGATCTTCCTCTCAGTGTTACTGCTTATATTTTTCAAGTTAGATATTGTTGGATAGATTAGATTGGTTTATTTTAGATATGGGCTTTGAACTGAGCACACCGAACTCTAACCCTGCTGACAAATGAACCCGAACTTCAACGTCACCGAGTACGAACATGCTTTTATTTCAAGTAATATAAATCCCAGTGTACTATATCTTAAGAAAAGTTATTTATTAATGTTTTTTGTGTGGTTAATTTCTATACAAACCCTTAGGGTATTAATAGATCAAATAGATATGTGCATTATTTAAACTGAAGCAAAAATTAATTTCAAATTACGAGTGGTTGCCGAACCCAATCTTTAGTTGTAATCGAAACCCGCTGACGACTGAATCCGAATCGAATTCTGCCGGCGACCGAACCGAACCCAAACGGAACTGACCTCTGCTGACGGCCGAACCGAACCTACACAAAAACAAAAAAGGGTTCGATAGCTCGATTCCCATCATTATAAGTTAATTTAGACAATATGGAAGATATTTACGTAAAGTTGTTGATAGAATCAGATAAGACGGATTTTGTAGACTACATGGGAGATATCAACGTGAAGTTGTTGATAGAGAAGACGGATCTTATAGACTACATGGGAGATATCAACGTGAAGTTGTTGATAGAGAAGACGGATCTTATAGACTACATGGGAGATATCAAGGTGAAGTTGTTGATAGAGAAGACGGATCTTGTATACTACATGAAAGATATCAACGTGAAGTTTTTGATAGATAAGGCGGTTCCTGTTATACTACATGGGAGATATAAACGTGGCTAAGCGGCAGGCTGTTTAAATATAGACAATGTGAGAGCTTCTGGTGTGTCCTGCTTCCTTTTCAAAACCACCCGTCCTCCAACCGCACATGTTTTATATCAATAGTACTGCGTGAAAAATATGCATCGAGCGTCATGAGTGGCGGTTGAACTCAGATAAATAGTTGTGATTTATTTTGTTTAAAGGGAGGCAACTATTATTCGGTTTTGTTATTTTTCGTGTTCCCCTGTCACGCAGCCAGCTCTTTCTTTGCCTTACGTCTGAACTCCGGTAAATCGGTTGATTTTGTTTCTTTCTCGGATGTCACTGTTGTTCCACATCGTTGTTGTGTTGCTGCACACCACACGGGACTGGGACATGGGTCGCCCTTTCACATCGTTGTTGTGTTGCTGCACACCACACGGGACTGGGCCATGGGTCGCCCTTTCACATCGTTGTTGTGTTGCTGCACACCACACGGGACTGGTTCATAGGTCGCCCTTTCACATCGTTGTTGTGTTGCTGCACACCACACGGGACTGGTTCATGGGTCGCCCTTTCACATCGTTGTTGTGTTGCTGCACACCACACGGGACTGGGTCATGGGTCGCCCTTTCACATCGTTGTTGTGTTGCTGCACACCACACGGGACTGGTTCATGGGTCGCCCTTTCACATCGTTGTTGTGTTGCTGCACACCACACAGGACTGGGACATTGGTCGCCCTTTCACTTCCGACAAGTGTGGGCCTAAGTCTTTTACCTGGCCTGGTACAGGAAGGTAATGTTATTTTTGTTGTACTGTGACTATTGTTTCGTAAGCCTTTGCTATAAAATGAACTACAGTATCTTCTCTGTCGACTGGCTTTTTGTACAACGTCATCTCTATTCCGGAATCCGGCAACTGCCTGTTCCTATCAGTTGGGTTATTTCTTGACACAAACGGTTGACGAAGGCAATGCACTCTTATTACGAGATACGGCAGTAGATTTCGTTGCATATCATAGAAAATGGGATGTTAACTCTTTTTTTTTGTAACACATGGACCCGGTGTAAAAAACCCACCCGGTTAAGCACTAGTATTAATGATTATAATAACTATATTATGAGTAAAATAATAAAAGTATCTATATTCTGTAATATAATAGGATAATTATGTAATTGGCTGTTCAAAAAACAGAATGTACTCAATAGGTTACAGAAATAATTTTATTGTTTATCACAAAATTTTCAACCTCACCAAACATTCTACTAAACGCAACTCCACATCAAGAAGAATGTTTCTATCCCCAGAAAATTAGGATTTCATCCCAACAATGAAACAACCCCACTGTAGTAGTGACATCTGCAATCGAAGACTTAAATTACACTTTCATTTTTGGTTGTCCCATTTTTATGATTATTTTAATTATTTTTAATATTGGGCGCGACCCAACGTTTGTCCACCTCTGATCTGGCTTCTTTGTCTGATTGTAGGCAACCAATAGATTTAGATCAGATTCCATACTTTTGTTCGTCCACCACCATCGACTAGGACTATCCAGTCATCCAGTTAGGGGAGAGGGTGGGTTACGGTGAGTTCGTAGGGGCTTGCTAGTCCGATCAGTGTATGAAATCATCTCTGGCACTGCGGGCAAGGGATAGCTGCTGCAGTCGGTGGTCTAATGTTGCTCTTTCGGGCTAGCCTGCGTGTCTCAGCTGTGGTATCCTACTGGCTTCATGAGATAATAATAATAATAATAATAAAGTTCATTTCAAAAACACGCTTCATCCCCAAAGGCTCGAAGCGCGGTACAAAGTCAACAAAAAACAAATCTATAATTTACCACATTTAAAACAAACGCAACACTACAAAAACTAATTACAAGCATACATTGTCAAAGTCTTTCAACCCATTTCAACCGTGAGCAGCACATCTAATATACATTAAATGGAAAATATGGTAGACAATCATCCCAGAAAGTGTTTGCGAAATAAATGTGTCTTTAAATCGGTTTTAAAAGACTCCAGTGTCTGGATGTTTCTGAGATCGAGTGGAAGGGCGTTCCAAATTGTTGGACCAGCAAACGCGAAAGTGCGCTTTCCGCAAGTCTCAAGGCGAACACGTGGTGTCAAGAGTTTGCCACTGTCGGATGAGCGGAGTTGTCTGGTTGGTACATAAGGCGTCAGCAGCTCTTTCAGATAGGACGGCGCCAGGCCATGTAGACAGCGGTAGCACAAAGTTGCGATTTTGTACTCTATGCGAGCACGCACCGGCAGCCAATGCAACTCTCTCAGAATTGAATTTGCATGGTCGAACTTGCTTTTGCGGAGAACAATTCGAGCCGCATTATTCTGTGCTATCTGAATTTTATCAAGGAGCATAGCTGGAAGACCCACCATGAGAGAATTGCAATAGTCCATGCGTGATAGCACAAATGCAGACATCAGCCTCTTCGTTGCATCAATTGTTAGGAAGGGCCTGATGTGGCTAATCCTGCGCAGCTCTAGAAAAATCGCCTTGCATAGCATGTTAATGTGACTTTCCAAGGTAAGTCTTCTGTCTAGGTAGACACCCAGGTACCGCACTGTTTGAGCTAACTCAATACGCACTCCTGAAAGAGTAATTGATGTCGTGTTATTTGCAGATTTTTGCTTCTGAGCGGTCGCGATGGGGAGCAGCTCAGTCTTATCATCGTTCAATTTGAGCTTGTTTATGGTCATCCAAAGTTTAACTGATTCAACTGTCTTCTGTGTCATAGTGAGCAGCTGAGGGAACTTAGAGGGGAGCACGGATTGATGAATTTGAGTGTCGTCTGCGAACATGTGGTATTGCATGTCAAACTGATGGATCTCTGCGCCCAGGGGCTGAATGTACATCGTGAAAAGCACCGGGCCTAGGACCGAGCCCTGGGATACTCCGAATTCGATATTGGATTTCTTCGAAGTCAGGCCGTTTGAAATAACTGACTGGACCCGATTAGTCAGATATGATCGGAACCAACTCAGGGCGGTATCAGTGAGACCGAACGTTTGTTGCAGACGCTGGAGCAGTATGCCGTGGTCGAGCGTATCGAAAGCTGCCGATAAATCGAGTAAAGACAAAATCGATACCCGGCCCTCATCACAAGACGACAGAAGGTCGTTTACGACGCGCAACAGAGCTGTCTCAGTAGAGTGATGCGCCCTGTATGCTGATTGGAATAGTTCAAACAAGTCACATTGAATGAGGTGATCCAATAGTTGGCGGAGAACGACTTTTTCTAATATTTTGGATATAAATGGTAGATTTGAGATGGGGCGATAATTTTCCATCACATTTGGGTCAAGATTTGATTTCTTTAATAATGGAGTGACGATCGCCTCTTTAAAAGATTATGGAACAATACCTGTAGCTAAGGACTGATTTATGATATAAGTGATGATAGGGACAATTTCATCCAGACATTCATACAGGAGCCCTGCTGGAAGAGGGTCAAGAGAACAAGACTTTCTTGGGGTATCAGCAAGGATTTTCCTCACATTCGATTCACTGACCTCAACAAATTCACCCATAGAAGAGCCATTGAAGGGTGAGAATTCTGGAGCAGTATCGGTGCAACTGTCAAGTTTCGCTCTGATCCTCTTAACTTTTGTAATGAAGTAGTCATTTAGAGCGTCTGGCAGCTCTTCTACGGCAATATTATTTGGCAGAGATGTAGACTTGTTTTTACCGGTCAGCTGACCCACAATGCGAAATAGGTCCTTGCTTGAGCTGCTGTCTATAATCTGATGACTAACATGCTCTGTCCTAGCTGCGAGGACTAACTTTTTGGTTCGTTCCCTTTCGTCGACAAAGATTTGTCTGTGCACGGTCAAGCGCGACTTCCGCCATTGGCGTTCTGCACGTCGCTGATTCTGCTTTGCTTCCTTAATTTCGGGCGTGAGCCATGGGGCGGAAGGGCGGTCCCTTTCTTGACAGCTGATCTCCACCTGGCTCTGTCCTGGGTTGTCTGCACCCATTCAGTAGGGTTGATGCTGAAGGTCTTTAGTGCCGCTTTTGGTGAGTCTTAGTAACGCTTTTTTTTTTTTTACCTTCTTGGGAGCGCTTGTCTGTAGTAGAGACCGACCGAATTTCGGCTTCGGTTTCGGCGCCGAAAGTGGCCATTTTATCCCTTTCGGCCAAGTTTCGGTTTCGGCCGAAACTGAAAAGTTAACTTTCGGCTTAATTTCGGTTTCGGCCGAAAGAGAAAAGTTAACTTTCGGTTTTTCTTCGGTTTCGGCCGAAATTGACTTAGACTTTCGGCCATCCGGCCGAAAGCGACTCAGGTGTTCGGTCATTTAATACTCAGCGAAAGCGATATTTAACAACAAAATAAGCGACATTTATGAACAAACTAAACGATCTTTAAAACAAACTAAGCGATCTTTAAGAACTATCTAAGCGATCTTTAATAACAAATTAAGCGATCTTTGAGAACAAACTAAATGATATTTAACAACAAACTAAACGACATTTATGAACAAACTAAACGATCTTTAAAACAAACTAAGCGATCTTTAAGAACTATCTAAGCGATCTTTAATAACAAACTAAACGATCTTAAAGAACAAACTAAACGATTTTTAAGACCGAACTAAATGATCTTTAAGATCAAAACAAATGATCTTTAATAGGAAACTAAATGATTTATAAGAATAAACTAAGCGATCTTTAACAGAAAACTAAATGTTCTTTAGGAACAAACTAAAAGATCTTTAAGAACAAACTAATCGATCTTAAGGAACAAAATCAATTATCTTTAAGAACAAACTAAGCGATCTTTGTGAAAAACTAAGCGATCTTTAACAACAAACTAAGTGATCTTTAACAACAAACCAGGCGATCTTTATGAACAAACTAACCGATCTTTAAGAAAAAATAAAGCGATCATTAACAAAAACTGGACGATCTTAAACAACAAATTAAGCGATCAATAACAACCAACTAAACGATCTTTAAAAACAAATTAAGCGATATTTTAGAACCACAATTTTTAGAGACCCGGTTTAAAAAAATAATACTTTGCATTAATTTTCCCCCCCCCCCCCCACCTCAATTTTTGCCAAATTTTCTCCTAACATACTAATTAAAAAAAATTGTAACGCAATTTAAATTACTTTTATATTAAAATGGTAAAATCCAAAGTATTCATTAGATCAAGGGTCTCAAACTCAAATCACGGGGGGGGGGGGGCGCAGGAGGTAGTGTCTGAATGAGAGTGGGCCTCATCAAGTAATCCACAAAAAAGCGACTACAACTGTTACAATCTGCTCAACCTTTATAAATAACAATAAAATCATTAAGGGTTCTCAAGAACTAGGATTCACTTTCATCCACCTACTCACTGTTGCATTAAAAAATATATAGAAACATTACAAGAAAAAAACAGAATGAGACTAGTCGGTGAGATTCGACTGACACCGTCGCGGAGAGTCACGTTATAGCTATGAGAATGGGGGAAACGGGCCGGCGCATTTACACTAAACTTTTCTGTCATGTAGCGGGCCGCAAAACATCGTCTTGCGGGTCACAAACGGCTCGCGGGCCGCGAGTTTGAGACCTCTACATTAGATGTTTATTTATTAATATTCACAATTATCTCATTTTTATAAAAAGAATGTAAATATTTATACTTTCCCACATCATTTTCGATGTATGCAAAATGTATGCGGGAACGAATTTCAAAATATCTAAATATTTCATTTTCGGCTTCGGTTTCGGCCGAAATTCATTTTTAAGTTTCGGCCTTTTTTCGGTTTCGGCCGAAAGTCATTTTTAAACCTTCGACCTTTTTTCGGTTTCGGCTGAAAGTCATTTTAAACTTTCGGCCTATTTTCGGCTTCGGCCGAAATCAGAAAATCACTTTCGGTCGGCCTCTAGTCTGTAGTGAGTTCTCCGAAGAATATCTGTTTAGGGAGCCGGTGGTCTTCCATACAGACTACGTGTCCCATCTAACGGAGTTGAGACTGCATCAGGGTGGTGAAGATACAAGGTGGGTTCGCTCTAGCGAGGACCTCCGTGTCAGGCACTTTGTCTTGCCACCTGATGCCGAGGAGTTTCCTGAGGCAGGTTGTGTCAAAATGGTTCAGTTTCTTGGCATGGTGCTGGTAGACTGTCAACGCTGTCTTTCATGGCGGCTTCTTAGGCAGCGTTGGGGGCACAATTGTCCGAAATAAAAAGCTCGTTGGTGGTGTTATGTTTTGCTTTAGCTTGAAGCCTCCTAAGGTTGAAAACTGATCCATCGGTGCGAAAACGGATGGGAAAGCCCGTGGTGGAGTCTTTGAACGCATCGGACAGCATTGCAGAATACATAATATTGAAAAGTGTTGGAGCCAGGACACAGCCCTGCTTTACACCGTTTGTGACAGGGAATGCTTGAGATGGTCCTGCACTCGGGCTGTCGAGTATGAGCGTTCATTAGTAATTGTTGCGACTCAATATTATGTTCATTAGTTGTTGAACGCTTTTCCCGCGCTTGACTATTATAGTTAGTGAACGCTCTTCCCGCCATTGTCTCTATGACGTATTTTTATGCTGAGTCGTGACGTATTGTCTATGCAGTGTTGTGACGTATGTTGTAGTCGTGTTAGTCGTGCGGCAGTCTTGAGTGGAACCTTGGAGTGATAGGATGTTTATTATATTTACTTAGATATTAAAGTTATAGTTATTATGAAAAGGAGTTGAGTTTGTTAATTGATAGTGAGAATAGTACGACGCTTCAACGTATGAAAGAACTGACGAATGTAATCAATCCAAGAAGACGTTAGGAGTTGACACGGGCCATTATGCAGCTGACGGATGATGTTGATGATCTTGTCTGGACATCAGTACTTCGTCATGATCTTCCACAGGCCACCTCTATTGACCCTGTCAAAAGCCTTATTCAGGTCGATAAATGTGGAACATAGGTCCGTATTTTGCTCCTGACATATCTCTTGGAGATGCCTGGCAGCAAACACCCTATCGATAAATCCGCGTTCTTTGCGGAAACCGCATTGACTTTCGGGTATGAGGCCTAGCTCTAGATGTGCATTCAGGTAGAGGGTCCGAGGCGCGCAGCGGTTGTGCTATACACCTTCTCACGAAGTCTTATAGGTCCATACTTATAAATGGAGCAAAACTAATGACCATTACATTCAAACAATTTGGAAGCATACTTATATGGAGTTTTAAGCTTGGAGAGTCCACGTTTCACCGCTATATTTATTTAAATCCATTTCCTAGAAGAACTTGTGTAGGTATTAGCGTTGTATGATGATGCTCCTCTCGACTAGCTGATGTTAAAGTTTTGACAAATTGTTGTCAAATATTCTGGGTTTATTGATGGTGACCTCGATGATAAACTTTAGACATTGTTGTTCCATAGCATTATTGCAGTTGTTGGATGCTCTGTGCGAAGTGGAGATGTTTCGGCAACTGTGAAGGATTTGTGACATATTCTCCGAAAGATGTTTTCCTGAGATTGTGTAGGGTGGAAAAAACCCATTTCGTCTGTTTGTCTGTTTGTTGTGTTTTTTATTTTTTTATTTTATTAAGCTAAACAAATAAATTAAACAACCCCTGAAAATAAAGTTTGTTCATATAAATCTTTTATAAATGTAATAATCGAGCAACAAGGGCGTGGCAACCGCACATTTTTTTTTCACGCCACTGAATCTCATTTAGCGGAGTTATCGGGAATTTTTATTTCGTGAAATCGGTGTCATCACATTTCCTTCATCGTCCCCATGAAATACAGGAAGAAAGGATTTATGTGGTTGGGGGTGGGGAGGAACCTTTGATAGAATGTGTTGTCGTCGTCAGCAACGAGTGTATGTGCCTAGTTCATCTCGATAGGTTGGCGGTAAGTGGGTCAATGAGCCGCCAGCAGATTTTGCCAGCCACGAACAAAAGCGAAGTTAATTTAAAGGATTTTATTTTTTAAATACGATTTTGAGCTGCGGCTAGGTAGTCATGAAAGTTTAACGTAAGTGTGCGTTTTTATTGGTGCACACACACAAATGAACGTATTCCCTGTGCGTGGTGCGTTAGACAGCTTTTATCATTACGAGAGAGCAGCTTTTGGGCGTTCATTTATGCTGCCAACTTGACGCCCCGTGAGAGTAAATACCGCCGGTGGTGGCGCCCCCGCCACTTCCGTACTTTTTTGATGGGGACTGGGACGTTAGACTTGAGACATTGTCAAATATTCGTTAATTTATTGATGGTGCCACCCCCCCCCCCGACCTCAAACTTAAACCATAGTCACATATTCTGTAATATATTGATGGTGACCCCGACCTCAAACTTAAACCATTATTGTCAAATATTCTGTAATATATTAATGGCGACCCCGACGATTGGGGCCTGTAGCCCAGCCATCGATCCG
The DNA here is from genome assembly GCA_964033795.1 of Lymnaea stagnalis. NCBI lineage: Eukaryota > Metazoa > Mollusca > Gastropoda > Lymnaeidae > Lymnaea > Lymnaea stagnalis. The sequence goes on along the minus strand of CAXITT010000164.1, from coordinate 313,750 downwards.
CCGTTTGTTGTACCACAGAATCCCATGCAACTGTTTTGCCCTGAACTAGACGCCTGCTACGGCGCGTCACTTGCTGGAATCGCCCGCCGGATGGTGACGTCATCTCTATAAATAGACGCCCTTTATTTTCATCTAATTTTTAAACTGTATTCATCCCGGGAGATTTCTGGGAGTACTACTTAGTTTTAAAAACATGTGTACGTCGTCTAAATATTCGCTTCCCCACTCCATATTTACACAGTTTGGGGGTTTCTTTCCCCTCTACATGGAATTGAATTCAGCTACTAAACAACCAGTGGTAGCTTCCCATAGTCTCAATCCCGTAATGTTTATCGCTATGAATGAGCAGATCGATACAGCCACCTCCGCACTCACCCCCCCACATCCCCCCCATGAGAACTGTGGCATTTTTCGTGTTGCTGTGCGTGTCGCGTGGCTCTCTGCCCGATGTGTTTGTTATAGGAGAGTTCCGATGCCCGACGACAGTGTGGTGCCATATGCGTGTAATTATCATCTACGGAGCAATGGTGTTTGATTTGTTGTGTGTGTGATCGATTGCGTTGTCGCCGTTCACGTCTGCTGCCGTAATGGCTTCCTATCGCTGTACCCCCGTGCCCCGCTAGTTGAACCGCCAACGCTGGTTCACGTCTGCTCGTTGTAGTCTGTGGGGTAAAGGGAGGATTCTTAACCTCTGGGCGTGTTCCAAGTGAGCAGATTTCATTATTTCACATTCCACTACCCGGGGGGGAATGTCTTGTGCTGATGCCATGGCCGCCTTAGGAAAAAAAAACGGCGCTTGGATTCGGAACGATTATAATTTTTTGATTAGCATTTCGACGCTGAGTTTTTCATGGATATCACGTTAAATTCCAGGAGTCATTTTATCAGGGAGAAATTACTTGTAGTAATTTTGACTATTGGATATACACTGATTTAACATTCATGCTTTATTTGAGTTCTCTAGGTGGTTTCTGTCCAGTCTCTATCTATCTTTTGTAATGTATTCTAATATGCACCTTATGCATAAGATTCCGGCATGCTGAACGTCACAAGGAGCCACCTACACACTAAGAGAAATTAACGATCGATATCGTCTGCGCCTTTTTCTGGAAACATGCACAGTGGTTGCGTCCCTTGGTTTCACGTCCGTGATTCTATTTCTACAGCCAAGTTAATGCTTTCTTAACGATGGTGTTAGTGGGTGGTTGTAATTCCCTGTAACTTGAACTTGTCTTACACTTTAGTGCAGGCTGTTCATGGAGTTGTATCCATTTTTGAAGATCTAACAGACTGGTCCTGAGAGTGTTTATGTGTTGGGGTAAATTAGTGATTTAGAGATGGAGCGAGGGTTTTTTCTTTTGTTTATGGTCACACTAACCTAGAGACAAAAAAAAAAATCAAATTCAATTATGACCCTGTTTTATACAGTTAAAAAATTTCTCCTTCATTACCCGTCTAACTTTGTACCAATGTTTTAAAATTAAACATCTTTTTAAGCTTTTCATTTAGTCCCTACTCTTTTAGCCATTTTGATAAAAGTTAAATATTTTATGGTTGTTTTATTAGAAGTCATTAAAATAATTCACTAAACAGCAAATTGGAAGGTCATTGCCATAGGAAATAATCTATTGCGTTTTTATAGATTTAAATGCCGTTATAGCTCCATAGCAATTAGTCCTATTGGCCACATTGGTGTCATGATTATTCCTACAACAAACCATAAACTGCAGTGAGAGGATATTTTTATGCTTCATTGTGTGACCAATTTATGGGAGTTTATTTATAAACTGTAAAATTGTGCGACTGTCAAACAATTCGACAAAGACAATGGCGGCAGAAACAATCTATTTGTGTAACTTCCGAGTTTCTGTTGATGGAGACTGGCTTTGTCTCAGGGAACTGGCCGACGTCCACTTGGAGATGGAAGATGTCCACATGACAGAGTCTGAGCCTGATGGTATGGGTTTCGGTATCTAGCAAGCATTGTACAATGTCCATATCTGTGTCAAGGCCTGGGCCCAACTACGATGTTGTAGTTTTGTCTTTAAACAAAGAAAGATTGGTTTGTGTTCATAAAAGTGGTCCAGGATCCAGCATTTTAAACTGATTACATTCATGAATGTATAACAAATGTTTTTATGTATTTTTGACCTTTTCTCATTTTTGTTTTGTACCCTGACGGAAATAAATATTTGATTAAAAGGTTTAATTCTTCTAATTACACCTCATATAGCCAAAAGGGTCAGTTGTTGCATAGCCAAGATGTTAAAGCTAATAAAAGTTCTATTTAGACAACATTTAAAGATCTAGCTTTTTTTAATTTAGGTAATATTTATGTGGCTTCATGCCGCTTCATACACATATATAAAATAACTATAATAAATTTTGACAAAAATCATCTACTTTTTTGTTGTAATCCGAAATGTTTATCAAAGTGTACATGATATGAGGTTTTAAACTGTGTGTGTTTTCTCGTTACTTCCAGAGAGAGACCCAAAGACAATAGAACGCGCCAATCTGTTGAATGTTTCCAAACTGCTGATAAAAGAACTCATTGACTCTTCACTGGCCCACGGGCGTATGCTTGATGATGATTACATTCCTTTACAACAGTTTTTTATTGTCCTAGAGCACGTCCTTAGGCATGGACTCAAACGTGAGTGCTTTAAGTTGTATAGTTTGAAAGTTGTTTGTCCTTCAGGATGAAATTTTGCGCCACAAATTACTGGATACTATATGAAGATGTTGCAAACTTCATTCTCACCGACTCACGATCAACAACTATTTCATACACAACCCGACAAATAAAACGAGACAATGAAACATACATTTCTGCTGAATGACTTCCTCTGCAAATAAAGATAATACGATAGAATTAGAAAAAACTTCCCTTAAATAAGTAGCTCAACAGGAAAGAACTAATGAGCTGGTGATGACTGATGATGATTTTGAACTTACTACCACCTAGTTGTAAACCAAGCCTATTCATCATTGTGACCACAAATTTAAAAAGAAATAAAAACAAATGTCAACTCTTTGAGAAGATACAAGGTAATTTATGTTATGTTTACAATTGTATCATTACAGCAAAGAAAGGTATTCTCAGTTCAAAGAAGGAATTTTGGTGGGTCCTTGAAAGCATAGAAAAGATTGCACCAGAAGCTGCTGAAATTACCACAAGTGTTAGAGATATGCCAAATATCAGGTAAAGACTACATGTCCCTGTTACATTTGTAGGTGAATAAAGTTCAGATGTGGCCACAAGATCTTCAAATTGTGTTGGCTAAATGAAAACATCCGGTTGAAGTTTTTATGAGTTGAAGTGGAAATATACCATGCTCAGGACTTCTTAAGCCTGAATTCTATAGAACTTGACAGTGGCCTTGATTATTTTAGGTGGTCTATGAATGAAATATATTGGGACTTTGTGTCTATTTTCCTCAAAATTTAATACTGACCAAACTGCCAACAAATCCATGATATAAAAAAAAAAACCTTGAATACTTTTATTAACTAGCTGTCAACTGTCGAAAATGACACAAATGACAAATTGGTGGTGTGGAATCAGTAAGGTTTAATAAAAACCTAAGCACACAAGACTTTTTTTGTTTGAAACTGTTGCATTTATTATTAAATTTAGAACGTCTAACATTTATTTTTAAAATACTAATTACAACAATGCAAGTCTTTCTGAAGAGAAATGCTATTAATATCACCAAATAATATAAATGGAGAATAATAATTGTATCATAATCATATTTTGAAAAAAATTAAACCACTTTGGGTTCTGAATTATGACAACACTGTTTTCCTGAAAACCAGTATAAGGTAAAGTGAAGCATGCCATGGAGTCCTAAATGTTCTCTCAATGTTATAATATGAAGCAAAGAAAAGGTTTTGCACTGATTATTTCCTTAAAGGAACCATTGCAGCTCATACAGCATGCCAAGTTGTTATCATTATCATTGCTGCGGCAGAAATAGGAGCATTGGCATTAATGTTTGCCACCGCCTGGTTATGTCTACTGACTGGTCGCCTGACTAAAGCTAGCACATCTTTTTTTTTAATAATGTTATACAAGATCTTCATTTTGTTTTCTTCAGATTATTAAAAAAAATGGCCAATAACGCTAGAAATATGAATCACATGAAAGTGAAAGAGTGAGTCTCTCACAACTTGTTTCTTTCTTTTTCTTACCCCATTGTCCAAACATGCATGTTTCATATAATCAGAAGCTGATGGCATTCATCTAATTTGATAACCACCCAATCAGATAGATACGGTAGTTGAATTCCAGGTGAACCTACGTAAACTTTAAAACCATTTATAATTATTAACTTTATTTTGAACCCATAATTAATTCACAGTTATTTGAGTCCATCTATGATACCAGTATGTCCTATCCTCTCGTTCTTCTTACTCTTTTATATTGGGCTTCTGCTTTGAAATATGTTACTTGGTCCAGGGGAATATATTTGTATAAATGTCTTTTTCATAATGTCCAAAAGAAATTTTTACTTCATGCGGCATTCCACTCAGTTTTTCTGTTAGAAACTTAATTATAAAGGCCTAGGCCAATTCAGTGAAAATCTCCTTGGATGCAGTAACATTTCACAACTGGGGCTCGGAGATTAGTAGTCTAAATGAATTTTAGACGTTGTTTATCATTGAAAGTGGCCAGTTTGAAAACCAAGTTTTATAAGTTGCCTTAATGTTGCAGCTGTAATGGTTGTGTACATGTGCTAAGCATCGCCAGCCTTGTTGGTGTCAATAATTGACTAAAAAGTTGAAAAGTGATAAAGGTTAAGGTAATCCTCCCTGTCCGGTCTTGTCTTTAAGGGAGATTTCATTGAACTTGGTAGGTCAAGTCTGAATCAGAATAGCATTGGGTGGTTTGGTGTCCTAATCATATTCATAATCATACTCAAGATATGGATACTGTGAAGTGATCCTAATAAGCTATAAGTTTAGCAGTAGGCTTAGATCTTATAACTAAATGACTGAACAAATTTAAATACATTATTCATTTAGAAAAAGAAAAATAGAAAATTATGAACAATTTTTCACACAGAATGAATTATCGAGCTTCAAGTCATTGCCTCCTCTTAGAAAATCCAATGTAAACAAAGTAAACTAATAATGCTATGCCCATGAACAAAAATTAATAAAATAATTAATATACTATATTAATATAGGCTTTAAAAACTAGAACAATAAATTAATATTATTAATCTTAAATCCTTTTGTTCTATCAAGTCATCTGTTATTGTGTATCATTGTGGACATTATGTGTATTCTAAGTTTAGGGTCATAAGTTTATTAAATATTAAGTCCTATAGCCTATACTTTACTATAGTTTTTTTTTGTCACTATTACTTCCACTAAATTTGAGTGCGCTTTGATCCGTAGTAGTAAAGAAAAAATCTTACTTTCGAAAGTGAACTTTCAATCGTGCAAAAAGGCTGATACGAGTTTCAAACACAGCAGCACTGCAGCAAACTCCGCTTGTGAATCTCTGCTGATAAGCCATCGTGGATTCAGTTTTTTTTAATGTAAACATGTGATGCACTGCGCAAGATGGTTTTCTGCTTTCTCTGCAAAAATGACTAACACGGGCAAAAACCTGTTTCTTCAGTCTGATGGACTGTCATAAAGATGCAACTTTTCACAAAAAGTAAACGAAAGACTTGTGACTGACAATGAAATAAGATCATTTACTGCCATGAAATATGACTGCCATTAATTGCACTTGAAACTGTTTCAGGATTAAGCTCTGTGCTTTTTTAATTGAACACACCTTTTTTTTTAATATACAGCAAGGGAATTTTCTATATGCAAATTTTTAAAATTAGCACATTTATGTACCATGTCTGCACACTGAAATAATTTATAATTTACCAGAAATTATTTTCGTGTTTAAAAAAATCTTGTGTGTTCAATTATCAGGCTGAATTAAATTTCATTAAGTGAAAAAATAAGTTTCAAACGTTTAACTTTTTCAGAACACCTTTAGGCAGAGCCAGAGCATGGCTGAGGTTGGCTCTCATGCAAAAGTCACTGGCTGATTATTTCAAACTCATGATAGAAAAACGAGATAACATCCTTATGTAAGTATCAAAACTAGCAAGTGTTGGTTACACACAATTTTTTTTTTATTATAAGAAAGTTATCTGTTTGTAAAAGAATTCAAACTTTGTTTCATAATCTCTGAGTGGGACCAAGCATGGTTTAGTCAACTTAAATTTTCATTGTCTTTATTGTAATCTTCAAAATCACAAGCTTGTATGAAGTGTGCTTGTAGTGTGCCTGTAGTGTGCTTGTAGTGTGCTTGTAGTGTGCTTGTAGTGTGCTTGTAGTGTGCTTGTAGTGTGCCTTAAAAGTGTAATAAAAAAAAAACTCTTTCAATTGTTTCTATTTTTAATAATAAATCCTCAAATTTGTCAATTCAAACATTTTTCTTCAGTGATTTTTATGAACCTGGTGCTTTCATGCTGGAGGAGGAGGGTGTGGTCATAGCTGGTCTTCTTGTTGGCCTCAATGTTTTAGATTGCAACATGTGTATTAAAGGAGAGGATCTTGATCAGCCTGTAAGTAAAGCCTCGATTTTACCATAACAAGGGGAAAGGTGTTCCTTATCACAACATAAGTAAAGCCTCAGTTATACCATAACATGGGGATCAGGGCTCCATATCACACACAAACAGTTTTAACAACTACACTATTTTAACACATTTCTTCATCCCATAATAACTTCAAATTTTTGGTGAAAAGTTTCATTAGATAATTGAATCATGAACCTACAACAAAACAACAATTCTTGCTCACCTCACAGGGAATGTTCTCTCCACTGAACAGGGATTTCATTGAAAACCCTAAATTTTGCCCAACCCCTAGATTTTAGCATTGGCTCACCATTGTTTATTTGATGAAATTTAATTTTGCCAACCCCTATATTTTAACCCTTGGCTAACCATTGTTTTATTTGATTAACGTCCTAAATTTTTCCAAACCTCGTGGCTGACCAATTGTTGAGGACTGAAGTTATAAAAATGCTCATGTCTCAGCGTTACACATAAGTATTAAAATGAAGACACATAAACTAAGACAGACGAGCTTCTTTTGTGCACACATCTCCACCATTGCTGTTTGGGATCCAAATTCTTGTCTTACAGATCATAGAAATATATAGGATTGCATTTATGTTTTTGTGACCTGTTCCTGCCTCACTGCTCTATTTCTTATTTAAATGTGGCTGCTCTTCTTCAGATGGGAGTCATTGATTTTAGCTTGTATATGAAAGATGGAAAGTACAGTGACAGCCCTGATGATAGGTAAATACATACATGCTAGCAAAAGTATCAAAGTCTTTGGATTCAAGTAAAAAATATTTGTCAAGTTTTTGGATTGTTTGCTGATACATTGTTCAATATCCTGATGATTTAACACATTTGATAAATTGTAACTAAAGGAAAATGATGACATAATGCTCCATTTAAAAATGCATGCATTAATCTATGAACCAACTTATTTTTTCATTTAGTTTAATACATGGCAAATACAAAATAATAATAGCTAATTGCCTTAATATTTTCTATTTGCTTTGGAAATAAAGGAGGACACATTAAATAATAATATACAGTACACAAAATGTATCCTTTAAAAATAAAAAAAAGTCTTGCATCAAATTTTCTCATTCTCTAAGTTTTAAACATACAATTTTGAGGTGACATGAAATAAAATGATAACATAGAAATGGTTTTGAAAATATGTTGACTCTAAGGAACATAAAGTGTTTATTTTATTTTTTAGGGGTGAAGGTGATGCTAAAATGGCAACTATTCTTGATCAGAAAAATTATTTAGAAGAACTGAACAGACATTTAAAGTAAGTATCCTTAGAAACCTGACATTGTAATGTCAGGAAATGAGTCAAGTCCTATATTGAGGCCACTCTGTCTTTAAATTAGTCCTTTAATAAAGAAAGAATTGTATAACTAAAAAAAAAAATTGTCTCAGCTGCAAATTTGAAAAAGAAGATGATTTTTTTTCAGTGCAACTGTGGCTAACCTCCAGCAGAAGTTAGAACAAGTGCAGGCAGACAACTGTCTGATGAAAGAGGATTTGGCCATAGCCAAGAACACTATTATCACCCTGCAAGCAGCAGTCAGTGCTTTGACCAATGAGAATGAAAATGTCACCAGTGGCTATCAGAAACAAATTGAGGTAGAAAGTGACTTAAAATTGCTTTATTATTTTAAAGTTAGAAAAAAATCTGAATTGCTTGTGTTACATGTTCAAATGAATTTTGTCAATGCGAATTAATTAGTATATTTTATGCATTTTTTTGTTGTTTTGTTTTTTTGTTTTTTTTTAAAATACGAGAGCTTGTTGAAATGCACATTCAGATAAGGGATTATGGAAACAATAACTATGATTTATAAGCCTTGAATCTTATTAACTTTGCCATTCAGTTAAATATCAGCAAATTTGTCATTCAATGTCAGTTCAAGTTTTAAGCTGAGTTACAAATATTATTTATCTTTTAATTTTTTTGTTAATTCTAAAAAATACCTTTCATCCATCAACAAAATTGATAACATTAACATCAATTTTTTTTATAAATTTCCAAATCAGGCTACAAAACAAGACATTGACACCGAGAGAGAGACGTACATGACATCCAGGGCGGGCTTGGACATCATGTATGCTGATGCCAAGAAACAACTGGAAGAGGAGACCAAGCTTAGATTGGTGGGTCCTCAACCGAACATTAACCACGCTAAGAAAGTGAGCCACCGGGTCCAACAAGTTTGGCTTTTTTCTTTTTGTCTCCCCCCCTAGACTTGTTCAGATGTTAGCTGGAGAAAATTTGGTTCTCGGTGTGCATTTATAATCAGTTTGTTTTATACAAGTAATATTTAAAATTTCCAGCCCCTTGCCACATGAAATATGAGCCTCTGATAAATTTTGACAATAACACTCTATTTTAAGAGCATATTTTATTTATGAAAAGAGAAAAAAAATAAAAGTCTTTGGATATCAGAATACAACCAGCATAAGAAATTGTATTATTGGGCTCAGGCAATATACTACCTTTAGCTTGGCAACATCATAAACTAAAGATGAACTAAAAAAGCACCTTTCTTGCATTCACCTTAAGCCATACCAATTATTGTGTAATAATGTTGACCAAGATTGCAGAGGATTCTACACAATTGCTTTGAATATAATGTTTCTTATATAGCAATACACTTTATTTACCTGCTTCATATATATCTGTATCTTTTTTTAAAGAATCATTTACATTTTATATGGGGAAACCTAGACTACATTCTGAATAAATAATCATACTAATAAACTTTATAGTATGATTTGAATTAAAAAATGTACTATACAAATTCTGATGGCTTGAGCACATAGCATTAGGAACACAGTATGTCACTAAAATAATTTTTTAAAATTTACATACTTCTTCTTCTGTATATTAAGAGCCCATGATCAATTTATTGATCATTTTGGCTCCTACACATGTAGTTATACACAAGTTAGTATTAATAAAAAGATGTCTGATAGAGGATAAAATTTAATTTTAAAAGAAAAGAAACCACATTGACAAAATCAAGATAAGCGTAACAACAGTTTTTAACTTACAATACTTACATATTTACATAAATTCTGTGAACTTTGACACAAACATGTTTATTCATAAAATAGTGGGAGCGAGGAATCAACAGGGACTCGGTCCAAAATATTTGATTATTCGTTTTGTGATAAGTAATTGAAACCCATGTTTTGGCCTGTCTTTACCATTAACTAATCTGGGTTGAACAAATTACCAGCCAAAATATTTTCAATATTCGCATTCAGTCTCGACTCAGTTTAATTTTTGCATTATTCCCAAATATCCGTGTTAACTGCTTTTACCTGCTCTTACAACCATTTTGACCATATACTAGAATTTGGAAAAAAATTATAGGACTGACTTAGAACCTATCAGATGTAGGATTATAAAAAATTAAAATTATTAGGTAGGATGGTGTTAAGTGTTAACAGTAGTGTAAGACAAGTAAGATAACAATATTCAGCATTGAATGTTTTGTGTGGTAAGTGTATTGATGTATCTGCCTTTTCACATTTGAGTTTCATATTTTCATTCTCTCTTGGTAGTTGTTGTTGTTTCGTTTTTATCTTATTTTTCATTCCTATTCTTTCAACATTATGTTTTGTAGGAAATGTCTATTTGCTCAATTTAAATTTTTTTTTTTTAAATGGCTGCTACCTTCTTTAATTAACTTAGTTTAAAAAAAGAATTTTTTCCTTAAAAAGCAGGTGAAAAGAAATATTTTTGATAATATTTTGTTGTAATTTTATAAACGAAAAGTTCATATAAATCATTTATTTCTGTTTAAAGCTTGTAAATTAACAGTGGATTTATTAAAATTGCAATGAAAAGTACTATAATATTATCACAAAGGTTGATCCGTGTTTTTTAAGTTATTGACGAAAGAAATTATGTGATACCTTCTAAGCAGTTTTAAACTTTAAATAACAACTTGGCCTTAGGCATCCCGGCTATCAGTCAGTAAGAACCTAATGAACTCACACAAACCCTAGAACTCCATGGACTTTGGGCTAAGTATTTGAGAAGCTTTAAAAATGTACTTTTGTACTTTCTTTGTTAATTTCCATCAATGTCTCAATGTGTACCATGCTTGCAGTGTTACCAACAATTGAACATTTTAATCACAGCTTTTTTCTTTATATTCATTTCTTTCATTTTCATGTTATTCTTTTGCCACCATACCGTCCTTACCAATGAAATTCTTTAAGTTCCTTACCAATGAAATTCTTTAAGTTCCTTATCAATAAAATTCTTTACGTAGAAGATTCAAGTAACTATAATATCATATGTACCATCACTATTTTAAGAAGCATTTGTCTACAAAGTGATCTTTTAAAGTCAAATTATCAAAAATAAAACATCTTAAAACATCTTTTACTCTTATTTAAAGTGACATAAAATATCTCAGTGAAATGAAATCTTCAGCAGTTATTTTAATTTAGCTTTGTTGTTTGACTCTTCTGTTTGCAACGAACATCTTGCTGCACTCAAACTGCTAGTGTTTCCATCCTGTAGAAAAATGCACGTATAATGGTTTGTGTTGCCGTCATGTAGGCCATTGCATCTATTTTCATCCTTCCGCCAGGATGTAGAGAAGGAGCTGGAGCTCCAGATCAGCATGAAGACAGAAATGGAGATGGCACTTAGACTGTTAGAGAAGGACATTCATGAAAAGCAGGACACGGTGATAGGACTTCGGAAGCAGCTGGATGACATCAAAACAATCAACCTTGAACTTTACAATAAACTCCAGGTAAGTGAGGCCCATTTTCCTTCTCTTTAGACCAAAAAAACCAAAAAATTATTGGAAGCTTAAATAATTTCTTGGTGATATTCTTTACCGAAACACTTCTCCTGATAGTGAGATGCTATGAGACTGGATGTTTAGGATGGTGCTGCTGCAGGACAATGCTTGACATCTTTAGTTATTTAAGTAATAAGACTTTGTTTTAAAGGAGGATTAAGTAACTAGAGAAACCAGCAAAGGTTTTAAAAGACAGATGACATGATGGAATATGCCAAATAAAAGAAAGGACAGTGGAAATTAGTTCACAGTAAATAATGAACTATTGCTGAAAACACTTAGTATTTACATTGTTTTAAAGGATGATTAAGTAACTAGAGAAACCAGCAAAGGTTTTAAAAGACAGACGACATGATGGAATATGCCAAATAAAAGAAAGGACAGTGGAAATTAGTTCACAGTAAATAATGAACTATTGCTGAAAACACTTAGTATTTACATTGTTCTTCTAACTAGACATTCAGGGAATAATAGGGATTAGAAACTTTTTGTGTAAAAAAAAAAAAAACTTCTTTAAAATGCAGAAGAAATGTAAAATTCTACACTTGCCCATAAAAGATGCATGTGATATTTTGCTGTTAAGTCTCCCTTCTTTCACTCAAATTGTGAAAATCCTTTTTTTTAAAAATAATTTTGAAATAATTTATAGTGCTCTAAGTGCTTGGCAAGTGAGGTTCTTAATGTATTTATTAAACATAAATACACAATAAGTCATTAATCTTGCTACAGCAACTGTAATTGACACATGGCATCTGTCATTGACCTATGGCACTACTCTAATAAATAAAACACATGTTGGAGGCTGTTTCTTAGTGTCTGAATTCTAAGGAGTCAACAGGTTTTAATACTCAATTCTTAAATAGTAGTTTTTAAAACATTTGATTGGTTTTCATATTTAAGGGTTCATTATATTTTTAACATGTAAACTAATGTTTGTTAAAAAAAAATGGATGAACAGACATTGTAATAATTAAAATATTTTTTTTTAAAGTGGAGAATAAGTTAATTCATCTACGGTTTTAAATTTTGATTTTAAATTCTAATTAAGTAAAAATTGGACTGATAAAATTTTAAATTCCAAAAAAGCATACAAGTTAGGACAAAAGAACCCAAATTGAAACTGAAAAAACTCTAATTGTTTGTTCTCCTGTTTTACTATTACAGAGTGAGTAAAACAGCCGTTGACTCCTGTGGTTTTAGTCACAAGAAACAATATTTAGTTTACCTGCATTAGTGGAGAGCAACACACCCCTTCCTATCTGTCCTCTTACTTACTGGGCACCTCAAGAATTGCCAGATATGTGCAATACAACACAAGTTTGACTGATGCAGAGTAACACTACAGACTTTCCAGCTTTCTCACAAAAGAGATTTTTTTTTCTCTTTCAAAAATAATTTACTGAAATTTTCTTTTAAATTCTCCTTAGATACGTTTAAAAAAAAATGTATTTGATGTTTTTGCATAGTTTTAAAAATCAGTTCTTAGTTAGTGGAAAAGCCAGTTATTTTATTATAAAATGGGTAATCTTTAACATTTTGCTAATGTGAAAAATAAAATAATTCTACATTATAATTGTTGAACAGAAGATCTTAAAAAGAATTGATCATAAGTTGTCGAACACCTTTAAATGGCTTACAAACAGCTGGAATGAAAGACATTAGCTCTAAATCTTTATTAAATGGGGTGTTTTTTTGGGGCAAGCTATATCGACATGATTCAATGGTCATTTATTTTCACTTAAAAATAAATGTCACAGTGCTTCAAGTTTTCTCAGTGAATTTTAGCAGTTCTTATAACATTAGAATTGGATTAATCTGAAGTACTTTAAAGTAACCTTAAAGTAATGCAACAGTGACACTGAACTTTGTTTACCACCTTAACCTGTGGAGGTCAATTAATGATGACCCTTCTGGTGATGATGAAATGTAATTTATTTGACCATTCCTCATTTTCTGCTCCATGAATCTCATTATTTGATCCCTCGTGTTAGATTTTGTAAGTGCCAGGTGAATTTTGATGCACGTGTTGGTACTCATGGCTGGCCCCTATTTAAATATGAATCTCTATGTGATGGTACTCATGGCTGGCCTCTATTTAAATATGAATCTCTATTTGATGGTACTCATTGCTGGCCTCTATTTAAATATGAATCTCTATGTGATGGTACTCATTGCTGGCCTCTATTTAAATATGAATCTCTATTTGATGGTACTCATTGCTGACCTCTATTTAAATATGAATCTCTATTTGATGGTACTCATGGCTGGCCTCTATTTAAATGTGAATCTATATTTGATGGTACTCATGGCTGGCCTCTATTTAAATATGAATCTCTATGTGATAGTACTCATGGCTGGCCTCTATTTAAATATGAATCTCTATGTCAAGAAGATAAATAAAAAAAATTGAGGTGTTGATTAGAGTATACTTGCACACCACATTTTACAATGGACAATTTACATCTCTGGTACGCTTTTATGTACTTTAAAATATTTGAAGCTTCTGATGATGTGTTACTATTGATACATTGATTAAGTTTGGTTACACATTACAACGCAATCTCCACCATTTCAACCATTGAGAAGTGTTATTTTATGACATAATGATGAGGCCTATGTAACTTAACTTATTTATCCATAGTGGAGCTGCTGTGAATGTGCAATACCATAATTTATATCTTAAGTCCCAAATAGTTTTCTCCTTTAATTTAATAAGATATTCTAATGATGTCATTGGAATATAATAACTAGAAGTAACCCGCCAAACAATGGTGCAGGCAGAGCTGATTTTCACATCTACTAAAACATGCATTCAAGTGATGCACTTTATATGAATCGCAATTAGTGCTAATTTCTAGGAGTTTTATTGTGTGCGCCTAATACGGCGTTTCAGCCATACACACATACATACGTAGAGAATTATAATTTGTGATATTATTTTCCCTACCTAAGGGAAGCTCTAAGTTTATTTTAATAATTTCGATATTGACACATCAAGTGAGAAATAGTTTTACCGGTTTTTATTTATACCACCTGTATTTATTCTGATACGTGTATATTGCCATGATGACCATATTTTGCTTTGTGGGGTTTACATTTTGAATCACAGTATAAAGTGAAACAAGTCTTTCAATGTTCTCATTCGATTCCAATCTGCTAGTCATTAAAACCTAGTCATATGCCAAAAAAATAACCAGTTCTATCTGTTTTGGCCTGCACAACATTGTTAAGTCACCTGTATGAAGTACTCAAACATTTTTACTGTATTTATTTTTTATTCCACTGTGTACATTTTGTCGAGAAAGTAAGGCATTCTGTCCCTGTTTGAATTTTTGATGCCCATTATTCTTGCTATGTTCGTGATTCACAGCTGTTGACCATTTCTTTGATATCCTATTCTCCATATTGTGGCATCATCGCTTGATTGAGGTGTGAGACAATGTCAAGTTGATCCATGTCGTGTGGCCCTTCACCAACTCCATCTGTGTCTTGTAGGCATTGCAGCTTAAGTCATTTAAATCTGGAGCTCACGTTTTGCTTACACCACACATAGTTTTCTGAACACCAGACATAATTCTATGAACACCAGACACAGTTCTCTGGACACCATGTCTGAACACCATGTTTTCTAAAGAATTGATACAATAATTTTATTGACGTTTGAATTTCATCAAGATGTATATATTACCTTGTGTATCAGATTTTTAAAATAAATTTTCTTTCTCATCGGTCTGTATGTTCTCATTTGTATGTTTGCATGAGTGTTTGGTCTGGTTTATGTCTGCCATTAGTCTGTACGCTCTCATTTGTATGTTTGCAGGAATGTTTGGTCTTGTGTATGCGTGCCATATTTTGTGAGTGTATATATATAAATGGATGATAGTCTACAACTTTTATCAACCCTTTTTTAAAAAAAATGTTAGATTCTTCACAATATAAAGCGACATCTTTAAAATTTCTTGTGATAATTTGATCCATAGTAGATTTATATTGTAATTAATTGGACTTTAGGACTTAGGAATATTACATAAGGAGTCAGCTACCCTGATTATTTGAAGTGTTTTTAATAGAGGGATATCCTTGGGGCAAGTGGTGGATCCAGCCCTAAGGGAAGCCACTCTCCTCATCTTAAATATAATGTTACAAATGTGTCAGTAATTGCTGCATCTTTTTATTGCATGTGGATATGATATTTCCTCAATACATGGATATTGTGTTATCAAACAATAAATGTGTCCTCTCATCTGCCAGAATTAAAGTTATATCTTAACTTACTTCCCTTGGCATACCTTAACTATGTGAAGAAAAGTGTCTATTTGTTGGATTCTGCTATAAAAATGTCTCATGGTTTGCATGCTCTAAGATGATAAAATGACTGTAACATCATAGTAACTTGTATTCTGATGTTACTATACTGTTTACATGTGGCTCCATCTGTTCCTCTGAACTAAGATTGCATCAGCGCACACACTCATTGCCTGTTTGTGCCAACCTTATCACTCAGCTATCAATGTTACATTTGGCCTTTGTGCTCTGTGTTCTTTCTATGAAATGATGAAATAAAGATAACTCTGTGGTTCAAAGAAGAAAGT
Organism: Lymnaea stagnalis; assembly: GCA_964033795.1. Lineage (NCBI taxonomy): Eukaryota > Metazoa > Mollusca > Gastropoda > Lymnaeidae > Lymnaea > Lymnaea stagnalis. The sequence goes on along the minus strand of CAXITT010000164.1, from coordinate 297,733 downwards.
CCTGTTGCTGGTGTATTAATATGTGTTACTATAGCCTTATTCATCGGTGATGTTACACGGTTGACAGGGACGTGGTTGGCAGAGACGTGGTTGGCAGAGACGTGGTTGACAGGGACGTGGTTGGCAGAGACGTGGTTGGCAGGGACGTGGTTGACGGAGACGTTCACGTGTGTTTCCCATTCATTCTTCTTCCTCTAAACACATTTTCTGGGCCCACATATTTGAAATATATAAAAGCTTAGCATATCAGCACGGCTTGCTATCAAAAAATTCTTGTATGTGTTTGGTCATGAGGATATATTTGTTTTATGAGGATATGTTTGTTTTGTCCGTGGGCCATCATCCGCCGGTCCGCAGAAGTTTTCAAGACAGTAACAACAAATTTAATTACAATCAGAAGTTTTCAAGAAAGTAACAAAAATTTAATTACAATCAGAATTTTTCAAGAAAGTAACAAAAAATTTAATTACAATCAGAAGTTTTCAAGAAAGTAACAAAAAATTTAATTACAATCAGAAGTTTTCAAGAAAGTAACAAAAAATTTAATTACAATCCTGCACTTGCAACCATTAATGCTAACCCTATATAATATATAAAATATGTCAATTTTTCGGCAGTAAGCACATAAAATGAAACATTAAAATAAATTAGATTAATTTTAATAACTATTAATGAATGTTTTTCATTTTTTGTTAATTTGAAATAGAGTTAGATCCATTCAGTCAGCAGTGCTATTCATAAAATAGATCAATTGCAAAATAGATGCGAGTTTTGAACTCCGCCATTCATTAAAAATAGAACTTAAAGATTTCTTATATCCGCTTCCAGAAACTTGCCGTCTGCTGATGTACAAAATAAACAGAATATCCGACTGAAAATAACAAACTATATTTAAATGAGCAGATTCAGAATTTATATTGATACAAATAAAACATTTAGTAAATTTTAGTTAATATTAGTAAATATTTAGTTAGTGTTTTTTTTTCTAATAAAAAATTAAAATTTAGTTTCGACCACGTCGCTGCGTTCTACAAAAAAGCAGGAAAATATATTGATAGCACAGAATTATAGATCTGTCCCCCAAACTCAAACAATAGATTTGCACTCCTGTATAATGTATGTTTTTAAACTTAAATTTTAAATTTTGATATTTTCCTTCAAAATTTTCAAAATAATAATAGAGAGAATTGAGTTGCTATTTGATACCGAAAAGATCTATTCTGTTGTACCCAATTTATAGATGGAAAAGAAAGGACCAATGGATATATTTATCAAGAGAAAAAATATGAATGCTGAGCATCAAACAAATTCGGACTCTCATTCACAATCAGATGATGGAGACATAAATGAAAACGAAGCTTCATCACCGAAACGAATTCGTACCAGCTTCACTCGAAAATATGACTCCTCGTATATTATATTCGGTTTTGTAAGTGTGGATGATGCTGGTATCCCAAAACCTCAGTGTGTTAATTGCGGCAATGTTTTATCGAATGTTGCAATGAAACCATCAAAACTCCAGAGACATTAAACTACTGGACATACAGACATAAGTTCAAAGCCCAAAGAGTTCTTCCAAAGGAAGCGTGCTGATATAAAAAAGCTGTCAGAAACCAATCTCTGATTCATCCCACATAAATACATGTGCATTGCGAGCTTTATCTAAGGTAGCACTGCGAATTGCCAAGGCTAAAAAAAAACATGTACAATCGGCGAGGTGCTCGTAGTAAGATGCATGAAGGATGTGTGTTTGGAAATGTTAGGTGAAACTGCGGCAAAGAAAGCGGCCCAGGTTCCACTTTCATATGACACAATAGCTCGACGCATCGACGATATGGCTTGTGATATTGAAGAACAGCTAATAGATCAGCTGAAATTGACTAAGTATTTTTTCTCTGCAGCTCGATGAATCCACAGACATTGCTAATCTGGCCATTCTGATGGTATATGTGCGATATCAATATAAGGATAACTTGAAGGAAGAGCATTTCTTTTCTACTTCATTAAAACAAATACAACTAGCTCTGAAGTATTCAAGGCAGTCCACGATTACATTGTTGGCAAATGGCAGATAGAATTTCAACATTGTGTTGGTGTGTGTACGGATGGCGCTGTGGCCATGAGTGGGCGGCGTTCTGGAGTTGTTACCAAGATTAAGGAATTAGCACCAGAATGCAAGTCAACGCACTGTTTTATTCACCGTGAGAGTCTAGCCACCAAGCAAATGTCAACAGAACTAAACAACGTGCTCAGCGAAGTTGTAAAAGTCGTGAACCATGTCAAGGCGAATGCTTTAAATTCAAGATTATTCGCTGCATTGTGTGACGGAATGGGTGCTGAACACTAACAGCTCTTGCTACATGCTGATGTGCGTTGGTTGCCTCGAGGCAAAGTACTGTCAAGAGTTTTTGAATTGCGAAGAGAGCTCGACCAATTTCTACAGGAGAAAAAACTGGATTGGTTTTTCGAAATGTGTATTGGACAGCCAAGTTGGCTTACTTGGCTGATATCTTTGCCATTTTTAATGAACTCAATATCTCCATGCAAGGAAGGATGGCTTCATGCTTTACAATGGCTGACAAGATCGATGGACAGAAACGAAAGCTAGCTGCATGGAAGAGTCGAGTATCAGCAGATCGTTTCGATATGTTTCACAATTTGGTAACAACTATCGATGAAGCAGATGAAGATCTTGATGTTCCATCTCTACAAAAAGTCATCATTGGGCACTTGACAAAATTAATCGACCGTTTCGAGTTCTACTTTCCCACAGAAGATGACCCAAGGAAAGGTTACTGGATGGATACGCAATAATCCATTTATTGCATCAGATGTTGATTTGTCTGTAACTTTGGAAGATAAATTGCTGGAGTTAGCTGCTGATGAAGGATTGAAAATGAATTTCGGACCTATGACCTCCCTTGCATCTTTTTGGATTCACGTAATTGCAGAATATCCTGAACTTGCCGAAATTGCTCTCAAAGCTCTTCTTCCATTTCCTTCATCTTACCTATGTGAGACTGGCTTTTCAACAATGAGCATTATAAAGACAAAGAACTGGAACTGTATTGATTTTCGTTCTCCGTTGCCCTTAGCATTGCCCTCAATCGAGCCACGACTTGATAAACTTTCAAAAAATAAGCAGGCTCAACATTGTTTGATGACGTGTAGCAAAAAACAGGCCGAATTCATGCCAAATGTCGTGGGGGCTCATTTCGCTACTACGTCAGTACAAGAAAAATAGTGCACCGGTCCCTGGTGCAATGGAAAAATTCCTGCTGGTCCGCCATACTAAAAAGTTTGAGAAGCACTGGTCTAAGACACAAACAACCTTGGAGATCATTGTTTGTTTGTTTTTGTGTTGTTGCTTTTTTTACAGTCTGATCGTGTCTAAAATAACCCCAGACACAATACAAGCCCAGACACAATACAAGCCCAGACACAATACAAGCCCAGACACAATACAAGCCCAGACACAATACAAGCCCAGACACAATACAAGCCCAGACACAAAACAAGCCCAGACACAATACAAGCCCAGACGCAATACAAGCCCAGACAAGATACAAGATAAGTTGTTCAAGAGATTTCCCGAGATTCGAACGTACCACTTGTGTAAGGACGTTATACCTTGGCCAAGTTTACACATCACCACGCTCACTGCCCACGCCGGGTCAGAACCTTCTCCACAGTTTGTGCTAGGCTGCCATCTACTAGTGTCAACACCGTGACTTGTCTCTGTCTCTTTCTCTGCCTGTCTCTCTCCCTCTCTTTAACTTGTTCTCTTCTCTCTCTGTGTGTGCTGAGACAACGATATAATCAAAATTACAAAGTCTTATACCGACAAGAGGCGATCGAATCAGGAAAAGTACAATACAGTGTCAGACTACGAATTCTGTTCCAGAGCGCCACCTAGGATAAAAATATATAAACATGACCTGTGCCTCTATTTCATTTATTTCTCTCTTTTCTTCTTTTTTTTACTTCTGTCCGCTTCTAGCAGGGAGGCGTCGCGAGGAGGTACAGTTGGCGATTGACAGCAAGGTGTGGGACCTGCTGAAGGTGTGTGGACTGCTGAAGGTTCATGTTGTGGACTTTCAGGATGTGCTTGCCTTTTCCGTGTCCAGGCAGTAGTCCTTTTAGACCATCCTTTTTCTTCTTCTTTAGCATGTCTTGAAAAGTTTTAAACCCATTCCCGGGTTACTAGGCGTGTCGTAGCTTGAACTTACTAGGCCTGTCGACTTACTGGCATGTCGACTTACTAGGCATGTCGACTTACTAGGCCTGTCGACTTACTAGGCCTGTCGACTTACTAGGCCTGTCGACTTACTGGCATGTCGACTTACTAGGCCTGTCGACTTACTAGGCATGTCGACTTACTAGGCATGTCGACTTACTAGGCATGTCGACTTACTAGGCATGTCGACTTACTAGGCCTGTCGACTTACTAGGCCTGTCGACTTACTAGGCATGTCGACTTACTAGGCCTGTCGACTTACTAGGCATGTCGACTTACTAGGCATGTCGACTTACTAGGCATGTCGACTTACTAGGCCTGTCGACTTACTAGGCATGAAGACTTACTAGGCATGTCGACTTACTAGGCATGTCGACTTACTAGGCCTGTCGACTTACTAGGCATGTCGACTTACTAGGCCTGTCGACTTACTAGGCCTGTCGACTTACTAGTCCTGTCGACTTAATAGGCCTGTCGACTTACTAGACATGGCTAAATAGTCCTGTCGACTACTAGGCCTGTCGACTTACTAGGCCTGTCGACTTACTAGGCCTGTCAGCTAACAAGGCCTGTCGGCTAACTAGGCCTGTCGACTTACTAGGCCTGTCGACTAACTAGGCCTGTCGGCTAACTAGGCCTGTCGACTAACTAGGCCTGTCGGCTTACAAGGCGTGTCAGAGCTTGAACTTGAAATTCCTTTTAAATTAAATTTTAGGTAATTATTATTATTTTTTTAAACTATGTACAAACCAGTTAATTATCCCAGCAAATTAGTCCAATTATAAGATTCCCAAGAAACACCACCAGAAAACGAAACAGGGCAAACTCATGAACTAACATTATGAACTTATGTGTAGATTTAATGGCACTTTCTGTTTTAAAAAATTGATTAGACTCAAGAGGTTCAAACTCCAGAACATCTGATGTCTTGGTTTGTTCGAACTGAATAATCTTGAAGTAACCATTGGTCAAAGTGAGACAAGATGTCCTAATTCAGTTATTCTCGTGAGATGCTCTGAGAGTCGCAACATCTGATTGTGTTATTTCACTGCTCAGATTCCGCCGGTTCGCCTTCCTAAGATGTGATTAAAAGGGCGCTTACATTGTCCTGGACATGTTTGTCAACCGTCTATGGCGCTAGACGTGTTTCTCGTTAAACCGGCTTGTGTAGCAATGCTTTTCTTGAACCTTTTCAGCTTTTTTTATGGGGAATGTTTTCTTCATTCCGAATTTTTTCACTTTTAAAAAAATGACGCTGATCTATAGAAACCGAGTTCTTTGTGTTGTCAAAACAACACCTTCGATTTTCATTCGAATCCGTCCAAACACACATTTCGAACATGAAACTGTTCCCATTCATTTTGTTCAAATGAGGTGACAACCGGTTCTCAGGTTTACCGCCCGCCACATATCGAATAGGAACTTCTTTTTTTTAAAGACATTCTTTCTCCTCGCATTTCCATATTGTTTGTAGCGTAATTTTTGTTGACACACCCGTGACCCTCTCGCTCGGTCGGTTAAATGTCTGCCCGTGCTGACCTGAAAGGTGAACCGAGTTGATGACACGGTGTTAAAGCGCCCGTATGAGGTGGTCGAGGGTGTGGTTGGGGGGTGGGGGGAATAATGGGAAAATGAGAAAAAGGTGATTAATTAGTTTTATCCCTGGGCAAAGAGCTAAGGAACTAGAGCCGGGAATTTGTTATCATTCTTTGTTTAACAAAATTCTTCTTTACAGATTCAAGTTTCATACTAAAAAAGTAGCAAATTTTTAAAAAAAAATGTTTGAACAGCTTTTAAATAATATTTCCTTTTGAAGACGAGTTTTTTAAGCGCATTTAAAAGTATAAAATCATTTTCACAAGATTCATTACGCAAAGAAAGTATGTGCATAGAATAATTTTTTTTTAAACCCAGAAAAAAATGCATTTCAGTTTCTTCTCCTTTTAATTTGAATCTTTGGGCTTCATATAGTGCCTTATTACCCTTCTGCTCAGACTTTTTTGCCTGATGAATTTAAGAAACAATATTTTCTACTTTTTGATGTGCTTTAGAAATTTTTTTTTTTTTTTTTTTTTTTTCCCTACGTTTTTTACGTTTTTTTTAAAGTAAAAAGCTTTAAAAATTTTTTTAAAAAAACAAGCGGAGTTTTTTTTTTTTTTTTTTTATAAATGTATTTTTTTTTTTTTAAATTTTAAAAATATAAATTTTTTTTTTTATTTTTTTATTTTTTTTATAATTTTTTTTTTTTTTTTTTTTTTTTTCCCTACGTTTTTTACGTTTTTTTTAAAGTAAAAAGCTTTAAAAATATTTTTAAAAAAACAAGCGGAGTTTTTTTTGTTTTTTTTTTATAAATGTATTATTTTTTTTTTAAATTATAAAAATATAAATTTTGTCAAATATATATTTTTAAAGACTTTCTTTCAACTCTTATTTCCAACTTGGTTTTATCCTTCCATTAACTTTTTTTAATGACTCTATTGGATCATGGTTCATCGCGTCTGCTTCGTTCTGTGCACGGTGAGAGAAAGGTGGGTAGGGAAGCGAGCTAGCTCCGGTACGGCTGGCGCCACGGAGGCGGGTTGACACGCTCTCTCAAAGGATCGTGGTTGACCGCGTCTGCTTCGTTGAGTGAACGGCGGGCTGAAGGTTTGGTAAAGGGCGCCCAGGTCTACTTTTTGGTTGTATGCCTAGTTAAGGAGTTAAGTCATTTTAACCGCGATTTTGTAAGCATTCTATGATTTTTAAAAAAAGTAAACATTCTCATTTTTGTCGATAACTTAGAGATTGCAATTATAATTCTGATTCTGATAGACTACGTCGCAGCAACCAAGTCCTGGCATATGTGGAACGGTTTGGGAAACGATGCGTCTATCCTAACCTCTCCTAGCGAGTGCCAGGGCAGCCTTGAAACTCTCGATTGATGTCGAGTCTACGGCGGCATTGTCCAGTTGGTTCCAAGCAATTATTGTTCGTGGGAAGAAATATTGTTTATATTGAACTGTGTTACACCGAGGCACAGTGAAGCATTTACCATTGTTCCGGATGTATCTGCTCCTGGTAGAGGCCGACCGAAAGTGATTTTCTGATTTCGGCCGAAGCCGAAAATAGGCCGAAAGTTTAAAATGACTTTCGGCCGAAACCGAAAAAGGCCGAAAGTTTAAAAATGACTTTCGGCCGAAACCGAAAAAAGGCCGAAACTTAAAAATGAATTTCGACCGAAGCCGAAACCGAAGCCGAAACCGAAAATGAAATATTTAGATATTATGAAATTCGTTCCCGCATACATTTTGCATACATCGAAAATGATGTGGGAAAGTATAAATATTTACATTCTTTTTATAAAAATGAGATAATTGTGAATATTAATAAATAAACATTTAATATAGGGGTCTCAAACTCGCGGCCCGCGAGCCATTTGTGACCAGCAAGACGATATTTTGCGGCCCGCTACATGACAGAAAAGTTTAGTGTAAATGCGCCGGCCCGTTTCCCCCATTCTCATAGCTATAACGTGACTCTCCGCGACGGTGTCAGTCGAATCTCACCGACTAGTCT
>CAXITT010000164.1:277440-289373 GCA_964033795.1 Lymnaea stagnalis | reverse complement strand
TAGTTTGTTCTTAAAGATAATTGATTTTGTTCCTTAAGATCGATTAGTTTGTTCTTAAAGATCTTTTAGTTTGTTCCTAAAGAACATTTAGTTTTCTGTTAAAGATCGCTTAGTTTATTCTTATAAATCATTTAGTTTCCTATTAAAGATCATTTGTTTTGATCTTAAAGATCATTTAGTTCGGTCTTAAAAATCGTTTAGTGTGTTCTTTAAGATCGTTTAGTTTGTTATTAAAGATCGCTTAGATAGTTCTTAAAGATCAATTAGTTTGTTTTAAAGATCGTTTAGCTTGTTCATAAATGTCGTTTAGTTTGTTGTTAAATATTATTTAGTTTGTTCTCAAAGATCGCTTAATTTGTTCTTAAATGTTGCTTATTTTGTTGTTAAATATTGCTTTTGCTGAGTATTAAATGACCGAAAACCTGAGTCACTTTCGGCCGGATTGCCGAAAGTCTAAGTCAATTTCGGCCGAAACCGAAGAAAAACCGAAAGTTAACTTTTCTCTTTCGGCCGAAACCGAAATTAAGCCGAAAGTTAACTTTTCAGTTTCGGCCGAAACCGAAACTTGGCCGAAAGTGATAAAATGGCCACTTTCGGCGCCGAAACCGAAGCCGAAGCCGAAATTCGGTCGGTCTCTAGCTCCTGGAGTTGTCAGAGATGAAGGTCTCGATCGATACCCTTTCTATGTTTAGATAGCGTTGTAATTATATTTTAAAAGAAGAGTCTATGTTGCATGAATTTTTCCCTTCCCCTTGTAAAATTTTTAAATTACAATTCTAAACTAAATTTATTTTTTATCAGCTTTAAATTATTTTTTAATTAATGCAAATTTTAACAGCCAAAGAAGGGGAGAAGGTTCACTTCGTTGGATAAATTGTATGAGCGTCATTTAAAACGAATAAAAATTGCCACAAAATTTGAAAATAAAATGAAAATATATATTTAAAACTTTTAAAAAATACTTTCTATCAAAGACGAGTTTCCACGAACTAAAAAGTTGAAAATAATTTAACATTTCTTTAAATGCATTATTCAAGGGAAGTGTGTGCCGACAATATTTCAAAAATTTAAAAAAAAAAAAGTAAAACATATTTAAAGCATATTTTGTCTGTATTCAATTCCAATCCTTAGGCTTCAGAGATTGCTCAACTACAGTTTCGTTCAGTTGTTCTTTGCGTAATATTTTGTAGAAATTTTAAACCACTTACCACTTTTTATTGTGTAAATTCGTCTCAGATAGAAAACATTTTTTTTTTAAAGATTTTAAAATATTTTTTTTACTACGTGACTATGGGGGGGAGGGGGGCGGGTGGCAGTGGCTTATGGTGAAATAACTACTAATTATAAGGCATGGATCTCACCTGATCAATGTAATAATGTAGCAATGGCAAAGGAGTGAGACCACATCTTTCCAACCCAGGTTGTGAGAAACGTTTAGATAACAAAGGACACGTCACCCTTGATGTATAGCTATCCGAATGACCAATGAGGTATTTAGTAGTGGGCTTGTTCCAGGGTGCTGTTGTAGAGCAGCGGTTCTCATCCTTCCTAATGCCGCGACCCTTTAATACAGTTCCTCATGTTGCGGTGACCACCAACCATACAATTATTTTCGTCGCTACTTCATAACTGTAGAGTATATGTGTTTTTTCCGAAGGTCTTCGGCGACCCCTGTGAAAGAGGCTTTAGATCCCTAAAGGGGTCGCGACCCACAGGTTGAGAACCGCTGTTGTAGAGTGTTGTGTCAGGGTACTGTGTCAAGGTGTTTTTATTGAAACTAACTGACAGTAGATGTTTTGTATTTTTAAACTTGCTTCATTAAATCTGAAAAGCGTGTGAAGAATATTTTATTTGAATCTTCATTGCGATCTCCGTAAGCCTAGGAATCCGTCGATTTGTAGTGTAAACTGTGTCCAACTGTTCATTTATATTGACGATAATTAACATGGTACAATTGACACTCACATGTGTAAATGTTCATTAGTATGTACGCCATTATGGTGCAGTTTTTAAGCGCCCTGTAACATTTTTAAGATGTATTGCTGGTTATTTTGCGTTTAAATTGACAAAGGGATTGAGGATTGAGTTAAGTCTTTAAAAATTTTCAGTCCCTTTACTCTGACTGCGAATACGTTGATTGTGATAGATCTGACTTCTTGTTATCATATGTCTCTAGCCAGCCTCACTGAATCTGATCTGACTTCTTTTTATCATATGTCTCTAGCAAGCCTCACTGAATCTGATCTGACTTCTTTTTATCATATGTCTCTAGCAAGCCTCACTGAATCTGATCTGACTTCTTGTTATTATATGTCTCTAGCCAGCCTCACTGAATCTGATCTGACTTCTTGTTATTATATGTCTCTAGCAAGCCTAACTGAATCTGATCTGACTTCTTTTTATCATATGTCTCTAGCAAGCCTCACTGAATCTGATCTGACTTCTTGTTATTATATGTCTCTAGCCAGCCTCACTGAATCTGATCTGACTTCTTGTTATTATATGTCTCTAGCAAGCCTAACTGAATCTGATCTGACTTCTTGTTATATGTCTCTCGCAAGCCTCACTGAATCTGATCTGACTTCTTGTTATATGTCTCTAGCCAGACTCACTGAATCTGATCTGACTTCTTGTTATCATATGTCTCTAGCAAGGCTCACTGAATCTGATCTGACTTCTTGTTATATGTCTCTAGCAAGCTCACTGAATCTGATCTGACTTCTTGTTAATATATTCTCTAGCCAGCCTCACTGAATCTGATCTGACTTCTTGTTATATATCTCTAGCCAGCCTCACTGAATCTGATCTGACTTCTTGTTATATGTATCTAGCAAGCCTCACTGAATCTGATATGACTTCTTGTTATGTGTCTCTAGCAAGCCTCACTGAACCTGATCTGACTTCTTGTTATATGTCTCTAGCAAGCTTCACTGAATCTGATTTGACTTCTTGTTATATGTCTCTAGCAAGCCTCACTGAACCTGATCTGACTTCTTGTTATATGTCTCTAGCAAGCCTCACTGAATCTGATCTGACTTCTTGTTATTATATTCTCTAGCCAGCCTCACTGAATCTGATCTGACTTCTTGTTATATGTCTCTAGCCAGCCTCACTGAATCTGATCTGACTTCTTGTTATATGTATCTAGCAAGCCTCACTGAATCTGATATGACTTCTTGTTATGTGTCTCTAGCAAGCCTCACTGAACCTGATCTGAATTCTTGTTATATGTCTCTAGCAAGCTTCACTGAATCTGATCTGACTTCTTGTTATATGTCTCTAGCAAGCCTCACTGAATCTGATCTGACTTCTTGTTATGTGTCTCTAGCAAGCCTCACTGAATCTGATCTGACTTCTTGTCATGTGTCTCTAGCAAGCCTCACTGAATCTGATCTGACTTCTTGTTTTGTGTCTCTAGCAAGCCTCACTGAATCTGATCTGACTTCTTGTCATAGTCTCTAGCAAGCCTCACTGAATCTGATATGACTTCTTGTTATGTGTCTCTAGCAAGCCTCACTGAACCTGATCTGACTTCTTGTTATATGTCTCTAGCAAGCCTCACTGAATTTGATCTGACTTCTTGTCATAGTCTCTAGCAAGCCTCACTGAATCTGATCTGACTTCTTGTTATGTGTCTCTTGCAAGCCTCACTGAATCTGATCTGACTTCTTGTTATGTGTCTTTAGCAAGCCTCACTGAATCTGATCTGACTCTTGATAAATGTCTCTAGCAAGCCTCACTGAATCTGATCTGACTTCTTGTTATATGTCTCTAACAAGTCTCACTGAATCTGATCTGACTTCTTGTCATATGTCACGTGCATGCCTCACTGAATCTGATCTGACTTTTTGTTATCATATGTCTCTAGCAAGCCTAACTGAATGTGATCTAACTTCTTGTTATATGTCTCTAGCAAGCCTCACTGAATCTGATCTGACTTCTTGTCATATGTCTCTAGCAAGCCTCACTGAATCTGATCTGACTTCTTGTCATATGTCACGTGCAAGCCTCACTGAATCTGATCTGACTTCTTGTTATATATCTCTAGCATGCCTCACTGAATCTGATCTGACTTCTTGTCATATGTCACGTGCACGCCTCACTGAATCTGATCTGACTTCTTGTTATATATCTCTAGCAAGTCTTACTGAATCTGATCTGACTTCTTGTCATATGTCTCTAGCAAGCCTCACTGAATCTGATCTGACTTCTTGTTATCATATGTCTCTAGCAAGTCTCACTGAATCTGATCTGACTTCTTGTTATCATATGTCTCTAGCAAGGCTCACTGAATCTGATCTGACTTCTTGTCATATATCTCTAGCAAGTCTCACTGAATCTGATCTGACTTCTTGTTATATATCTCTAGCAAGTCTCACTGAATCTGATCTGACTTCTTGTTATCATATGTCTCTAGCAAGGCTCACTGAATCTGATCTGACTTCTTGTTATCATATGTCTCTAGCAAGCCTCACTGAATCTGATCTGACTTCTTGTTATATGTCTCTAGCAAGCCTCACTGAATCTGATCTGACTTCTTGTTATCATATGTCTCTAGCAAGCCTCACTGAATCTGATCTGACTTTTTTTTATCATATTTCTCTAGCAAGCCTCACTGAATCTGATCTGACTTCTTGTTATCATATGTCTCTAGCAAGTCTCACTGAATCTGATCCGACTTCTTGTTATCATATGTCTCTAGCAAGCCTAACTGAATCTGATCTGACTTCTTGTTATCATTTGTCTCTAGCAAGGCTCACTGAATCTGATCTGACTTCTTGTTATCATATGTCTCTAGCAAGGCTCACTGAATGTGATCTGACTTCTTGTTATATGTCTCTAGCAAGCCTCACTGAATCTGATCTGACTTCTTGTTATTATATTCTCTAGCCAGCCTCACTGAATCTGATCTGACTTCTTGTTATATGTCTCTAGCCAGCCTCACTGAATCTGATCTGACTTCTTGTTATATGTATCTAGCAAGCCTCACTGAATCTGATATGACTTCTTGTTATGTGTCTCTAGCAAGCCTCACTGAACCTGATCTGAATTCTTGTTATATGTCTCTAGCAAGCTTCACTGAATCTGATCTGACTTCTTGTTATATGTCTCTAGCAAGCCTCACTGAATCTGATCTGACTTCTTATTATGTGTCTCTAGCAAGCCTCACTGAATCTGATCTGACTTCTTGTCATGTGTCTCTAGCAAGCCTCACTGAATCTGATCTGACTTCTTGTTTTGTGTCTCTAGCAAGCCTCACTGAATTTGATCTGACTTCTTGTCATAGTCTCTAGCAAGCCTCACTGAATCTGATCTGACTTCTTGTTATGTGTCTCTTGCAAGCCTCACTGAATCTGATCTGACTTTCTTGTTATCATATGTCTCTAGCAAGTCTCACTGAATCTGATCTGACTTCTTGTTATCATATGTCTCTAGCAAGGCTCACTGAATCTGATCTGACTTCTTGTCATATATCTCTAGCAAGTCTCACTGAATCTGATCTGACTTCTTGTTATATATCTCTAGCAAGTCTCACTGAATCTGATCTGACTTCTTGTTATCATATGTCTCTAGCAAGGCTCACTGAATCTGATCTGACTTCTTGTTATCATATGTCTCTAGCAAGTCTCACTGAATCTGATCTGACTTCTTGTTATATATCTCTAGCAAGTCTCACTGAATCTGATCTGACTTCTTGTTATATGTCTCTAACAAGTCTCACTGAATCTGATCTGACTTCTTGTCATATGTCACGTGCATGCCTCACTGAATCTGATCTGACTTTTTGTTATCATATGTTTGAATCTGATCTGACTTCTTGTCATATGTCACGTGCAAGCCTCACTGAATCTGATCTGACTTCTTGTTATATATCTCTAGCATGCCTCACTGAATCTGATCTGACTTCTTGTCATATGTCACGTGCAAGCCTCACTGAATCTGATCTGACTTCTTGTTATATATCTCTAGCAAGTCTTACTGAATCTGATCTGACTTCTTGTCATATGTCTCTAGCAAGCCTCACTGAATCTGATCTGACTTCTTGTTATATGTCTCTAGCAAGTCTCACTGAATCTGATCTGACTTCTTGTCATATGTCTCTAGCAAGGCTCACTGAATCTGATCTGACTTCTTGTCATATGTCTCTAGCAAGTCTCACTGAATCTGATCTGACTTCTTGTCATATGTCTCTAGCAAGCCTCACTGAATCTGATCTGACTTCTTGTCATATGTCTCTAGCAAGTCTCACTGAATCTGATCTGACTTCTTGTCATATGTCTCTAGCAAGCCTCACTGAATCTGATCTGACTTCTTGTCATATGTCTCTAGCAAGCCTCACTGAATCTGATCTGACTTCTTGTCATATGTCTCTAGCAAGCCTCACTGAATCTGATCTGACTTCTTGTCATATGTCTCTAGCAAGCCTCACTGAATCTGATCTGACTTCTTGTCATATGTCTCTAGCAAGCCTCACTGAATCTGATCTGACTTCTTGTCATATGTCTCTAGCAAGCCTCACTGAATCTGATCTGACTTCTTGTCATATGTCTCTAGCAAGCCTCACTGAATCTGATCTGACTTCTTGTCATATGTCTCTAGCAAGCCTCACTGATCCTACCCTTAAACAAGAGTATTATTCACTTGGGGTTGTTTTGTTTTGGGTGCATTTTACCAAGGAGGCGGATTGTGTTGGTTTTTTTTTAAAATTAGCCTCGATTTAGTGGACCTATTCTTGACTTAGTAATGGCATTACTCGACCTAGTTCAAGGATAACATGTTTCCTATGAGAATCTACTAAAATTTCCCCAGATTCCTCTTGCCAGATTGGCCATTATGCTTGCTGTAATTTGATACTTGGTCTTGAAGTTTGTTTGACCCTAAAGACAAAGTAACTGTGGATGGTGCGGCGGCCACCTATGTGACCTGGATGGAAGCAACAGTAGAACACAGAAAACGCCTCACAAGAAGGATATGCAAGCGACAATTCAGTTGGTGGTTCTGACTTTATTCTCATGCAATTTTCTATAGAAGATGACAGAAGGCGAGAAATACACATTTGTTCCATTTTTTTTTTTTTGGTGTAAATAGTTTTCGAAGAGTAAATTTATAAGCTGAAACAGACTATGCCAAAATTAAACACATTCTACCAAAATTCTACCAATGAGTCTACAATCTAATGTATAGGTGCTAAGGGAAAACTTTTTTTTCACAAGGGTAAAGCGTACATGTAAAATTAATAAACCTCAGTTCTCTAGCTGCAGATTTCACTATTCTAAATGAGATCCAATAGATCTGATACATTTTGTAACATTTCAATTTGAAATAGAACCTCTACCACAACGCAATATTCTCACCACACAGATGTGCAAGTGCCCCCTCTCACAAAGTCATTATCTGGCAAAAAAATTACGTATTTCTTTACATTGATAAATTCAGCGTTCAGAACCGTTCAGAACTTCGTACAAATAAGTTCAGTGCTGTGTCTATTGAATGTCTGTCTTTAGAACGGGAGTGATGATTGGAACCTACGTAGAATATGGTGTAATTCACGGGAGTTAAGGACAGCACACTATCTGCTTTAGTTCCTTGTTTGCCCGTAATATCTTTTGCTATATCCTTATGCAAGAGAAACAGTCTACCCTGTCAAGGTCTCCTCGACTTCGTCTCTCCTCTTGGAGTGTTTTACCATTTCGACTCCGAGTCCAATCTTGTAGCAGCATTCTGTGAAACATTAGAACAGAAACTGGGTTTTACCAAATTGGACGAAAACAATACAGTGAAGGAGTTTCTTGTTGTTGTTTTTTTTCAACTCTGAAAAGTTTCCACTTATAAAAAAAAGTATGTATCGACGCAAAGCGCTATTTTCTCCTGCAGCAAAGACCCGTTGATAGTTTTCTAACCACTGTGCCACACAATTATGTTGAAGGAAACGTCTACTGAATTATTTGGTTCAATATCTATTTAAAGAACACATTTGATTTGTTTTGGGTTTTTTTAATGTGTACTCTGTAATGCTAATTAAGGCTACTTAAACTCAAAACGTTTAATGCAGTGAAGGACATTTCACCATCTGTCATTTTATAACAAAAACATCCCGAGATGTGGGACGCGATCGTTTGAGACTAGTGCAAACGTGTCCCTAAAATCGTCAGTTTACCTCGAGGATTTCCCTCAGACCACTTGGAGTCTCAGCAGTACACACTTTTTGGATTCTCGCCACTTCTTCCTGCAGGGGGGGGGGGGGGGGAAAAAAAAAAAAAAAAACTTTTTTAACGCTAAACCTTTCTATCAGATATGAGAGTTGTTACAATGTAGAGTACGGTTCAATTGGAAGTGATATATTGGCACACAAGGCTGCAAAGTTCTGCGGTGAAACACCTCTTTCAGATAAACACTATTGTTTTAATCCCGAGATTCGGACATTTATTTTTTGGTAACATAAAATAACAATCACATTAATCATTCATTTGTATCCGCTATTTCATTGTTTTTAAAATAATGTGTTGAACTGCTGCTGCTTCATTCTTTTCCCTTTTTTAAATTGTATTTATTTATTTTTATTTTTTTAATCAAGTTGTTCAACTAAATTTAGTTCTTTTTTTTTAATTTTTTTTTTTTTTTTTTAAATAGCATATTTGTTTTTTACCTAGATTATTTGACAAAAAAAAGAGAAAATAAATGGATTCAAAGCNTTCAAAGCGTGGGGGATACCCTCATTACATAAGGATTACAATGGATTACATGGTATACAAGCATCAGGATTGTTGTGACGCTATTAACATTGCTAATCTATGTATCTATATAAAAGTCTATTTTCTTGTTTTTTGTCTCAAGTTTCAAAGAGTGGGTTATGGAACTCATTGCTTTCCTCTTAATTAGCAAACAAGAAATCATAACTAAAGAAACAGGACGATTCCGACCACAGGTACTCGACTTCTTCATGTCACATCACGTTATTTTCTGTGGCATGCAGACCAAAAATAGGCCGTTCAATTTTATTTTTTTTTTTTGTGGGGTGGGGGGATTTCTCATGATGTTTTTGAAACTGGCAAAACTCTTGCGACTAAAACTCGGGCCGTTGGCAGGGGTGTAGGGGGAGAAAGCAGGGGGGGGGTGGGAATGGTCCATCCCTAGCGCCAAATTTTTCCATTACATTGATTGGTGGCCAACTGTGAAGTTTTGTTTCGTGGAAAGGGCTGGTCTTGGCCGGCCCCCCGGACGCCACCAGCCCTAGCCACGCCACTGGCCGCTAGTGATAGCCATGCATCTGCTAAACTCACTGCAATCAGTAGCACGCCCCACTGTGTTCAGCACGCCACTGGCCGCTAGTGATAGCCATGCATCTGCTAAACGCTCTGCTATCATCAGCACGCCCCACTGTGTTCAGCACGCCACTGGCCGCTAGTGATAGTCATGCATCTGCTAAACTCACTGCAATCAGTAGCACGCCCCACTGTGTTCAGCACGCCACTGGCCGCTAGTGATAGCCATGCATCTGCTAAACTCACTGCAATCAGTAGCACGCCCCACTGTGTTCAGCACGCCACTGGCCGCTAGTGATAGCCATGCATCTGCTAAACTCACTGCTATCATCAGCACGCCCCACTGTGTTCAGCACGCCACTGGCCGCTAGTGATAGCCATGCATCTGCTAAACTCACTGCAATCAGTAGCACGCCCCACTGTGTTCAGCACGCCACTGGCCGCTAGTGATAGTCATGCATCTGCCAAACTCACTGCTATCATCAGCACGCCCCACTGTGTTCAGCACGCCACTGGCCGCTAGTGATAGTCATGCATCTTTATGAACTCCCCGATTAGTTGCATACTCTTGAAGCAACTATAACGAACAAAACTACTCCGTCTCCTCCATTTGACGTAATCAGACACGTAGCCAGACGTCGTCCGGAGACAAGAGTCATTTTTACGCCCCCCCCCCTTTTTTTTAAAAAAAAGCTACTTTTAGATGTCCTCTAAGCCTTGATACGTCTTTAAAAGTTCATCTTCTTATGGTTCATCATAGAAAGAAGTTTATTTTGGATTGGATACGAATAACTATTCTTCACTTTAGTAAAAACTACAAGATAAAGGGGTTAACTGTATAAGTTTTCCTTACGGCAATACAAGAGCAATTTCATGATTGATGAAAGTCTGGCTTTAATGTTTGATTTCACACGCTGAAAAAATCTGGCAGACATTTCGTGAAGTTTAAATTACGGGCAATCCTCCATTTTTTTTATAAGCACATTGATGACGTCATCCGCAGTAAAGCCTGTCTCTTACGTTGATGTCCTCCACCACCAATGAGTCTGTCAGTGACGAATACGTTGATGTCCTCAGTCCTGACCACTAATTAGTCTTTCAGTGACAATTTCTTTTGTTTGTATTTGACAAGGAAGTGCTTACGGCGCAACAGCCTGTGGTTATTCATATGTTATCAGTCCGTCAGAATTAGCTGATTCTACTTGCCAAAACGTCATGTCCAGGAGTAGGAGTCAAGGTTAATGTGATGGCTCTCTTAAGTCACGTGTCTAATGTAAATGTACCCATACAGAAAAGGGTACATTTCAGTATATCTCCTGCTGCCCCAGGCGTGAGCTGACCCCCTCAGCCCCACAACACCGTCTATGGAATCAACTGACGGCCCACGTGGTACGCTCTACAAAAACAATTTCCTCTGGGAAATACACATTAAAAAATAAACGCTTGGATCCAAATGATGAACCTGCTGACTCTGTAGTGCAAGAGACAAAATGAACAAGACGCTGACGCGCCGTAGTCCAGTAGACAAAGTGAACAAGACGCTGACACGCCGTAGTCCAGTAGACAAAGTGAACAAGACGCTGACGCGCCGTAGTCCAGTAGACAAAGTGAACAAGACGCTGACGCGCCGTAGTCCAGTAGACAAAGTGAACAAGACGCTGACGCGCCGTAGTCCAGTAGACAAAATGAACAAGACGCTGACGCGCCGTAGTCCAGTAGACAAAGTGAACAAGACGCTGACGCGCCGTAGTCCAGTAGACAAAATGAACAAGACGCTGACGCGCCGTAGTCCAGTAGACAAAGTGAACAAGACGCTGACGCGCCGTAGTCCAGTAGACAAAATGAACAAGACGCTGACGCGCCGTAGTCCAGTAGACAAAATGAACACAGTGAACTCAGTCATTTGGGAAAGGGGGATTTGCTTTTTCCATTTTAATATCCTTGATTGCTTTTTTTTGCCATCTGCCTACCTTCCCATTAATACTCCGTTGTTTTCAGTCCAATCGTCAGTTTCATCGAGGTCATAACTAATGTTGTTTTGATTTTTGAAATGAAGCTAAAAGAAAGAAAAAAAGGGGGGGGGGTGGACTAGATCTGGGGGGCTGGGGTGGGGCGGTGGTGAAGACCTCCATGTTCCCAGGCCATAGATCACGACCCTATGTTCCCAAGCCATAGGTCACGACCCCATGTTCCGAGGCCATAGGTCACGACCCCATTTTCCCAGGCCATAGGCCAGGACCCCATGTTCCCAGGTCATGGCTTACGAACCCATGTTCCCAAGCCATAGGTCAAGAAGACCCCCATGTTCCCAGGCCACATGTCACGACCCTATTTGGGGGTCACTCAGGGTTTTCGTGGCATCGAGATGAGTTTCTGTGGGGGTCACGATGAGTGTTTCTGTGGGGTCACGATGAGTGTTTCTGTGGAGTCACGATGAGTGTTTCTGTGGGATCACGATAAGTGTTTCTGTGGGTCACGATGAGTGTTTCTGTGGGGTCACGATGAGTGTTTCTGTGGGGTCACGATCAGTGTTTCTGTGGGTGTCACGGTGAGTGTTTCTGTGGGTGTCACGATGAGTGTTTCTGTGGGTGTCACGATGAGTGTTTCTGTGGGTGTCACGATGAGTGTTTCTGTGGGTGTCACGATGAGGGTTTCGCTGGGTGTCACGAT
>CAXITT010000164.1:204325-274837 GCA_964033795.1 Lymnaea stagnalis | reverse complement strand
GGGGGGGGGGGGGGGGGGGGAGAGGGCGTGTTCCCCACAATGTATGATCAAGAATGTCATAACAAAGTTCACGAATCTCATATGGCAATGAATCTATCACTAAAAGGAAATAGTGTTTATCTCTGAGGTCACCTTTTGTTTGGGCACAAGGATGAATAGCTTCTTGACACTCGTATGGTGCCGAGGGTGTGCTTGCTATGAGTCGTTGACTTGTTTCGGATTGGTCAATTAATTTTCTCTCTACACAATGGGGTATAGTTAAAATCTGCTGGCTTGGGGCGTGTTCCGCACATCCTTAAAATATAAGTCTCCAATACAAATATTGGACTCTGTATTTGATGATAGCCGATAAAGAAACAAGGAATTCTTTAACTAAATTTACTTATACCCGGCATCTCATCATATAGTTGCTAGTGGTTTAATTTGAAATTTTCCTTTAGTGTTGTTCAACAGGGCAAAATACTTAGCTTAGATGTAATGGATGAACTTTCATTCATAAGTCATCGTTCAAATTTATTACATTCATTTGGTAAAATGTGTTACGTCACTTATTCTGCACCCCCCCACCCCAAATCCGCTGTATTAAATGTATTTTGTTTAAACGTAGCGTCCCCCCCCCCATAGTATATCCACCCACTACCAGTCAAACTGATAAACTTAATCATACTTTGCCAGTCCCAATAGGGTTTGTCATTTGTAAGACCGGAAAACAACACATCGCTTTACGTAATGTTACTATTATTTGACAAATTTTTCGTAAAATGGCTTCCAACAAATGTATGTCCGCATACTTACAGCAGTAACAATTTGTTTGTAAAATAAAGTTGTCAACACGTTTTCGTCTAGGTTAAGTCTCACATTAAGGTAGAAGTACCGAACAGCTTTTGAGAGATTGGCCAAACAGAATACCATGATGTTTTATCAATATCTTAATGAGATTGGCCAGACTGTATGTCCAGATGTTCTATGAATAGATTTCCTCATCTCCATGACAAACCCTGTTGATGGCGATGCATTAAACATAAACGAGGGTCGATCAAATTATACCTGTATTATTCTGTTGATAAGTAGAACGGCCTCCGGTCTGATATTGCAAGCCTCATCTGCCGTCCTGGGGCCTCTCACCGCCTCACTGCTACTGTCACCAATGATGTGGCCGGTGTACGATGGGGAAGAGCGCTTCTTGCCGGCGTACCAGCCGTTGCTGAAGTGGTAGTTTTGTGCTGTTGTGGTGTGCACTACAGCCAGGAGGACAAGGATAAGCACCAGTAAAGTGGACATCAGATTGCTGGACGTCATGTTGCTGATTGCTGTGACTGGTGGAGGATAGAAATTGTTGTATATTACAAAACATGAACAATGGCACGGGACTTGTAAATTAAAAAGCAAGGACAATGGCACGGGATTCAAAACAGGGAGTGTGTGTGTGTGTGGGGGGGGGGGGCGCAGGAAAATTAGAAAAGTTAACTGCTTCAGCTACAGATAAGCCCTTTTTTTGAGCGGTATCTATATTAAATGACAAAATGATTAGCTAAGGAATTTTTTTTTTGTAAATTAAAAAGCAAGGACAATGGCACGGGATTCAAAACAGGGAGTGTGTGTGTGTGTGGGGGGGGGGGCGCAGGAAAATTAGAAAAGTTAACTGCTTCAGCTACAGATAAGCCCTTTTATTGATCGGTATCTATATTAAATGACAATATGATTAGCTAAGGAATTTTTTTCATCTATACATTAATGTTGGCCTTTCTTTTTTTTGATCTGGTTTGTTTAACATGTACCAAATGATCATTGGCAGAAGATATCAAAGTGATACTTTCAGCAGACAATGCGCCTAATTAATGTTACTCTTTTATTGCATTCTCTTTCCTTTTCCACGGAATTATCTTTCACGGCTTTCCACTTTGTTTGTATCTATCTTTTATCTTCACTCGATCAAACTTTTGAGAGTTTAGCTTAATTATAAATTTTTTTACTGGCTGGATTGCATTGTTTCTTTGCTGACGCTGTACTGATTATTACTTAACAAAATTAAAACTCCACCCCCCCCCCACACACACACACCAAAAAAAATGGGGGGAAAAAAGGACATCTTTAAAATTTGACACTAGGAAAAAGACGAAGATGTTATCACATTTTTACACTATAAAGCGTGTGAGTGGGTGGGTGGAGAAGTGGGTGGCTAAGAAGTGACATTGAACAAGTTATAAAATCATTCATGGCATTGTAAATTATTTTCTTTGTTTTTTAAAAATCAAACAATGTAGCTAAAGGATAATGGAGGGCAAAAAACAATGTCAACTATTTTTTTAAAGTTAGAGGTGAGCTGGATCGTTCAACAAAAAGACACAAAATATTATTTTTTTTAAAAATAAGTTCCCCATTACATTCTTAGTATCAGGCGATTAATGAGACACGGGAAAAAATGTGGCAATAAAGAGTTTATGTAAGCTTCAATGATCACAAGACAACATACACGGTACAGCTTCAATTATCACAAGACAACATACACGGTACAACATTTCCGCCAATGCCTTCATCGGTTAGAGAGTGACATTTTCACTGGCTGAGCGAACTAGCTTTTACAGACGCTAGTCAAATCTAAAAGTGCTAATGAAAGTTATTAGAGTTATTTTTTTTGTATTACTTAAAGCATAGACTCTACGATCTGAGATCGCTGATCTGGATTTTGCTGGCACTCGTATTAATTTTTCCTGGATATGAACATTTGACTGCATTAACTGTGAGCTCCTATAATTTAAATAGCCAATATACCCGACATTGCCCGAGATTGCTTTCGGGAAAAAAAAAAACAAAAAACAACTTCTTACTGTCTTTTAGTTAGCATTGAAATTAAAGGCCCTGTCAAAAATTACGTTGCTTTAGTTTTTAAAAAAATACTTTTTTCTCATTATGAAACTGTTGGAAACACTTCGTTCCCCGATGGGATCCCGTTCCTTGTGGTATCCCGTTTACCGGTGGGACCCAAATTCTGGATTGGCCTACATTCTCCAGTGGGATCCCTTTTCCCGGTTGCAGACCGTTTATCGATGTAATCCCATTCCCCGATGGGATCGTGTAACGGGTGGGATCCCGTTGCCTGGTGGGATTCCGTACCCGGTGGGATCACGTTTCTAGTTTGTGTCCCATAACCTGGTAGGATCCTGTTCCTCTGTGGCGTCCCGTTCCCGAGGGATCCTATTCCCCAATGGCATAGGGAGGGGGGGGGTGTGGTCCGCCCCTAGGGGAAAGGTTCTTCATTTCAAGGACGGCAGTGTTTTTTCCCCTTAATTTGAGGGGTTGCAGTATCGGCCAACTGCAGAATTTTTCCGTGGAAGTGGGCGCGGGGGTGACTTTGGCCAAGATCCATAAATACATGCAGACGTGAATACTGTAATCTAAGCTTTCAACTTCTTTTATGAATTTAAGTCGTTATAAGGGGAAATTAATTTGGAACGTTCTAGAAACTTTCAAAATTATCTTTGAATTCTACTCCATAACATGCGATGAAACGCATTGAAAGTTATGAGAACATAAAAAACATAATAAGGTCATTTATATTATCTTAAAACGGTTATAGAAGAAAATCGAAGCTGCTAGAATAATCTAGAAACTCATGAAAGTTATAAAAAAGATAACTCACTGATACTGAGAAAATCCACAATAAAGTGTAGAAATCAATAGAATCAAAGTAACATTTCCATGAGAATTTGGATCACACTATATATCCCCGTGGAACAACATAGAAATGTGTGGAACAATCTAGATTCAGTTTAATATCCTTTTTGAAACGTGTGAAAAATGACTCTTCTATGGAGTTGTTTCTCGAATACGAAACAATCTCCAACAAAATGCATTACTTTAACCATTTGTTTTCAATTTAAAGAACGGAGAACGACTCCATAAGTACCGTTTTATTTATGCCTAAGGTAGGGGGTCCTATAGAAATCATTCAGATAAATAATGGAGTTGAAATTAAAAGTTGCTCCATTAAAATCGGTTTAAAATACCATGGATCTAGACTTTTAAAACTTTGAATTTTCTGGAAAGTTCTATACTGGCCCTGAAGGATTGGATATTTTTGCTTTTAAATCCACCCATATATCAATATGGACCATGAAAGGTATTGCTACTAAGCTTGGTCTAGATCTATCAATTCCCGTATAATCATTTACATATAACTAAGCAGAGATTTATTTTTATAGCCTATATAAGGAAATTTGAAAAGGGGCCCCGAAGGAGTAGATACTATGAGTTGAGTACCCTTCATCATTTGAATAGGGATTATCAAGTGTATATGTACTAAGCTCGATCTAGATCCATCCATTCATACAGTATGCAATGTTTGAATTTATATTACAAAAGAAAACTAGGGGGCCCCGGCCCATAAAGAATTTTGTTTTTAAAGTTCATAACCCCCCCCCCCCATATTCATTTCGGATGATGAAGGAAATGTGTGCCTAGCTTGGTCAAGATCCATCGATCCATGTAGAAACAAATGTGGAACGCATCCACCATAAAAAAAATGTTTACTTTTATATATATATATAAATGTTTGATTTGTTNGAATGTCATAACAAAGTTCACGAATCTCATATGGCAATGAATCTATCACTAAAAGGAAATAGTGTTTATCTCTGAGGTCACCTTTTGTTTGGGCACAAGGATGAATAGCTTCTTGACACTCGTATGGTGCCGAGGGCGTGCTTGCTATGGGTCGTTGACTTGTTTCGGATTGGTCAATTAATTTTCTCTCTACACAATGGGGTATAGTTAAAAAATCTGCTGGCTTGTGGCGTGTTCCGCACATCCTTAAAATATAAGTCTCCAATACAAATATTGGACTCTGTATTTGATGATAGCCGATAAAGAAACAAGGAATTCTCTTACTAAATTTTCCTATGCCTGCCATCTCATCGTATACTCGCCACTGGTTTACTTAGAAATATTCCTTTAGTGTTGCTCAAGTGTAAAAATACTTAGCTTAGATGTAATGGGTGAACTTTCATTCATAAGTCATCGTTCCAATTTATTACATTCATTTGGTAAAATGTGTTACGTCACTTATGCTTCCCCTCCCCCCTCAATCGCTTTATTACATGTATTTTTGTAAACGTAGCGCCCCCCTCTTCCACCATAGTATAGCCACTCACTACCAGTCAAACTGACAAACTGAATCCTCCACCTTTTCCCAAACCCGTTGAGCACCTACCGGTCATAAACAAGTGTTGATTCGCCAACTGCCAACGTGGGAATTGTTTCAACATAATGGGCTTTTGTTTCTACACAGAGACTGAGAGAGTTACAGTGTCATCCCGGGAAACTAAAGTTTTTTAATTTCAAATGCATGTAATTTGATATTTCTCCTTTTTGTATTGTCTGATAAAACGCCCTTTTAATTGTTCTGTCTTAAAAAAAAAAAAGAAAATCGTTTAAATAAACTTCGGTTTTGTTCGTGTGTTTCGGACAACATCTTCGGACGGCTTCGAACCACTTCCCGTCATCGTGTCGAACTGAAACTTGGCACATGGACTCGTTGCCTGTGATAACACATTCTTTAAAATTTTCTGCCCCACCCCCACAACCCCAAAAAATCAGCTACTCCTGTTTTCCAAGGGGAAGATGAAGGAAGGATGATGATTTTGATTTCACGAAATAAAATTCCCAGATAACTGCGCTAAATGAGATTCTTTTCCCCAAAACATTCGTGGCAAGAGCTTTTAGTGCATCTTTCTTTCTTTTATTTTTCTGAAATGCTGAAATGAATATGAGGTGTAACAAGCGCGTCGGATATAGCAATGTAAGCTTTAAAAAAAACATATAAAGGATTGTACGGAAACAAATTGGTGTAGGGACTGTTTAATTCAAGCCTAAACATGCGTTGTTCCACTTTTTAATTTTCTCTCGCAGTTTTGTCTTCGTGGGCGTTAAAAAAAACAAAAGTTAGCAAACAAAATACCCAAACAAGGAACGTCTTTCAACTTCATGTAATTGTAAATAATTTCACTTTGCGCGCCAACGACGGTTAATTTAGTCTTTATTCGGGGAAACCCGATTCTTGTCCAAGTGTTTTATTTTTAACTATTGCTTGTAAGCGAATGCTTGTTCTAGCCTAGCCGCATTAGCGATTGCACAAGTGAAGTTAGATGCGTGTTCTAGCCTAGTTGCATTAGTGATTGCACAAGTGAAGTTAGATGCTTGTTCTATTTAGCCTATTTCATGAAATAAATACCGCTCTATGTCGGATTGATCTCTGATTCGGGAAACGCCGTGAAATAATGTAAAATACATAAAAACAGCTTTAGACATATTGGTTGTCACTCACCATCACAGCTATAAGTCAATTGACTGCAGTTGTCGCTTATTAAAAACAATTTGACCTGATTCTGATATTGTACGCCAAAATCAGTCAGTGTAATGCAATGAGTACTAAACCTTCACTCATTACAAGTTTATGCTTGAAAATATTGACAATAAGTACACTATTTTATGTAGTTTAACTTAATTTTATTTGTACAACCCTTAACATTGGCGTAGTCCTAGGACAACACTTAACATTGGTGTAGTCCTAGGACAACACTTAACATTGGTGTAGTCCTAGGACAAAAATTAACATTGGCGTAGTCCTAGGACAAAACTTAACATTGGCGTAGTCCTAGGACAAAACTTAACATTGGCGTAGTCCGGGAACAACACTTAACATTGGCGTAGCCATAATCCTCCTTTGTTACTCACAAGTCATGCTTTGCTGCTCACAAGTTCGTTTTTATTCACACATCCTGTGTTGTAATTCTCTAAACGAAATCAAATCCCATGCAAACTAAAGTCACAAAGTTACTTAATAGCAAAACACATCTAGTAAATCATTTCCAACACATGTACCGATAATCTAGCTATTGATCAATGGCGATCCACCCACACTGTTATGTAAATACCCACACTGTTATGTATTCACCTGCACTTGTATTATATATACCGACAGCTGTATTGTCAACACCCATACGTGCATTGTAACCAACTATTGCCATAGATAACGCGATGAGCTCTGACCACCAGATTAAAACTAAATGATAAACCTATTATTCTCGTTGCAGTGAAACAATGAGATGTCCGACAGACACTCAGGGGACTAGCTTGAGGCAGACGTAATGTCTTCCTTTCAGATTTTCATTCATTTCCCGCTGTTATTTGTCTGTAGTGTCATCGTTGGCCTTCAGACGCGCGGGGGGGGGGGAGGGCAGGGTTCCCCACAATGTATGATCACGAATGTCATAACAAAGTTCACGAATCTCATATGGCAATGAATCTATCACTAAAAGGAAATAGTGTTTATCTCTGAGGTCACCTTTTGTTTGGGCACAAGGATGAATAGCTTCTTGACACTCGTATGGTGCCGAGGGCGTGCTTGCTATGGGTCGTTGACTTGTTTCGGATTGGTCAATTAATTTTCTCTCTACACAATGGGGTATAGTTAAAAAATCTGCTGGCTTGTGGCGTGTTCCGCACATCCTTAAAATATAAGTCTCCAATACAAATATTGGACTCTGTATTTGATGATAGCCGATAAAGAAACAAGGAATTCTCTTACTAAATTTTCCTATGCCTGCCATCTCATCGTATACTCGCCACTGGTTTACTTAGAAATATTCCTTTAGTGTTGCTCAAGTGTAAAAATACTTAGCTTAGATGTAATGGGTGAACTTTCATTCATAAGTCATCGTTCCAATTTATTACATTCATTTGGTAAAATGTGTTACGTCACTTATGCTTCCCCTCCCCCCTCAATCGCTTTATTACATGTATTTTTGTAAACGTAGCGCCCCCCTCTTCCACCATAGTATAGCCACTCACTACCAGTCAAACTGACAAACTGAATCCTCCACCTTTTCCCAAACCCGTTGAGCACCTACCGGTCATAAACAAGTGTTGATTCGCCAACTGCCAACGTGGGAATTGTTTCAACATAATGGGCTTTTGTTTCTACACAGAGACTGAGAGAGTTACAGTGTCATCCCGGGAAACTAAAGTTTTTTAATTTCAAATGCATGTAATTTGATATTTCTCCTTTTTGTATTGTCTGATTAAACGCCCTTTTAATTGTTCTGTCTTAAAAAAAAAAAAGAAAATCGTTTAAATAAACTTCGGTTTTGTTCGTGTGTTTCGGACAACATCTTCGGACGGCTTCGAACCACTTCCCGTCATCGTGTCGAACTGAAACTTGGCACATGGACTCGTTGCCTGTGATAACACATTCTTTAAAATTTTCTGCCCCACCCCCACAACCCCAAAAAATCAGCTACTCCTGTTTTCCAAGGGGAAGATGAAGGAAGGATGATGATTTTGATTTCACGAAATAAAATTCCCAGATAACTGCGCTAAATGAGATTCTTTTCCCCAAAACATTCGTGGCAAGAGCTTTTAGTGCATCTTTCTTTCTTTTATTTTTCTGAAATGCTGAAATGAATATGAGGTGTAACAAGCGCGTCGGATATAGCAATGTAAGCTTTTAAAAAACATATAAAGGATTGTACGGAAACAAATTGGTGTAGGGACTGTTTAATTCAAGCCTAAACATGCGTTGTTCCACTTTTTAATTTTCTCTCGCAGTTTTGTCTTCGTGGGCTTTAAAAAAAAAAGTTAGCAAACAAAATAGCCAAACAAGGAACGTCTTTCAACTTCATGTAATTGTCAATAATTTCACTTTGCGCGCCAACGACGGTTAATTTAGTCTTTATTCGGGGAAACCCGATTCTTGTCCAAGTGTATTTTTTTACTATTGCATGAAAGTAAGCCAATTTATCTCTTTTTTTTAAACTTACTGCGTGATCTCACTTTAAGTCCCTAAGTAATTGCAGCCATTCTCATTTGATAATCTAGTTAAAGCTTTTCTAGTGCGCAGAACATATTGTCAAGCAAGTGTATAGATTACATCAAGGCGGATACGGAGGTCAAAGGTTGTGCTGTACCACTCCACGCTGTGATGTCGCTTCGCCATCAAAGGATGCAATATTCAATAATATAGTGGTTTTATTTTATAACATGAATGGTACAGTTTCTGTGACACCCCAAGTGAAGAATTCCCCCCCCCCCCCATTAGACGTGTGAATGCTTGTTCTAGCCTAGCCGTATAAGTGATTGTGCAGGTGAAGCCAGCTGCTAGCCGAGCCGTATAAGTGATTGTACCAGTGAAGCCAGCTGCTAGCCTAGCCGTATAAGTGATTGTACAGGTGAAGGCAGCTGCTAGCCTAGCCGTATAAGTGATTGTACAGGTGAATCCAGCTGCTAGCCTAGCCGCGTAAGTGATTCTACAGGTGAAGCCAGCTGCTAGCCTTGCCTTATAAGTGATAGTACAGGAGAAGGCAGCTGCTAGCCTTGCCGTATAAGTGATTATACAGGTGAAGGCAGCTGCTAGCCTTGCCGTATACGTGATTGTATAATTTAAGCCAGCTGCTAGCCCAGCCGTATAAGTGATTGTACATGTGAAGCCAGCTGCTAGCCTAGCCGTATAAGTGATTGTTCGGGTGAAGCCAGCTGCTAGCCTTGCCGTATAAGTGATTGTACAGTTTAAGCCAGCTGCTAGCCCAGCCGTATAAGTGATTCTGCAGGTGAAGCCAGCTGCTAGCCTTGCCTTATAAGTGATTGTACAGGTGAAGCCAGCTGCTAGCCTAGCCGTATAAGTGATTGTACAGGTGATGCCAGCTGCTAGCCTAGCCGTATAAGTGATTGTACAGGTGAAGCCAGCTGCTAGCCTAGCCGTATAAGTGATTGTACAGGAGAAGGCAGCTGCTAGCCTCGCCGTATAAGTGATTGTAAAACTGAAGCCAGATACTTAATATGTTTATGCTGTTCGGCCCGCAACCTTACATGTGATTTGAATTTTGGCCCGCCGAGCGATTTAGTGATTAAGTTTGACACCCCCGCTCAAAGCTATTTTAAAATATAAAATGATACATTAATACGTTCGTGACCTACCCACGATTACCTAGTTTCAAGAAATCACACCAAAAAAAAACAAAAAAACATGATGGCCTGGAACCAGCGTGACTAACATTTCTCCCCCGTCCAGATATTATTACATAATTCTTGGCGACATAGACCAGATTATTCAATGGGAAATGACGCTGTCTAATAAAGCTACGGTATTCCTTGAAATGGACCGCGGGGTTTAATCCTTGTGACAGCCCTGTGCCTTACGGGATAAACCCACTTGGGGCGTCTCCACAAAAGCTCCGAAGACATCTATAATTCAGAGTGTTGTTTATATGTACGTTGTCAAGTCCCTAGAGCTGAAACTCGAAGCGGTTCCAATCTTTCCCTGTTGACATCACCTTGCCCCAGTGTCACCTGAGCTGCTATACGGCGTCTTCATCGCCGAGTCTGTAGCGCCACCTTTTTATCAGGTTCGTTGACCAGAATAGAGATGGGAAAAAAATAGTCTTCATTTCAATGCCCTATTTGTTTTGGGTTTTTTTTATTCTAAAAATGTTAATAACATTTTTTGAAGGGGGGGAAAGGTTGTTATGCCAGAATATGAATCAGTCTACCTGCCTCCGTCAAACAGTCACCAGACCTACTGATTATGCCAGAATGGGAATCATTCTACCTGCCTACGTCATTTTTGAAAACCTTTGCATCTCTTGATGTTTTGGGCACAATCAGTGGCGTCATAAGGGGGTGAGGGTTGCGGACCGCACCCAAGACACCCAACTAAGGGCTCACAGGGGGAGGAAACCAAAATTAAAATTAGTAAATTTGACAGATCTCCATCACGTCGGTTTCATGGAGATCTAAAATGCAAGAGCAGGATGCCACTTGTCAGGCAAGGTTGCCGATACAGCATTGTGACAACTGAGTTGTCGAACCAGAGTAGGATACCAGCAGGCAAGGTTGCCGAGACAGCAGTGTGACAACCGAGTTGTCGAACCAGAGTAGGATACCAGCAGGCAAGGTTGCCGATACAGCAGAGTGACAACAACTGAGTTGTCGAACCAGAGTAGGATACCAGCAGGCAAGGTTGCCGTGACAGCAGTGTGACAACAACTGAGTTGTCGAACCAGAGTAGGATACCAGCAGGCAAGGTTGTCGATACAGCAGAGTGACAACAACTGAGTTGTCGAACCAGAGTAGGATACCAGCAGGCAAGGTTGCCGAGACAGCAGTTTGACAACCGAGTTGTCGAACCAGAGTAGGATACCAGCAAGCAAGGTTGCCGATACAGCAGTGTGACAACTGAGTTGTCGAACCAGAGTAGGATACCAGCAGGCAAGGTTGCCGAGACAGCAGTGTGACAACCGAGTTGTCGAACCAGAGTAGGATACCAGCAGGAAAGGTTGCCATGACAGCAGTGTGACAACTGAGTTGTCGAACCAGAGTAGGATACCAGCAGGCAAGGTTGCCGAGACAGCAGTGTGATAACTGAGTTGTCGAACCAGAGTAGGATACCAGCAGGCAAGGTTGCCGAGACAGCAGTGTGACAACTGAGTTGTCGAACCAGAGTAGGATACCAGCAGGCAAGGTTGCCGAGACAGCAGTGTGATAACTGAGTTGTCGAACTAGAGTAGGATTCCACCATGCAAGGTTGCCGAGACAGCAGTGTCGACACGCAGGAGCAGGTCCGTGGAGTAGTCTGGATAGGATGACAATGGGTTTACCGCACAGGGTGGAACCAATTCCAGTGAAGTCTCGGCGAACATTCTAGGTTATGAGGATTTTGAAGGCATTTGGAATCGTCCTTTCAATGGGCATAGCACATTTATAGCACATTTATAGCACATTTATAGCACATTTATAGCACATTTATAGCACATTAAACCCCAAAGAAATGTAGGTTTATCTTTTGTCTCTCTTCATATTATGTATAGTTATATAAATATACTGTTTGATAGGAAAAGATCATGTATTTTCTCATGTTTATGACATTTATAAACGCACATGTTTATGAAAAAAAAATGGAATATACATTTTTAAAAAAAAATTATACTAATAACAAACCAAATTCAAATTACGATAATTACCGAACATCAGTCGTTGCCGAACCCGAGTTTTAGTTGTTACCGAAACGAACCCGAACTTGGGTCGTTATCGAACTAACCGTACACCTACAAGGGGATTTGATTCCCATCTCTAAGCAATATGTATGCCTAGTCCAAGTATTCAGTGACCCACGTCTTTTTGTTTTTGTTTTGTTATGAAACCTAAAGTTTCAGTGGCTTATATCCATGAATACAACTTGATATTAATTTTTTTTTAAACGAAACAATTCTACATATGCCCGGCCCAACTTATTTTTTATCATTTGTCACTTTTTTTAGCAAACATCCTCTAACACCGAAATGTTCACATTTATTTTTTCAGACAACTTTGTCTCATGGAAGATTTTCATCCTTCAAATGTTGATGGTTCCACGGTTTACTTATTCCGAAATATAGGAATTTAAAATACCCATAAAACTTACTGCTTTCCAGATCAATGTCTGGACAATAACGTCAAGTTCCAAAGGAAACAAGGAATTGTTAGTTCCCCAAAAAAACGAGATTTTTTTTTTTTTTTAGCTTCCTTTAGGATTCTTATCTTTTAAAAATGTTAATGATACAAAATGCGTAAAAAAACATGATATTAAAAATAGAAAAAAAGGAAGACATTTAGTAAATATAAGCTAAGTGGTTTTTTTTAAACTCTTTTATTCGGGAAATTTTGTTACAAAAGTAGCACATTTAAAGAGAACACAGGCGCCTTTGATTTAATAATGAATGAAACGTGCACCATTTGTATGCGAGCATTAAATTCTTAATGAAACGAAAATAAATATCTATTATTTTTAAAGTTTTCCTTTTACCTAGCCCAACATACATGGAATCGAGTACACATAAAATTATGGTAATACTAATTAATAGCTATTACTGGTAGCTTTATTTTTTAAAACATGCTGTCATTATACAATTTATAATTAAAACCAATGCTTGCTTTTACGACGAAATTTTATCCGAAAACATATGGCACATGTTTGATACATCAGCCAGAACTGTATTAAAATTGTAGACCTTTATGTTGATGTAAAGGTAGTTCAATACCATGCTATTAAAAATCTTTAAACTTGTGACGTTGCGAAAAATAAATTAATATCAATTTAAAAAAATAATTTAAAAAAAAAAAAATGATATAAGCGAAAAAACGGGGAGTAAGACTTCGGCTAATAATCAGGAGCTGAGAATGTTCGGAACTGTATGATATTTTATAATGGAATGGTGTAAGCCTATACACTATATAGCAAGATAAGCCCTAAATATATGGATTATGCAATATATTGAACGTAGCGATATTTTACAGGTTTCGCTGATTGTAATCGGTTAAAGGCACCGGCTTTCTTTTTAGAAACGTTATGTTTTGGTTTTTTTTCTGTTTTTTTTTTTAAAATAAAAGTATATTTCCTTTTATTGTTGTATACATTTTCTACGTGGGGGGGGCTTGACTTACTCCGGGCGGGCAGTGGGTGAAAGAGAAACACTGTTCGATTCCCATTCTGAACATTATGTCTTACACTGCCCTAGCTGGTATAGAGGCGCAGTAGGGTCGTCGTGCTGTGGTAAGTCTTATGGAGATGCTCACGCTCGTCTTTCAGAGAGCACATGTCCGAACAATGGAGTGCGGCGTAACTGAACGGGCCGCCCACACAACTACGACTCCACCAAACGATAGAACGTGTGAGTCGTGGGGACCCGAGTCCATCAGGTGACGCGTGGCCATCAACGCCACTCACGAGTGTGTGCCGCGAGGGCAAATCCTTCAATCTGAGGCGTAATGCCGATGAGCGCAGTGGTGAGCCGCCGGCTTGGACATCGTCACGAGACGTGGCGGACACTAGCTACGGTTCTTGTGTGTTCATGAGTGGTCAACTTCATGACATGAGACGCGTTGTATTAAATGACTTAGCCTTAACCGGGTGCATTTTTGCCAACCCGAGTCTCCTAGAAAACATTCGGTGGGTCCAAGTGCTACACACATCATAAGAGAGTTAACAACTCATTTTCTATAATATGCAACGAAATCTACTTTCCCCGTGTCGTAGTGAGGGTGCACTGTCTTCGTCAACCGATGACGTTGAACGAAAACCCGTTGACAGAGAAGGTGCTGTCGTTCATTTTATTTATTTATTTTTTTTTTTTTAAAGACTTATGAAAGAACAGTCACAGTATGACGAAAATAACAATTACTTCGAAAAACAGTGACATTATATTTCTAAAGAGAAAAAAAAAATTCAACCTTTTTTTACCTGAGTTCAACCGTTATGCAAGTCCCTTGCCGCGAGACAGCTTTTTAAACAAACAAAAAAAACCAAAAAAAACAACAAAAAAAACAACAATTCAGCACCATTAAGATATAACCGGTTGAGTAGGGGAGGGCTGGTTGTGAAAAGGAAGCAGGGCCCACCGGAAGCAAAATGTTCACGAGAGATCTCACGGAGAAAAATGGCTGTCAACTTTTTATTGTCAAGAGGACAATGGGGCTGAGACAGTGTTCAAAATACAGCTCATCGGTGCTGTGTTTAATGAACACGATTTATCAGCGATTCGCTCCCTTCAGATGTTAAGTCGTTCAAAGCCGTTGTGCCAAGAGCTTGTCAGGCGCTCTAACCCTACATTTCGTTTTGACATTTAGATGGTGTGTTCATTGTTATTTAACAAACGTTCAAATACCAATGCAAAATATTTTTACAACTTATAAAAAAGAAACAAACAAATAAAGACTTTCTCCGGTTAAAACGCACTGAAAATTATAAATTAAATTACAATTTTTTACACTACATCACTCTAAGACAGACTGTGCACAAGTGTTGACGAGCAATCTGTGAAGCCAAAGGATTCGAATTGAATGTAGACGAAGCTTAAATATTATTATCTTTTAATTTTATTAAGTTTTGACAAAACTATTTGCGGATGCTTTCTTGCGTATGCATTTTAGGAAAGTTTCAATAAGTTTCCACTTTTTAGTGCGCTGGAACTCTTCCTTGATAGAAATTCTTTTTAAAAAGTTTTTTTTAAAATATATTTGTATTTTCTATTTTTATTAAACATAAGAAACTGTAATCTTTAAATTATCCCGAAAAAAATTTGGATAACTTTATTTTATTTTTTAAATTGAATGCTTACAAAATCGCGGTTAAAGTGACTTAACTCTTGACCCGGTTAAAATGACTTGACTCTTCACCCAGGCATAAAACTGAAAACTAGATCCAGCTCCCCCCCCTCCCCGACCCCACCCCGTTCACCCAGGGGAGCAGACGCGGTCAACCATAATCATTTGAGCGACAGTTTCCACCCGCCTCCATCGTCCAGGTGAACTTTGTTTCCAGAAATCTTATGCTGTCCCTATGTGGACATACACATAACAACGCCCGCTCGGCACGTCCACAAGGTTGAAGTGTAAATAGGGAGAAAGTCATTTAAAAAATAGCTGGGGAAAAAGAATGATGTTATCGCGAGTCAGTAGAAGTGTATTGGAATGAAATGCTACCGAAGGGAGAGAGTGGAAATTGTGGACATCGTTCAAACCGTTGATTGGTACCTCGTGCAGGAATGTTAGTTAAATAGTTGCTCTTTAGCTCTTTTGTTTTTAATGTATTTTATTTCCAAGAAAACCAATTAATAAAGGTGTCCTGCCGCTATGTTTGTGCCTGTCAGAAAAAACTACGATCAGCCAACGATGATTTATCACTATCACAAAAGTGATCACAAACTATTTTCCCGAGTGACAGTTTAAAATAAATTACAAGGTACATAGTTATAATGGGTACAGGAAGGGAAACAACAAAGTAGAAACTCGCCCACAGTTGCAGACGTGGCATCGTAACATTACATCCCTACTCAACATGGAAGACACACGACACGCACATCCTTCTTACCCTTCTGCTGGTGTGAGGCGAAACGAAAAAAAAACCAAAAAAGGTGATCAGTCTAAAAAGTATTCGGAACTAAACAAGAAGTTTTTGACGGCGTAAGGTCTCCGAGCGGACGGGTTTTTATACGGTGCCACCCGACAACGAGGCTGGTCGCGTCCACGGGCGGTTATCCGTGGGAGTTTTCGTCTCTTTGGGCGGCCGCTTCTGTTCGCCGCGGCCGTGGTCCGCACGGCTGTTGGGAAACCGAGTTGGAGGGGGTGGAGGAGTTACATAACAGGGGGCCAGTCGGTGTGTGGGATTGGGGAGCGAGGGTGTGTGTGTGAGTCGAGGGAGTGTGGTAGTGGGGCCCTGCGGTACCCACCCGTGCTAAGTCGTACTTCGGTGACATGAGTACAAATCATCGAAACAACTGACAGAGGTAGAAAAAGTGTTTCTGCAGGAGAAGTGTTAAACAGTTCCACGCTAGGGAGGAGAGAGACGAAACATTTATTTGGTGAAATGAGGGGGCTGCTCAAAATGTTTTTTTTTTTTTTTTTTTTTTTTTTGGAAAAAGTGGGGGAGGGGAGGTGTTTCTCTGACAGGATTTAATTGTGTTTATTTATGGGACTTTTGTTACTCTGGGATGTCGCTGTCAATCTTATGTTACTCTATGATGGCGCTGTCTATGATAAGTTACTCTGTGATGACGCTGACTATGTTAATTTACTCTGTCATGTCGCTGTCATACTTGTTACTCTTTAATGTCGCTGTCAGTCTTATGTTACTCTGCATTAGCCGTAGCCTGCATCATTGATGGCGATTCTTGTAACGGCCGTGTCCTTTGATTTGTCAGGTATGTTGTGTTGGAGACTTCCTCTTATTCTTGATGTCACCCCCTCAACCGTGTAGGTCCACAACTGTAGACACCACCTTATTGGGGATGCTATAGAAATATACTCGACAAAGAGTTTGGTTTCAGGCTAATCGCGTCACAGTGTATGGCTTTTGTTTTGGTCTGTTTTCGGGCTCTACATTGTCACTTACCCTGAGCCGGGATTATTATCAGTAGAATATATCACAGCTCTTTTTATGGGAAGTTGAAAAGGTTATCTTTAAATGTTTTCTTTGAATGATTACTTCATGTTTGTGGGTGGGACGTGCTTGGGATAGGTGTCATCCCAGAGCTGATGAGAAGTTCACAAAAAGTTCGTTTCCTCCAGTCGACCTAAATTTAAGTACGTTAGGATTTCATCCATTAAGGGCAAGTGTATTTATTGTAGTATTTGTAGAATGGAATAGAGCGATTTGTTTTAAAAGTTATAATATTTTCTTTCAACGAGAGTGGAACCTAAAAAGCTAGCACTTCTACCCCAACCTGTTGAACCTAAAAAGCTAGCACTTCTACCCCAACCTGTTGAACCTAAAAAGCTAGCACTTCTACCCCAACCTGTTGAACCTAAAAAGCTAGCACTTCTACCCCAACCTGTTGAGCCAAAAAAGCTAGCACTTCTATTCGACTTGGCAATAAAACGTCCAAACCTGCTACGAAGTCAGGTTTAGTATTATGACAATGTTGGAACTGCTGTTGAGTGGTGCCGATTGCGGCACACACAAATCAACGTGGAGCTATCTATAGGCTCTCCACAACACAGTTATCAGTCGCCATCAGATTGGAATCAGAGAATCCTTGATATGTTGGGATCCCTGGGTGAGCACAGCATTTAAACTCCTGTTAAACAAGGACGAGATGCGAGGGGGGGGGGTGGATATTCAGCTCAAAGACTCTCAACCTTGGTGCCCTGCACCCACCTACTGCAGAGGACAAGCCCCAACCCGCTATTAATGCACGATGCCCATTTTTATGACTTTTTGGATGTGGCTTGTTATCTGCACAACTAACTGCACAACTCTGATATTTGATGATACTATTGATACTAAGTTGATATTAATGCATCAGGTCGTCTTGCAGCTGTTATTTTACCCAAAATATTGAGACTTTTTGCGGACTGTGTATATATTTGTGTATATATATGTATATATGTGGATAACATATTTCAAGGCAACATCTAGAAAATAAAGTATACTTTAAAAGTTTAATTTCTCAGTTTATTTAATCAACCATATCAAATATGTTATGCGATGACATTAGAGTCAACTTTGTCAACCATACATATCATGCCGTGGCATTAGAGTCATGAGAATATATCAAAAAGTGTAACTGCGATCTATGTCTAGTCCGGTAACAATTTAACATTAATATAGTGATGTTACTCCTCAGTTTCTCTCTGCACTAATACAAAAAGTAACAATGGTGAAAGCAAAACCCTAAAGATGTATAATATTCGTATTATATTTGATGGTGTTGTTTCGGACTAATTCGTTTCGCTCTTTTTCAAAATCGTCTCGCCATGAAGTTCTAAATTATTTTGTAATTCATATTTTTAACAATACGAAATACAATGCGCTCTAATTTTATTATTTTCCCGTCATTTTTAAAACAAGCTCTATAAATTAACTATATTATGTTGGAATGGTCTCCTGTTTTAGGCTACGGAAATTTATTCCACATTATCAATGTGTGTATGGCCAAGTGCTATTTTTCCCACATTATCAATGTGTGTATGGCCAAGTGCTATTTATCCTACATTATCGATGTGTGTATGGCCAAGTGCTATTTATCCCACAGTATCGATGTGTGTATGGCCAAGTGCTATTTATCCTACATTATCGATGTGTGTATGGCCAAGTGCCATCTATCCCACATTATCAATGTGTGCATGTGCCCAAACACGGTAGACTGTCGCAGACGGCCTACAGGACACGCGAACTCGCCGTTCTGCTGCTTCAACATTTGAAGACCAGCTTAAAGGCCTAAACTAGTTCTCGCGATGTAATGTAATCTATTTATAGAACGATGCGTTGTTGAGTTGTTTTTTTTTTTTGTTTTTTTTTAAATTAGACGATTCAATCCATTCAATAAACGTTCAGGAATAATCTTAAATGTGCTTAAAGTTATGAAATATGTTCAAATGTCAATAATGCTGTCTGTCATTGTGGCATTTACTTAATGCGAACATTAAAAAAAAAATTGAAATGATGTATGTCTTTAAACCCAGCAGTTCAGGGTAGAGTTCATGCAACGCTAGTCCTCCCACGGATGTTTTACATTTTTTTAAAAATTATCTAGGAATTTTTGTTTTTAAATGCATTTCATCAGTTTATTCGTGTCTATATTTCATCAGTTTATTCGTGTCTATATTTCATCAGTTTATTCGTGTCTATATTTCATCAGTCTATTGGTGTCTATAATTCATCAGTTTATTGGTGTCTGTATTTCATCAGTTTATTGATTTCTATATTTCATCAGTTTATTGGTGTCTCTATTTCATCAGTTTATTGGTGTCTATATTTTATCAGTCTATTTGTGTCTATAATTCATCAGTTTATTGGTATCTATATTTTATCACTTTATGTGTTTCTATATTTAATCATTATATTGTTGTCTACATTTCATCAGTTTATTGGTGTCTATATTCCATCAGTTTATTGGTGTCTGCATTTCATCAGTTTATTGGGGTCTATGTTTTATTTGTTTATTGGTGTCTATATTTCATTAGCTTATTGGTATCTATATTTTATCACTTTATTTGTTTCTATATTTCATCATTATATTGTTGTCTATATTTCATCAGTTTATTGGTGTCTATATTTCATCAGTTTATTGGTGTCTATATTTCATCAGTTTATTGGTGTCTATATTTCATCAGTTTATTGGTGTCTATTTTTCATCAGTTTATGGGTTTCTATATTTCATCAGTTTATTTGTGTCTTTATTTTATCAGTTTATTAGTGTCTATATTTCATCAGTTTATTGGTGTCGATATTTTATCAGTTTATTGGTGTCTAAAATTCATCAGTTTATTGGTGTCTATATTTCATCAGTTAATTGTTGTCTATATTTCATCAATATTTCAATGTCTTTATTTCATCAGTTTATTGGTTTCTATATTTCATCAGTTGATTTGTGTCTATATTTCATCATTTTATTGATGTCTTTATTTCATCAGTTTGTTGGTGTCTATATTTCATCAGTTGATTGGTGTCTATATTTCATCGTTTTATTGATGTCTTTATTTCATCAGTTTGTTGGTGTCTATATTTCATCAATATTTCAATGTATATATTTCATCAGGTTATTTCTGTCTATATGTGATCAGTTTATGGGTGTCCATATTTCATCAGTTTATTTGTGTGTATATTCAATATCTTAATTGCATGTGTTTATCTTTATCTAGCAGTTGAGATACCCAGTAGCAAACTTAGTATGGGAGAATGGGGCGCCAGCCCGGGGCGGTCTGTGGGTGCCGGCACATTTGTTTGTCTTGATCTTCATCACCGAAATTTAATTTTTTTTTTCCCCCAGTTCTACACTTACAATGTTTAACTTAGAATTCAGTCGAGTGCTTAGAGTTTGTGACGCTGTGTGTCATCCTTGCTTTTACGGCTACTAACTTATGTCTTTTAACCTGCCAGGGTCATATGGCGTCCACAAGATTTTTCCACTCATCTCTGTCCCGTGCTTTCCTTACCAGTTGCCTCCAGGTGTATCCCATAATGCGTGTCTCTGTCTCTTGCTTGCGTCTACTTTTATTTTTTAACCTGCCTCTATTAGTTTGTCTCTGTGGATTCCATGTAAGGGACGGGCTGGTGATGTTATCTGTGGGCTTAAGGAGAGTGTGCCCTATGCACCTCCATCTTTTTCTTAAGGATGTATTCAACAGTAGGCTCCTGCAGACCTGTTTACT
Organism: Lymnaea stagnalis; assembly: GCA_964033795.1. Lineage (NCBI taxonomy): Eukaryota > Metazoa > Mollusca > Gastropoda > Lymnaeidae > Lymnaea > Lymnaea stagnalis. Next base: position 254,161 of record CAXITT010000164.1, on the reverse strand, counting down.
CTTACGATTTTGGCGTACAATGTACGATTTTTAGATGTCTTTTACGATTGTACGCCGAGACCCGCCAAAACTACGATTTTCAGAGACCCGTTGAAAAAATATTTGTGTAATTTTGTCCGATTAAAAAAAAAAAAAAAAAAATTCGGTTGTGGAAGCTTTAGCCCTTATGGCCCCGCATTGAATGGACCCAGAAAAACGATGGGTTTTTGTATATACATATATATATATATATATATATATTTATAGTTGGGACCATCCTTCATTATATTATGTACGCACTGAAAGGGGAGGTGGCGGTTGTTGATTAAAGAGATTGGTGGCATACCAGAAACACGGGTTGGGGGGGGGGATAGGTGGGAGTTTCAAAAGATATAAAAATATCACCGCAACGCATCCTATTGATGGTGGTGATGGTCTTAGTGTTGCTTTGCGTGTCACAGTGAACTAGCTAGCTGTGTCAGCAGCAATCTTTAGGCTAGTCGCCTGGCAACAACTTCACTCACCACCTCATTGGACTGCTACTGCTAGCAAGCATGTGTTCGTCTGAACCTCGGCGATTGTGAAGAGAGAAAACTAGAGGTGTAAGATTTAGTCAGTGGCATTAAAAAAAATATTTTAGATCTCGCAGAGCAGCTCTATCCAGAGGCATAGCGAGGGGGGTGGGCAGGGGGGGACACCCTCGCTACGCCTCTGACTCTATCCCCTCAACGATTTTAATACAATAAAACAGTTTTGTATCACTACTGCTACTACTGCCCCCCCCCCCCATTTTTGTTTACAGCTTGTGGTAGTTATTGGTCTCTGATACTATAGCAGTGGTCGGCAAGCCGCGGCTCGTCCAGTCAACTACAAAGCGGTTTTTACTCCGAAAAACATGGTCCTTGACAGGTTCTTGAAAATAAATTTGGCTCGCAAAATTTGTTTAATGGTCCTGCTGCTGATTTGGGCTCTTTTGACCAATGAGTTTGCTGACCACTGCTCTATAGTATGTGAACGTAAAAACTCAGGGACATATTGGATAGGCGAGGGCACTATGTTTTTCCTATTAATGAGGGTGGGGGAAGGTGGGTTCGTCACCAGCACGGAAATACGTGTTAGTAGACTACAGTGTGTTGTCACTATGTCGTGTTCAATATGACTACTACAGCGACCTCTTTATGAAAACACAAAGCACTAGTATACGGTATACGATAAATGCGAAGCATTGTGGTGATATTTGTATAGCCTTAATAATAATAATAATAGACCTAATTAGAATTCGTGGATTTCACAGATTTATTTTCATATGACAGTTGGCTCTATGACTGTCAGGAATCAGGATAATTATTGTAGAATTTATGCATACATGTAGGTGCATTCTGGTCCCCCCCCCCAACCCAATCAAAACTTACACGCATCCTCAGCGAGTAAGTCATATTTGGATGGCCCTTTAAGTTGGCAGGGCGTGCGGCTGGGGGGCGAGGTATGCATCATTGTTCACTTTTTCATTTTTATTTTAAATGTTATATATGGTTTGTCCAAACAGCTCTGGCGCTAGAATTTGGCTGCATTGACCTATGTGCACATTGCGTGATTTTAATGTTACCATTATCATTAATGGAATCGGCCATCATTCTTGTTTTCGGTTCCGTAGTTGACCTCACTTAGTATTTTACGATATGACCTCGACAAAAAGAAAGGCTCGCGGAATGGGTGATGAAGAAGAAACTTCTCTTTCTACCGATAAACATCCGATTCAACAACAGAAAAAGAAAGTTTATCAGCAGATAGTCTTGCTTGAATATCAGACAAAATTGACTGGGTTGCGTTCTTTGTCGAATGGTCCATCATGCGCGCACTGCACTTTTCATGAACAATCTATCAGGGACAAAAGGAGTGGTGTTGATTTAGGAAATTTTGGGTTTGGCGTTGGTCTAAATACTTAAATCTATACAATCAACACCGCGACATTTCCGTAATGACAGGGGGGGGGGTGGCGCTGTTCCTCGGCAGAAAGAACGTACGTTATTTAAAAAGTCTACAATATTCATCCCCTAACTCTGAAAGTCCAAAAATAGCATTCTATTTATATCTCGAATGCTGTACAATACCACCCAATGTTTTGTAGGAATTATTGCGGTGATGTTGTCAAGATGTATTGTCAACAATAAACTCGCTAGCTTTGGGAGAGAAGTTACAGTTGTGTTTAGTCATGAGTGTTCAGCGCGCGTGTGAGCGCGTGTGACGCATATTTCGTTGGGCTACGCCAGTGGTTATTATAATTTTGTTTCCTGGCGCATTTGTCATATTAGGTTTTCGCCAGGGTTTCCTGGATGAAATTCTTACAAGTACACTTCGAAATAAGGAATACACAAATAAAATAAAGGGTGGGATAAAAATAAATATGTCGTTTATGTAGGTCACAAACATGTAGGTCACAAACATGGAGGTATCTATAGCAGATGCAGGTCTTCAAAATAAAGTTACCGCAGTTTACAGTTAACGTCAGTCGAATACTGATTACCTTCAGTTCCATTTTTTGACAAACCGCTGAACTGGATGCCACTGAACACGCTATACCAGTAGTTACTGAAAATACTATATATATATATACTGCATATTTATTTTTTTACTATTAAGATACTGTATTGTACGATTTTGAGACGATATTGTACGATTTTAGGAGTTTGAGGGTAAACAGGTCTGCTCCTGGTATGTCCTTTCAGGTTAGTATATGTTGGTGATGCTGTTTGATCACCTAATACAAATGCTACTTGTTCTCGTACTTCGGGCTCCATATAACGCATAATCAATGTAATGGTGGACTATTAAACAATTTATATGTAATTCGTTCACTGGGAAATTTTAGAAGGGTTGACACCATAACTTTACCGCTCTTGGTAAAACCTACCTTAGTGACACCATAACCATGGGCGCCCGCAGAAAACTTTCTAGGGTGGGGGGGAGGGGGCCAAAAAAATCGATTAACTTTCCTGGGGGGGGGGCAAAAATTGTTTAGTAATTTTTAATATAGTTTTAATTCACTGTAGCGTATTTGTATGGTGAACGAACGNTTGGTAAAACCTACCTTAGTGACACCATAACTTTACAGCTCTTGGTAAAACCTACCTTAGTGACACCATAACTTTACAGCTCTTGGTAAAACCTACCTTAGTGACACCATAACTTTACAGCTCTTGGTAAAACCTACCTTAGTGACACCATAACTTTACAGCTCTTGGTAAAACCTACCTTAGTGACACCATAACTTTACAGCTCTTGGTAAAACCTACCTTAGTGACACCATAACTTTACAGCTCTTGGTAAAACCTACCTTAGTGACACCATAACTTTACAGCTCTTGGTAAAACCTACCTTAGTGACACCATAACTTTACAGCTCTTGGTAAAACCTACCTTAGTGACACCATAACTTTACAGCTCTTGGTAAAACCTACCTTAGTGACACCATAACTTTACAGCTCTTGGTAAAACCTACCTTAGTGACACCATAACTTTACAGCTCTTGGTAAAACCTACCTTAGTGACACCATAACTTTACAGCTCTTGGTAAAACCTACCTTAGTGACACCATAACTTTACAGCTCTTGGTAAAACCTACCTTAGTGACACCATAACTTTACAGCTCTTGGTAAAACCTACCTTAGTGACACCATAACTTTACAGCTCTTGGTAAAACCTACCTTAGTGACACCATAACTTTACAGCTCTTGGTAAAACCTACCTTAGTGACACCATAACTTTACAGCTCTTGGTAAAACCTACCTTAGTGACACCATAACTTTACAGCTCTTGGTAAAACCTACCTTAGTGACACCATAACGTTACCGCTCTTGGTAAAACCTACCTTAGTGACACCATAACGTTACCGCTCTTGGTAAAACCTACCTTAGTGACACCACCGCCCTCGTTTACTTCTCCCAGCATTCTGCCTATTCCAATTTTTATATAATATCCAAATCCATCGACTGAGCTCCTAGTTCGAGTTCTTCATACGCAAATCAAGGCTTTGGGCCAGCCTTGACAACCAAATAAAATTAAATGTTCATGCACATATCATAAGTGCTCACATTTTACGCGGTCACACATGCAGTTTACGGTCAACCCAATCTATATTCATTAAAACTATTGAGCTTAAGAAATTAAAAATCCTTGTATCCTTGGCGCAGAACTAAATCATTAAACGATATACATCTAAGTAACATGAAGCTCCGTACTCCGTGTAGCGTTCTCTGCATGACGCTCTCATCAGTGTTGAAATTGATCCTGTTTATGATCATACAATTTTAAACCAGAAACAATCAAGGGGGATAAACAGAAATGCCAAGAATTACAGTTGTGTTTCTCTTTCAAAGTTAAGTAGTTTCATATGTTTTCAGATAAGGGACGTTTTCCTTTGTGCTAGCCGCACTGTTGTTTACGCCATTGTTTGCCCCCGCTGCCAGATGTCGTATCTAGGTCAGGCAGGACGCCTCCTCGCTGACTAATGTACTAAACACCTCCATAATATTGCGCAAAATAAAAAGGGTGTGTCCCCGCTCAAAACACTTCAATAGAAACGACCACAACGTTTCAGAGGATTTTGCTATCACTGCCATTTTGTCTTGTACAAACACACCAAACCGGGCCAGTTCGGAAAACAAACTGATCCAGACTTATGAAACCTTGACACCACATATCATGAATATCATGGTCTTATACACATGTTAACCCTTTTCTCTGCCCCTTTCTCGTTTATAACTTCCTCCTTTCCTTCCCATTTCGCCTGCATTTAATCCCTCACCTATTTTCCTTCTATCGCATTCCTCTTGCTGTCCCCTCGGATACTAAATTACAGCTAAGTGTTATTTTATTTTTACTGTTGTTTATACACCGATGAAGGCTTCTTGCGGACGCAATAGTTGTTTTTGTTGCGTCCTTTTTACAGTTTTTCCCATAATTTGTTGCGCTAATTTTCTTTACATGTCTTACAGACATCCTTAAAGCTTTGAGGACATTTGCACTCAACGTTAATTTATGTCAAAGTTTCAGGGACTTCCTTTAATGCTTACGATGGTTATCAACCCTGTTTTATGCTGAAGTTGAGAAGTTTCTTCAGATATGCCATGGAATGAAATGTTAAATTATATTTTTTATGGCACCCGCCCGTCTCGCTGTGATGATGATGTAGACTTCACAGCTGAAACAGCCAAGGGAACATCATGTGTAGATAATACAGCTTGGTGCCAGTGGCATCGCAGGAGTTGCCGGAATTCTCATTGCGTCAATGTCATACAGCCTACGGGACTCCATCTCCGGTTTTGGAATTCAGAGTTTTTCCTTCTCTTAAATGAGTTCCAGCCCAGGTTAACAGGTCCCATCCACCAGGGCCGCCGATGGTGTTTTTGATTGTCTTGGCATTAGCTGTGGATTGATTCAGTGGAGACACCTTGCACCCAAATAATATAAAAGTAATATTTATCTCTGTAATAATAGAACTTATCAGCAATGGCACACATAATATTTGTCTTCCCTATGGATGTTCATTTTTTTGGAGTACGCCCCTGGCGGCATGTAGTTTAGGAGCCCATGGAGAGACACCATGTTTTAGGACTATTTTCTTTGCCATAGACCCAGTGTTTGAGATCTCTATAACTGCCAATAAGTTTCCCTTATATGATTTAGTCACAGAAAGCAGGAAAATAAACATAACATTGATTCTGCTTTATTTCCTTACGGCTAAGGAAAGGCGCTAAGATCGGCTTAAATGAGGATCAAATTGAAATAATGTTATTTGGGGGAATTCCATTGAATAAGGCATTGGGTACATGAATAATGCATTGTGTCCATTACCGAAAGGTTTTTATGTAAATAATTCGGATTTACTGTGGTTATATTTCAGCGGGTTAGCCGAACTTGTAATCAGGGATTTGGAGCTGTGGAGTACGGTCTTTTATCCCGGAGCTTAGGCTGGATAACTTTCTTACTCCTCCAAGCTCCAAAAATTTTAATAAATTAGTTAGTAAAAAATATTATACAATTGTAATTTTGCAGTTGTTTTTTAAATTAATCTCTTACAATTGATGCCCTATTCTTCTACTAGCTGTGTTGCCAAGTGCCGTCTTAAGCAAAGGCATGGGCACACTGAACTGTTAAGGGGACTCACGCTTCTAGGGGGCCTCACGCTTCTAGGGGGCCTCACGCTTCTAGGGGGTCTCGTGCTTCTAAGGGACCTCCCGCTTCTGGGGGGCTCATGCTTCTATAGAGCATCACACTTCTGGGGGGTGGGGGGCTCATGCTTCTATGGGGCCTCACGCTTCTAGGGGGCTCATGCTTCTATGGGGCCTCACGCTTCTAGGGGGCTCATGCTTCTATGGGGCCTCACGCTTCTAGGGGGTCTCGAGTTTCTAGGAAGGGTCTTGCGCTTTTAGGGGGTCTTGCGCTTCTAGGGGACCTCCTGCTTCTGGGGGAACTCACACTTCTAGGGGGCCTCACGCTTCTAGGGGGCCTAACGCTTCCGGGGACCTTACGTTTCTAGGGGCCTCACACCTCTAAGAGGCCTCACGCTTCTAGGGACATCAAGCTGCTCTTATTTTCAGTTGATGTTGAAAGACGTATGCAATATAATTTGATTTAAAAGTTCACTGGGAAGCAGGTTTCCCAATTTTTTGTGTATAAGTTTATCCATTTTCAAATCAGTTGCAAATCTAGATAATCGAGGGTGGAAATTGAAAACTGTTACACCGAAACGTTTTACAATAAATATGCCATACGATCATTAAAACGATCTTTATCCGTTTAAATTATGATAGTTTCAAATTCTGATTTATCCATTAAATTTAATGAATTTAAAAATTAATAGATTTTTAATGCTTCAACTTCATTCATATAAATGGCATTAATAAATCTATCCTATATTTCGTTCATAGCTCATAGCTATGCTATTTCTATACAGTTTATTGAATAAAATGGCCACTTTCAACTATCCAAAAAACTCTATAAAAAAAATTTTTACAACTATTTTTTGCTATTTAAAAAAACAAAAATTGTAATGTATGTATTGCATTTGGAGTTGGAAATTTTTTAAAATTTTAAATAAATACAAAATAGTAATTATGCGTTAGTTTTATTTCACTTCGTTTAGCATATTAAATGATGTTAGCAGTCCCTTTTTTTGTTCTAGTAGTCCGTTTGTATGCTAGCAGTTCGTTTGTATTTTAGAATTCCTTTTTTATCATACAAACAGCTTTTATTGACGGACATATTTATTGACATTCAGTTCAGTTATTAATGAATATAGGATAAACAAACAAATAGTTTGATTCTTTTTTTTTTTTTTAATGAGAAAACAGCGTTATTATTAGGAAACATTACATTTAGAATTATGCAAAACTAAGTTCAGTTACCCCGCTAGGTGAACCTTTGTATATTGAACATATCGAAACATTTCAAGAGAGGTCCTCACAGAGTCCTCTACGCAAATACAGTTTTCAGTTCTTTAGGAGGCCCTCGATGTCCCCAACTTTCGCTCCCTCCCCCAAAATAAATGACTGTATCGGTAGAGTCGTCACTAAGGGGGGGGGGGTGACGCCCGATGGGGTAAACTCCTGTGTGTGGGTTTTTTTTTAATGAATTACCCCGCCCCCTTTTTTCCCTTTTTCTCGCCACAAGCATCTTCTGGTTGTCAACCAGATCATATCTATTCGATTATATTCACTAAGGGGGGGGGGGGTGACGCCCGATGGGGTAAACTCCTGTGTGTGGGTTTTTTTTTTAATGAATTACCCCGCCCCCTTTTTTCCCTTTTTCTCGACACAAGCATCTTCTGGTTGTCAACCAGATCATATCTATTCGATTATATTATTGTTTGTCAATTAAGTCCTATATAAAAAAAGACAGAAAAAGAACACATAGAATTTGAGGTAACAGAGGTTTACAAATGCATCAGAATTACTTTTTATTAAAACATGAATCTTAAAAGTTACAACTTTGCGTCCCTGGCCTTGGAAGATGCAAACATGTCATTTACGTCATTAACGCTCCCACTCTTCACTTGATCACTTTCAACTGACAGAATCGTCAGTCAAGAAAGTCTGGATTGTTTCCTATTAGATCGCAAATAGCTCTGTGATCAGTCTCATTTTGAAAAGCTCCTCTTACATGACGTCAAAGACGCACGCATCTAATGAGAAATGAATTAAAGGATGGGCCGACATGATAAAAATCCCCATTCAGTTATGAATTCTTAAACTTGAAATTTGGCTTAATCGCCTGGGCGGGAGACCCTTGAGCCTGGGGGCAAAAAAAAGATGACAATTGTTGAAATAAATGAAATTGAGATGTTTCCATTGCTTGTAAAACATTATATCAAGATAATTGACCTAGCGACGTATGCTCTCAATTGAGCGTCCTTAAGTCGTGAGCATCTTAGAGCGTGACAAACTTAAGCTACGCGACTGAGTGACAGTTCACACGATCAAATTAACATTCAAATTTCGCGCCAAATTTTCGTATGAACGCACTATTTAGGGAAAAAATTTGGCATTTAATCAAATAGTAATTTTGAAAGTTGTGAAAAAAAATCGCATGTTCTTGAGACACGAAGTTCTGGTGTCATCCTGCTTTTCGATGTCAATCAGATATGTTATTAAATCATACCCAGCGAACTCTGTCCAATGTGCAGTTTTCCTTTTGGTGTCACCATGGTTGATCATGGTTGCCAAGCGTCCGTCAATTTACGTACAATCCGTAAATATTTGACTTAAAATAACCGTTCCGTAAGTGTCCGTAAGACCTTAAAGATGTCCGTAAATCTCCGTAAGTACTTAAATATGTCTGTAAGAACGCAAAGATGTCCGTAAGTGTCCGTAAGAACTTAAAGGTGTCCGTAAAGTGTCCGTAAGAACTTAAAGATATCGTAAATGTCTTTAAGAACATAAAGATGTCCGTCAGAGTCCGTAAGAACGTAAATATGTCTGTAAATGTCCGTAAGAACTTAAAGTGTCAGTACGTAAAGATGTCCGTAAGTGTCTATAAAAAATTAAAGATTTCCGTAAGTGTCCGTAAGAACTTAAAGATATCCGTACTTCAAAAAGTCCGTAAGTGTCTGTAAGAATTTAAAGATGTCCATAAGTGTCAGTAAGTCATTAAAGATTTCCGTAAATTTCAGTAAGAACTTAAAGATGTCCGTTAATGTCCGTAAGAACTTAAAGATGTCCGTAAATGTCCGTAAGAATTTAAAGATGTCCGTAAATGTCCGTAAGAACTTAAAGATGTCCGTAAATGTCTGTAAGAACTTCATGATGTCCGTAAGTGTCAGTAAGAACTTAAGGCTGTCCGTGAAACAAAAGACATTTTTTTAAAAATTATTTAAAGTTTTGCACTCATAATACAGGAAAACTAAAGACATAGTCACTAGGGGTCGCAATCCGGGATCCGGACTCTCGAAAATACCGGAATACCGGACCATAATTGATGCTCGAAAAATCCGGGATAGGATTTATGAAAGCCGGGACTTTCAATAATCCCGGGATTTAATTTTCAATTTTTTAAAAAACCGTCTTTCTTAGTTTCCTCGAGGTAGTTAAAGCAATTCATATAAATAGTTTATGAAATGTGCAAATCCTCACACCACGTCTCTCAAGTTCAAAGAGAGCCCACCGACGGGTTAGATATGTGTACTCTTATTTGTCAAGAATCATGACGTTGTGATTAGTTTTGTTCGGGATAGCTGATTAGGATGGCACCAGCCTTATATTGGCTGATTGGGATGGCACCAGCCTTATATTGGCTGATTGGGATGGCACCAGCCTTATACTGGCTGATTGGGATGGCACCAGCCTTATACTGGCTGATTGGGATGGCACCAGCCTTATACTGGCTGATTGGGATGGCACCAGCCTTGTACTGGCTGATTGGGATGGCACCAGCCTTATACTGGCTGATTGGGATGGCACCAGCCTTATACTGGCTGATTGGGATGGCACCAGCCTTATACTGGCTGATTGGGATGGCACCAGCCTTATACTGGCTGATTGGGAGGGCACCAGCCTTATACTGGCTGATTGGGAGGGCACCAACCATTTGTCTTAATTCCTGGATCCGAATGGGGGAAAGTTATTGTTTTGCCAGCAGCTCGACTTAAACATCTCATCTCGAATGGGACAATTTTCTCTCAAACAAGTGTACATAATTTAATTTAAAAAAACAAGAAGCCCGAGATGGACTGAAATTGTTCTATGTATAACAAATGATGCCTTTAAGGCATTAACTTGCTCATAAAATGCACCAATTCCTATTTTGACTCGATGCTGTTTGTGGCCAGATCTCAAACTTGTGATTCTCCCTTCCCAACACACCTATTATGTCAAGGGGCAATACAAATTACTAACAGAACTCCTAGGTTCGAAAACGAGATGAATTATGTTCAAGTATAGCTGAGCCCTTGTAGGGGGCCTCAGTGCACTACTTTAGCAGGGCATCAGTTCATTACTTTGTCCAGGGCATGAGTGCACTGCTTTGGCCAGGGCATCAATGCATTACTTTGTCCAGGGTATCAGTGCATTACTTTGTCCAGGGCATCAGTGCATTTATTGTGCAGGGCATCAGTGCATTACTTTGTCCATGGCATCAGTGCACTTTTTTGGCCAGGGTATCCGATGATGTGAAAACGGCCCAAATTCATAATGAAACGGGCACAAGGACAGATAAAATGTAATACTAATCATCAACCTAATATTATAGAATTGTTGAACTCACTGCAGCTCGGAGCGTAGCTGGACCTGACAAACAAATCATAAAGCCTGCTCCAAATCACAGCTTGTAATGGCGAATGTATTTAATTTGAATCTTTCTGGTACGAAATTTTTTCGTTATGTTTTGATCTCCCCCAGACCTGTGAGAGCACGGTCAAACACAAGACAGAAATGGTCAGCAAGCTGGAGGAGAAAACCAACCAACTGGTGAACGCGATGAAGGAGATGGACCAGAGGTGAGGCCAACAGTTTTTTTAAATATTTTTATTAATTATAGCGTGTGTCCACATGGATCTGTTGTGCTTGCGCTGAACTGATCCAAATGCACACAGCTGTTTCAACAATTGCATATCATAAGATTTGTGATATCATAAATACGCCAAGCTAAATAGCTTGGCTTGATCTCAAGACATACGTATGTGATGAGGAGGCAGTGAACAAAGTAAAGGGATTGTGGTTTACTTAATCTACGGCACTAGCTGATTATAGCACCAAACGTGAGGCAAACATAATTTGCTATATAGTATGAGGCACAAAGAGAAGTAATTTATTCTGTGCCAGTTTAAAGGTTTAAATGTGAGTGGCTTGAAGTGCATAGCGAGGTATGTGGGCTTCATCAACATGCTATACCATTTAAATAATCGTGGTTCTTTCGCTCAGACGTAACTCAATGAATGGTATTATAGTCGGATAACGTGGTAATGGGGCCAACTTGGTAAAAATCTTAGTAAAGGAGCCAAACTTGGAACAAATATTAGTAAAGGAGCCAAACTTGGAACACAGCTTAGTAAAGGAGCCACACTTTTTGGAAAAAATCTTAGTAAAGGAGTCAAACTGATTTCGTAGGGGGTAGTGCATTGAAATGTTCTTCGTAGGGGGTAGTGCATTGAAATGTTCTGGAAATCGGAAAATTGTTACTTAGGAGTTACATAGCATTGATCTTTAATGTCCATCTGACGACAAGGATAGATACGCTGTGAGCACCGACACTTTTAGTATACATCTTTGGGGCGACCTTGGGGAGATGATATCAGAGATGATACCATAGTTGATACCATAAATGCTACCATCTGAAGGCAAAGACAGATTAGCTGTGAGTACCGATATAATAGTGACACGTGCAGTATACATCGTTGGAGCTGGACCTGCGGAGATTATACCAGAGATAATACCGGATATGATGTCAGAGGCGATATCAGATTATCTCTCTCTCTCTCTCTCTCTTTCTTTCTCTCTTTCTCATCTCTTTCTCTCTTTCTCATCTCTTTCTCTCTTTCTCATCTCTTTCCTATTGTAACTTATGCCACGATTATTGGAGCTTAACGAACAAATTAGACAGTTAAAGTTTTGAAATTCTGTGATTTACGGAAGGAATGGCGCTCGATTGTAATTATGTTATTGCAAAGTATTTCGTTGTGCATATTTGATACATGGTTCCACAGGTATGGAATCTCTGGTTCCTCGGTTATGGAATCTATGCTTCCTCGGATATGAAATATGTGGTTCCACGGGTATGAAATCTGCGGTTCCAAGGGGATGGAATCTGTAGTTCCACAGGTATGGAATCTTTGGTTCCACGGGTATGGAATCTGTGGTTCCACGCACGGGTATGGAATATGTGGTTCCACGAGTATGGAATGTGTGGTTCCACGGGTATGGAATGTGTGGTTCCACGGGTATGGAATCTGTGTTTCCACGGGTATGGATTATGTGGTTCCACGAGTATGGAATGTGTGGTTCCACGGGTATGGAATCTGTGGTTCCACGGGTAGGGAATCTGTGGTTCCACGGGTATGGAATCTGTGGTTCCACGGGTATGAAATCTGTGGTTCCACGAGTATGTAATCTGTGGTTCCACAGGTATGAAATCTGCGGTTCCACGGGTATGAAATCTGCGGTTCCACGGGTATGGAATCTGCTGTTCCACGGGTATGGAATCTGTGGTTCCACGGGTATGGAATCTGTAGTTCCACGGGTATGTAATCTGTGGTTCCACGGGAATGGAATCTGTGGTTACACGGGTATGGAATATGTGGTTCCACGAGTATGGAATGTGTGGTTCCACGGGTATGGAATCTGTGGTTCCACGGGTATGGAATTGTGGTTCCACGGGTATGGAATCAGTGGTTCCACGGGAATGGAATCTGTGGTTCCACGGGTATGGAATATGTGGTTCCACGGGTATGCAATCTGTGGTTCTACGGGTATGGAATATGTGGTTCCACGGGCATGAAATCTTGGCATGAAGTTATAAAACAAGAGTGTTGGAGATTATTCTTAATTTTATTTGTTTTCCGACATTGAACAAAGTTACTTTTTTATGACGTCATGAGTCGAATTTTGTAAATGTATGTCTGGTGAATGCTCAAATTTCGAGCCTTTTAAAATAGCTCAATACATCTAAAACCTATGTTTTAAAATAGCTTATTTATGAAAAACGTATCTTTTAAATTAGCTTATTTATCTCAACGAATGTTTTTAAATTTTCGTCTGAGGTCAATGAGAAGCTTAGTATCGTCTTGTGTTTTCATTTCCTTGTTTCTTGAATGGTTTTTGAAACTTATAACCGAATAGCTCGGTCAGCATCCATCATGGATGTGCTCTTCGTTTTCCCACACAAAAAAAAAAAAAAAACTATTTTTTATTTTTATTTTTTTTATTTTTTTTTTTTTTTTTTTTTTTTTTTTTTTTTTTTTTTTTTTTTTTTTTTTTTTTTTTTTTTATTAATGAAAAACGTATCTTTTAAATTAGCTTATTTATCTCAACGAATGTTTTTAAATTTTCGTCTGAGGTCAATGAGAAGCTTAGTATCGTCTTTTGTTTTCATTTCCTTGTTTCTTGAATGGTTTTTGAAACTTATAACCGAATAGCTCGGTCAGCATCCATCATGGATGTGCTCTTCGTTTTCCCACACAAAAAAAAAAAAAAAACTATCTGTAAACGTTAGTGGCCGTAAGTTTTATTTTAGTAAAGTTGGCGGGCTTTTTAGTGCCCCTTGCTGATTTCGGCGATCTGTTCATTTATTTGTACAAATTATGTTTCACCATAATGTCATAATTTTTTATCATATATGTTAATATTTTTTAAATTTCGTTTCATTATTTATTTTATTTTGTTTCATATTTTGCATTTTCACTTTCACCCGCATGTCCATTCACTTCCGTTTATCCAAAAAACTCTTGTGTGTGACGTCTTGGACACACCCAACGGCCATCGACGTCCTGACGTCAACAGACTGAAGCAGTCAGAGTCCAATAGAGTGGCGGCCGAGGAGACAGCCAGAAAACTGGGACAGATCATTGTTGATAAAGATCAGAAGAGGTGAGTACCGTTATTCAAGAGTTAATGCTGGCTTGAAGTGATCAAAACTATTGTTTCGAAATGGTTAAATTGCAGGAATGTTATTAACCCATGAACACCCCCGGTCCCTTTAAATGTCAGCAGGACATGCTTTGTGACGGAAAATGCATACTTGAAAATCATTATTTTCTTAACGTAAATATTTACCTGTTACTTTATGTATTTATAGCGATCGTACTGGGTAAAAATGACAGAACTAATAACATACCATTCCCATTCTAATATCAATTAAACAATCGATATGTCCCACTAATATTTAAAGAAAAAATTATGGCTTAACGTGTTTATACAGGACCAAAAAAAGAAAAAAATAGTTAAAAAACAAAGATAAAATATTTTTTTTAGAAATTGTAACATCCTAATTAGAACAAGTAGCACCAACAAGGGTGTCATGTGCACACAAGAATGGATGCAATCAAGTGTGGGAGAATAAAGGATGACTACTTTCTGTTTCTTGGTGTTTCTTTATTTGTCATGTCTGCTGATAAAGACTCTTAGCCGAAACATTCTTCTTTTATTGTCCTGTCTTTCTATTTTAAGCTTCCACATACCTTGTTCCACTATTTCCTTCCACATACCTTGTTCCACTATTGCCTTCCACATACCGTGTTCCACTATTTCCTTTCCTTCCACATACCTTGTTCCACTATTTCCTTTCCTTCCACATACCTTGTTCCACTATTTCCTTCCACATACCTTGTTCCACTATTTCCTTCCACATACCTTGTTCCACTATTTCCTTTCCTTCCATATACCTTGTTCCACTATTTCCTTTCCTTCCACATACCTTGTTCCACTATTTCCTTTCCTTCCATATACCTTGTTCCACTATTTCCTTCCACATACCTTGTTCCACTATTTCCTTTCCTTCCATATACCTTGTTCCACTATTTCCTTCCACATACCTTGTTCCACTATTTCCTTCCACATACCTTGTTCCACTATTTCCTTTCCTTCCATATACCTTGTTCCACTATTTCCTTCCACATACCTTGTTCCACTATTTTCTTCCACATACCTTGTTCCTCTATTTCCTTCCACATACCTTGTTCCACTATTTCCTTCCACATACATTGTTCCACTATTTCCTTCCATATACCTTGTTCCACTATTTCCTTCCACATACCTTGTTCTACTATTTCCTTCCACATAACTTGTTCCACTATTTCCTTCCACACATCTTGTTCCACTATTTCCTTCCACACATCTTGTTCCACTATTTCCTTCCACACATCTTATTCCACTATTTCCTTCACACGGCTTGAACGCATCCCTTCAATATAAATCTGTGAAACTCGGCGTTCTCTTTGTGAAAAGCTGAAATGGTTTGATGTTGTGTTCAACTGCTGACCACTGGATACTTAAACTCAAGTAGGCGTCCGATTTGTCCATTGGGTCAACACGGCTGCAGACAATCCCGTCTTGGATATCATATTTAAAAAAAAATCGGTTTCTACTTATGGCCTTTTCTTTCCATAACACCATGACAGCGTCCAGATCAGGGTCAGGAAATGGAGGACACAACATTCCCCCCCCCTCCTTCCACCTTCTCGGGGACAGGTGACGCCGGCCGATAACCCAGCTTTATCATCTCAAGTAATGGTTATTCTATTTCAGACAGACTTGTTCAGATTTAAATATAGATTACTGTTTGCCAGCCTGTTTTTGATCCTCATAACTTTTTGTGTGGTAATTATGAATATTTTTTTACAAATTGTGTATGAAATAGTCATGGTATAATATCCCTAAATTATAGTATCCCTAAATTATAATATCCCTAAATTAAATCCTTTATGATATATGGTTATTTAAAACAAGTGTTGTATTGGTTAAGTGGGAAAAAAAGGTTGGGGGGGGGGGGGGGGTTTTAAAGATTTTCCAAAAGATACATAAGCCGCCTGCAGATCCATACGTTTAATTTAAAATCTAAATACCGGTATATTTTTTTTTCCTTTACAATACTTGTACAATAGAAACTGAATCTCCTATTGATTTACTCAATGCAATCACATAAAGGTTGACATTCCGATGTTTTTACACAAAACTTGGGAAATTAATATTAGTGTTTGTTCTAATGAGTTAAGAAAAGATAATACTAGAACCGGTATCAAAGTCTTTGTTTTTAACATAAGCCTTGTCTCGTGTATACTATCAAAGTCTTTTCTCGTAACACAAGCCATGTCTCGTGTTCACTACCCGTTGCTTAGATGGAGTTCTCAAAGCAAGTCGGTGATTTTATTAGTAGGTGGCCATCCTTGCGGATGCTACTAACGCCATCAAAGTCAAGAGCCATTCATCACTAACAAAAGTTTCCGATCCACAGATTCATTCAGAGGCTCAACAACACCGTGGTACCGACACGTTGAATTCTTTTTTCTGTATTTAGTGTTTGCCGTTGAAAATAAAACAAATCTTGAACAAGCGTTCCGAAATCTAGTTGTGCATTTTTGAATGGATATTTCCATGTGAATGTTCGTTCAAAGATCTGCTCCTTCCCTCATATAAATATAACTCAGCCTAGCTAAAAGCCATCACCCCCCACACGCACTGTCTAGAGCAGCGGTTCCCAAACATTTAAATTTTGCTGACCGGTAGACAAGTTATCACAACTGCACTTACTACCGGGCGCCAAATTTCTTAATTATGGTTTCTATTTATTTGACAATGAATAATCATATTGTGCGGCCCGACAACTTAAAGCCTCGTGGTCTAGTCACCGGTTCGTGGGCCAGCATTTGGCGAACGCTGGTCTAGTGAACATCCGTGGGCTACATACATCGTTAAAGTGAAGAATGTGACCTTGATTTACCTGCTGGCTTACGTGTGTACCCGCCTCTCAGCTCCGTCGTCATCAGACTGGCTGTGTCGAAATTCGTTTCACATCTTGTTCTATCCATGCCATCCACCTAACCCACCCTTACGGATAAAATTAACAGGACTTAGTTAGCCATATACCTAGAGCTGAGTTTGACAAAAGACGTGCATCTTTGCTCTGCTCTTCCTTGTAAGCTTGTCTATGCTTTGGATCAAATCGGGGGAATTAGGTTTTCGTCACTTTGTTATTGCGGAGGCTAATCTTTGACAACACTCTACTATCTGTGTCCTTAAGTCATGCAAGATTGGTCAGTCCGTTTTATGTTTTGACAACACCGCCATCACGCTGACAATATACCGTCCTGTAACAACCAGCTCAGTCGCAATCAGCGGCCTTGGCTTAACAAAAGAGTTGTGTCCATTTATTTGTGGTTCTTGCTCATTTGTTCCAGCGAAGAGCATTTTATTGGCCGTAGCCACGTTTGGATTAAGTTTGCCGCGATGGCTTATATGAATTAGTTGTCAGTTCGTTGGCTGGCAGTGGTGGCTTATACGAATGAGTTGTCTGAATAAATCAGATTAAATTTGTTACGTATTTCTGTGTTATTTGATTCACTTTGTTAGCTGACTTGCTTAAGTAGAGAGAAGCATTATTAGTTAGACTGAGAAGATATGAGGATGCGTAAGTCAATATACTATGAGGCAAGTCATCTGGGTATGTACATATGAAATGTAGCAAATCATGTGGGTATGTGCAATGTAGCTAATCATCTGGGTATGTATATATGAAATGAAACAAAACATCTGAATATGTACTTACACATATGTACTTAATTGTGAATTGTAACAGAATATGTGAATATGTACATATGAATATAACAGAACATTTGGGTATGTACATATGAAATGTAGCATTTATAATTTTACGAGATTTCACTTTAATACTGGAATATATAACTGCCCCCCCCCCCCGACTGCCCCCCACCCGACTGCCCCATATAAATCCACCTCCTGCCTAACCTACAATTTCAACACACGCTCTCAACTGTGACTAACATTTATGACCTATGGTGACCAATGGAGTCGACTGCCCCCCACCCGACTGCCCCATATAAATCCACCTCCTGCCTAACCTACAATTTCAACACACGCCCTCAACTGTGACTAACATTTATGACCTATGGTGACCAATGGAGAGCCATTAAGAGTAGATGAGTACGGCACAAAGGCAGCCCCCGCCGACCCTGTTTTTCATCGTGAATGAAAATCCCAAGGCCATGTATATTTGCATCCCCAATGTCACACAGATAAGAGACAGAAGATATATGTCCCTTATCTATATGCCATTGGGATGCAAATATACATGGCATTCCACTTCTGTCCCTTATCTATGTGACTTTGGGATGCAAATATACATGGCATTCCACTTCTGTCCCTTATCTATGTGACTTTGGGATGCAAATATACCTGGCATTCCACTTCTGTCCCTTATCTATGTGACTTCGGGATGCAAATATACCTGGCATTCCACTTTACACCCACACATTGCCAGTTGTTAATAAGGCATCGTGGTTGTTTACAGACCTGTTTTTATGAGGAAAAGGAAATTTAAGGTCACTAGAAAACTACATAAAGGGCAACTGCCACCACTCTCAAGGGGAGGGGTTGGGGCGAAAACCCCCATCGGGCCTTTAATGTTGACGACCAGGACACATTGAGTTTAGAAAAAACATCCCTCTCAACTTAGGTAACTTTCTCTTCTGGTCTGCAACTTTTAAATTATTATAATGTGGTCTAATAAAATCTTACCTGTCCCTTCACTGGCCTATATGACCCCTGCTTGAGCCAATATGACCCCTTCACTAGCCTATACTTCCTTGCTTTAGCCTATGCGACCCCTTAACTAGCCTATATGACATCTCTTGATACTATATGACCCCTTCTCTAGCCGATATGTCCCCTGCTTTAGCCTTTTTGACCCCTGCTTGAGCCTATATGACCCCTTCACTAGCCTATATGCCCCTGCTTCAGGCTAAAATTTGATACGGAACTAATGTGATTGTAATCTTACCCTTCGTGACAGCTTCTGTAGACTTTCGACCAGTTTTTTTTTATTAGTTCGTGGCATTAGAAACGTGATCGTGTACAAGTTGAAGTTTTGTATTAATCTTGAAAACTCCACGTGGATTGTTTAGTGAAATGTGTTGTTGGGCTGAGTGAATTGGTCACTAAAAGCTTGTTGTTGGGCTGTATGAATTGTTTTACTGTAGTCCACTCCTTTTTTTGTACAATGGACAGGCGGCAACGTTATGACCACTGTAATGAGGTGATGACGTCATTCCCCCTGGCATTAGAGTGTTGACTCGTCGCGACAGTTTACATACGGGTAGTTTATTTTGCCGTTTTTTATGGGCGCGTGAGAGTGGGCTGTGGTGGATGTAGATACAAAGTTTGCTAATAACATCGACTGTCACTGATATTGTATGTTACTGATGCCGTCTTGCAGAGTTTGTCACTGATATCATTGGTCTGTCACTGATCCTACTTAGACAATGTATTCCATAATTCATACTACTGATGAACTATATTTTTCAGAACTCAGACTCCTGATACCAGAGTCCAATTTAGAACTTAGACCCATGATACCAGACATCCACTTTAGAACTCAGACTTCTGACACCAGACAGCCACTTTAGAACTCAGACTTCTGACACCAGACAGCCACTTTAGAACTCAGACTTCTGACACCAGACATACACTTTATAACTTAGACTTTGAGACACCAGACATCCACTTTAGAACTGCGACTTCTGATACCAGACATCGACTTTACAACTCAGACTGACATCCCTTTAGAACTCAGACTTCTAATACCAGACATCCACTTTAGAACTCCGACTTCGATACCAGACATCCACTTTGGAACTCAGACTTCTGATAACCAGACATCCACGTTAGAACTCTGACTTCTGACACCACACACCCACGCTAGAACTCTGACTTTTGACACCAGACATACACTTTAGAACATTAAAAGCTTAAAATTAGTTTAATGCCATTCCGTGATTCAATGTTGTTTTCTGTAATCGTTATTATAAAGATGTTGTTTGTTGGTTTTTTGTTTTTTTTTTTATTTTATTGGGTTTTTTTGGTATAATTACCATGAAACGTCTGGCCATTGACAGATTATGTGACAGATTTTACGTGGTAACCTGACACTTTCCACTCGTTGCATTTAATTTAGGATTTTAATACATTGAATTCATTGCATCTGCTACCTTTTTAATTCAAGTGTTTCTTCTTTTTTATCAACAATTTTAATTGATTTGGGACTTTTTATATTCAGAGAATAAATTAAGTTTACTCCTACCATAAAATAATCATGTATTTTAATTTTAGCGTGAGCTGGTCTATTGCTCTGATAGGGATGATAGTCATTTGGTCAACTATCCCATCTGACAGGGATGCTGGTCATTTCATCAACTATTCCATCTGACAGGGATGCTGGTCTATTGGTCAACTATCCCATCTGACAGGGATGCTGGTCTATTGGTCAACTATCCCGTCTGACAGGGATGCTGGTCTATTGGTCAACTATCCCATCTGACAGGGATGCTAGTCATTTCATCAACTATTCCATCTGACAGGGATGCTGGTCTATTGGTCAACTATCCCATCTGACAGGAATGGTGGTCTATTGGTCAACTATCCCATCTGACAGGGATGCTGGTCTATTGGTAAACTATCCCATCTGACAAGAATGGTGGTCTATTGGTCAACTATCCTATCTGACAGGGATGCTGGTCAATTGTTCAACTATCCCATCTGACAGGGATCCTTCGTATTATAGCAGCGCCGCACACACTCTCGATTCTAACAAAATCACCCTCCCAGGATTAAAGCCTTACAATAAAACTAGAAGATATTACCTTGTGTTAGCACTCTACGGAGACAGCCCCGTAGCGCGTCGTGAACGACCTTCTGTCGTCTTGTGATGAGGGCCAGGTATCCCGTTTGTCGTCACTTGCCCTGTCGGCAGCGTTCGATACGCTTGACCACGGCATACGCCTCCTTCTGCAAAAAACGTTCGGCTTCACCAATACGGTCCTCAGATGTTTCCGCTCGTATCCGACTAATCGGGTCCAATCAGTTATCGCAAACGGCTTGCCCTTGAAGCAATCTATTATCGAATTCGGTGTACCCCAGGGCTCGATCATAGGCCCGATGCTTTTCACTATACACGTTCAGCTCCTGGGTGTGGTGATCAAGCAGTTTGACATGATAAATCACATGTTCGCAGGTGATACCGAACTTCAGCATTGCGTGATCCCCTCTCAGTTCCCTCAGCTTCTTAGTAGAACACAGAAGGAAGTGGAGTCAGTTAAGCTCTGAATGACCATAAACAAGCTCAAATGGAGTGATGAAAAGACTGAGCTGATCCCCATTGCTACCGCTCAGAAACACAAATCTGTGAAAAACACACCATCCCTTACTCTATCGGGTGTGCAGATTGAGTTTGCTCAAATAGTAAGAAACCTAGGTGTCTACCTAGTCAGAACACTAACTATGAAAAATCACATTAATATGCTTCGCAAGGCTATTTTAATAGAGCTGCGCAGAATTGGTCATATCAGACCTTTCTTAACGTTTGATGCATCAAAGAGGCTGATGTCTGCATTCGTGCTATCCCACATGGCCTACTGCAATGCTCTCTTGGTGGGTCTTCCAGCTGTGCTTCTGGATAAAGTTCAAATAGCCCAGAATGATGCGGCTCGCATTGTTCTTCGCAAATGCAAATTCGACCATGCTAAAACACTTCTGAGAGAGTTGCATTGGCTGCCGGTCCGCGCTCGCATAGAGTAAAAAATTGCGCCTATGTGTTACCACTGCATACATGACCTGGCACCGTTGTATCTCAAAGCACTCATTAAATTAAGGATCAAGCGTGTTTTTAATGAACTTATTTATTATTATTATTATCTTGATCCAACGATACCACATGACACAACTTTAAAAGTATAATAATTTTATTTTATTTTTAAACTAATAATTAATGTTATATATGAACATTTGATGTTAGCAGCTAAATTTCTTCACGGCTTAGATGTTCTCAGTGCGTTTGATTTGCTTTGTGAAGTGATAACAGAAAGTCACCTAACAGGCTTTAAATCGTCTCGTTCAATCATCTGGAGCCTATTTCTTTGATTGGAGCAAAGTTGAACAACCACACTACAACCACACTGCAATCACACTACAACCACACTACAATGACAATGCAACCACACTACAACCACACTGTAACCACACTACAACCACACTGCAACCACACTACAACCACACTACAACCACAAAAGAACCACACTACAACCACAAAAGAACCACACTACAACCACAAAAGAACCACACTACAACCACAAAAGAACCACACTACAACCACAAAAGAACCACACTACAACCACACTACAACCACAAAAGAACCACACTACAACCACAAAAGGACCACACTACAACCACAAAAGAACCACACTACAACCACAAAAGGACCACACTACAACCACAAAAGAACCACACTACAACCACAAAAGGACCACACTACAACCACAAAAGAATCACACTACAGACACGTTTCACCAAATACGATATGGCAAGGAAACAAGAAGCTTCTACCCCCTTGTCACAGTGAAGGATTTGAAATTTATTTTTTGTATACAAAACTCTCCCCCCCCCCCTTTGAGCTCCTGAACTTTGACCTCGGCTCTATATCATCTTTAAGTTGAGATAAGTCTTCCACAACAAAACCGACTCATTATCCTAAAATGGATTTATCGCCTCATTCGGAAAGTCAAATAAACATTAGACCCTATATCGCTAAGGCATATCTATATCAAGCATTTCCCCAAAGATTAAACAGATGCGTCAGGATGATTATCTGGTATCACAACTTTCTTTTCCAGACCGGTTTGTACATTTTAATAACACAACTGTCAATGTTGCGTTTTTAACAAAATTGATTGATATACAAATGTGGTGTTAAGTAACTTGGTTTTGATGAGATTGCCCGTATTGCCTTGCAACTGTTAAGTCATTTCTTATTGAATTTAGAACACAGATCTTATAAATATGCAATGTAGTTTTTTATGTCTCAGGGGTTAGTCTCTTTGGTTAGTCTCTGAGTTAAGTCTGTGGGGTAAGTCTCTGAATTTAGTCTCGGGGTTAATCTCTGAGCTTAGTCTCTGAGGTTAGTCTCTGAGCTTAGTCTCTGAGGTTAGTCTCTGAGTTTAGTCTCTCGGGTTAGTCTCTGAGGTTAGTCTCTGAGTTTAGTCTCTGAGTTTAGTCTCTGAGTTAAGTCTGTGAGGTTAGTCTCTTTGGTTAGTCTCTTATTTTAGTCTCTGAGGTTTGTCTCTGAGGTTAGTCTCTGAGGTTAGTCTCTGAGGTTAGTCTCTGAGGTTTGTCTCTGAGGTTAGTCTCTGAGGTTAGTCTCTGAGGTTAGTCTCTGAGGTTAGTCTCTGAGGTTTGTCTCTGAGGTTAGTCTCTGAGGTTTGTCTCTGAGGTTAGTCTCAACAAAAACTGTATTCTAATGTTTTAGGTCTGTGTATCATTCTATGTATTTTGGTCTGTGTATCATTCTATGTATTTTGGTCTGTGTATCATTCTATGTATTTTGGTCTGTGTATCATTCTATGTGTTTAGGTCTGTATATCATTCTAAAGCTTATACAATATACAATATTATCAACAAAAACTGTATTCTAAACACATTTTTATTTGAAACCAGTGTCTTAAAATGAATAGCTTTGAACTAATTTTTTCTGTTTCTTAAAAATTAACGGCTTGTCTCAAAATTTTGGATGTGAAGAACAATTGAGATTATTGTTAGCCTTAAGTTATTTTTCCCTTAAATTGAATTTAAAAGACAGTCTCACCATTCAAATTGTATAGTTGATCCCTTGCTTCAACTTTGTATATTTGATCCCTTATTTCACTATTGTATATTTGATCCCTTATTTCACCATTGTTTATTTTATCCTTTATTTGACCATTGTTTATTTTATCCTTTATTTGACCATTGTTTATTTTATCCTTTATTTCACCATTGTTTATTTTATCCTTTATTTCACCATTGTTTATTTTATCCTTTATTTCACCATTGTTTTTTTTTTATCCTTTATTTCACCATTGTTTATTTTATCCTTTATTTCACCATTGTTTATTTTATCCTTTATTTCACCATTGTTTATTTTATCCTTTATTTCACCATTGTTTATTTTATCCTTTATTTCACCATTGTTTATTTTATCCTTTATTTCACCATTGTTTATTTTATCCTTTATTTCACCATTGTTTATTTTATCCTTTATTTCACCATTGTTTATTTTATCCTTTATTTCACCATTGTTTATTTTATCCTTTATTTCACCATTGTTTATTTTATCCTTTATTTCACCATTGTTTATTTTATCCTTTATTTCACCATTGTTTATTTTATCCTTTATTTCACCATTGTTTATTTTATCCTTTATTTCACCATTGTTTATTTTATCCTTTATTTCACCATTGTTTATTTTATCCTTTATTTGACCATTTTTATTTGATCCTTTATGAGACCATTGTTTTTTTTTTTTATCCTTTATTTGTTCATTGTTTTTGATCTTTTATTTAACCATTGTTAATTTTAATCCTTTCATTGTTCATTTTTTATTTGATCCTTTATGTGACCATTGTTTATTTGATCCTTTATGTGACAATTTTTTCATTAAAACATGTTCTTCAAGCATAAGATAATGTTCATGACAAGTCATAGATAATGGAAATAATACGACTTAGATTCCAGCCGTTTCATATCTGAGTCCCATGGAAATGTGTGTGTGACTCTTCTATAGTCAATTTATTAGAGTTGTCTGCTCATGCTCCCGCCCCCCCCCCCTTGTATAGTATACAAGCTTTGATGCTATCGTCACACGTACCGCAGAAAAGGTCAAAGGTCATTCATATCCTCCTGTGTCAGAAAGTATTTGTTAGTTATTCACACCTTTTTTTTTGCTGAAAATCAAATAATTTTTACTTTAGGGTTCGAATTTTTTTTTTAAATTCTGATTTTAAAAAGTAAGCATTGCAAAAATCACCAGCTCCCCCATATGTTGTCCTACCTCCCCCTTAAGATTTCTAAACATTTTATCCCCCCGCGGGGGGGGGGGGGCGGCGGGCGCCCCCCCCCCCCCCCCCCCCCCCCCCACCCCCCCCCCCCCCCCCCCCCCCCCCCCCCCCCCCTGGGGGGGACACGGGTACCACCCCCACCCTCCAACCCCCACCCTCCAACCCCCCACCCTCCAACCCCCCACCCTCCAACCCCCCACCCCCATTTAAGAACCACTGGACTTGATAAAAACTTTGAATCTATCACATTAGACCAATGTTTACGTGCTCCTGTATTGCCCGCGAGCAAGTGTCTTCCAACCGGATGGTCTACTGCTGCCCACATTTGTAACTCAATCCCTAACCTGTCACCTACTCAACACTGTTGGTTCGCACCGATCAATCACTTATTTTGGATTTAACTTTGAGGCAAGCGCTGGAATCAATCGAAGATAATCGAAATGGCGACAGCAGTTGCTGGTTGTTTTTTTTTTTTTCTTTCTATTAAAAAAAACCCAAAAAACTTTAATTTCTTGGTTAAAATGTTTTTTTGAAAGGTTTGAGATCGAGACAGGTCTTGATATTTTAGGAACAAGTTGAAATAGGGGAATATTGGTGACGACTTTCCAGTGGAATTAACGTTCTTGTCTGGACAAAAACCTGTACACAAGCTCCCGAAATAACCGCAATGCGTGTGAGAAGCTGGTGTGAAGTGTATCGCTGCCCCAGGTCAACCTGTCGCCTGTCCCTCATCACAGTGCCCGAGAAATAGCTTCTTAAGTAAAATGTTCACTCAGCTGAGCAGCTAATATAGTGTGAATATTGTCAAAAATCATCTGTTGACAGCTTATATGGTGTGAATGTTGTCACATATCAGTTATGCCCACTCTTTTTGGTGTCTGACTCTAGTTCCCTTCTACAAGTCATTTTGGGTCGACCTCTTTTCCTCTTGCCCTGGGGGTTCCAAATGAGGGCTTGTCTCTTGATACTGGCTGTGGGTCTTCTGAGGGTGTTGCCAATCAATCTCCGTCTGCGCTGGCAGACGAACTCTTTCAAAGGTTCGTGTTGTGTGCGCCGCCAGAGATCCTCGTTGGTGATGACGTTGGGTCAGAATCTTTCGGAGACATGAGTTGATAAACGTCTGCAGCTTTTTTTAACCAGCTGCTGTTGTTCGCCATATTTCCGCTCCTTATAGCCAGGCAGGTTTCACTGTGGTGTTGAATATCCTGACCCTAGTCTGGAAGGCCAAGTTGCTGCAGCTCCAGACTTTTTTAACTGGTTAAATGCACTTCTTGCCTTATTTCATACTAACTCTTTGTCATTGGTCAGCTAATTTAATATTGAATTATTTTTTTTTACATTTGCCACAGGTCAGCCTTAGAGACAAGTCTACAGATTGAGAAAGAATGGAGGACGACGATGCAGAGCAACTATGAACAAGAGAAGGAGAAGTTGGCTCAGACACAGATGGAGGTTGCCCAGCTCAAGGAGCTCAAAAAGGTAAGGTCCTGAGACCTGTCGTGCAACAACTTGGCTCTTTTTTTCTTTTCTTTTTTTTTTTTTTTGTATTCTAAGAATGTTTAACACATTTGACCATTGTTTATTTGATCCTTTATTTTACCATTGTTTATTTGATCCTTTATTTGACCATTGTTTATTTGATCCTTTTTTTGACCATTTTTTATATGATCCTTTATTAGACTAGTGTTTTTTTTTTCTTTTTGACACAGATGGAGGTTGCCCAGCTCAAGGAGCTCAAAAAGGTAAGGTCCTGAGACCTGTCGTGCAACAACTTGGCTCTTTTTTTCTTTTCTTTTTTTTTTTTTTTTGTATTCTAAGAATGTTTAACACATTTGACCATTGTTTATTTGATCCTTTATTTGACCATTGTTTATTTGATCCTTTATTTGACCATTGTTTATTTGATCCTTTATTTGACCATTTTTTATATGATCCTTTATTAGACTAGTGTTTTTTTTATCCTTTATTTGTCCATTGTTTATTTGATCTGAAGTTTAACAAGGTCTGAAGTTTAACAAAAGGTGAAGTCTAAGAGGGTCTAAAGTTGAACAAAAGGTGAAAGTTAACAGGGTCTGAAGTTTAACAAAAGGGGAAGTTTAAAAGACTCTAAAGTTTAACAAGGTCTGAATTTTAACAAAAGGTGAAGTTTAATGGGGCCTGAAGTTTAACAAAAGGTGAAGGTTAACAGGATCTACTGTTTAACAAGGTCTGAAGTTTAACACAAGGTGAAGTTAAACAAGATCTGAAGTTGAACAAGGTCTGGAGTTTAACCAAAGGTGAAGTTTCACAGGGTCTGAAGTTTAACAAGGTCTAAAATTTAACAAAAGGTGAAGTTTAACAGGGTCTGAAGTTTAATAAGGTCTGAAGTTTAACAAAAGGTGATGTTTAACAGGGTCTGAAGTGTCTTTACAGAAAAATTTGCTTATATTATTTGTTTTAATTTTATGTTGCTGTGTGTGTTAAGTACGTGTGTGTTATATTCATGTGGTGTGTTTGTTAAGTACGTGTGTTATGTGCGTGTTGTGTGTGTTTTAAGTACGTGTTGTGTGTGTGTGTGTGTTAAGTACCTGTTGTGTGTGTGTGTGTTAAGTACGTGTTGTGTGTGTTTGTGTTATATTCGTGTGGTGTGTTTGTTAAGTACGTGTGCTATGTGCGTGTTGTGTGTGTCTATTAAGTAAGTGCAGTGTGTGTGTTAAGTAAGTGTTGTCTGTGTGTGTGTGTTAAGTACGTGTTGTGTGTGTGTGTGTGTTAAGTACGTGTTGTGTTTGTGTGTGTTAAGTACGTGTTGTGTGTGTTATTTGCGTGTTGTGTGTGTGTGTTATGTGCGTGTTGTGTGTGTGTATTAAGTATGTTTTGTGTGTGTGTTATGTGCGTGTTGTGTGTGTGTTTATTAAGTATGTGTTGTATGTGTGTGTGTTAAGTACGTGGTGTGTGTGTTATGTGCGTGCTGTGTGTGTGTGTTATGTGTGTGTTGTGTGTGTGTGAGTTATGTGCGTGTTGTGTGTGTGTTATGTGCGTGTTGTGTGTGTTATGTGCGTGGTGTGTGTGTTTGTGTGTTATGTGCGTGTTGTGTGTGTGTTATGTGCGTGTTGTGTTTGTGTGTTATGTGCGTGTTGTGTGTGTGAGTTATGTGCGTGTTGTGTGTGTGAGTTATGTGCGTGTCGTGTGTGTGAGTTATGTGCGTGTTGTGTGTGTTTGTGTGTTATGTGCGGGGTGTGTGTGTGTTATGTGCGTGTTGTGTGTGTGTGTTATGTGCGTGTTGTGTGTGTGTTATGTGCGTGTTGTGTGTGTGTTATGTGTGTGTTGTGTGTGTGTGTTTTGTGCGTGTTGTGTGTGTGAGTTATGTGCGTGTTGTGTGTGTGAGTTATGTGCGTGTCGTGTGTGTGAGTTATGTGCGTGTTGTGTGTGTTTGTGTGTTATGTGCGTGTTGTGTGTGTGTTATGTGCGTGTTGTGTTTGTGTGTTATGTGCGTGTTGTGTGTGTGTTATGTGCGTGTTGTGTGTGTGTTATGTGCGTGTTGTGTGTGTGAGTTATGTGTGTGTTGTGTGTATGTGAGTTATGTGCGTGTTGTGTGTGTGTGTTATGTACGTGTTGTGTCAAGTGCTGTAATATTATTAGCACCACTTTTCTTTTGCACTTCATATCCCCTATGTCGTGTCATAAACAGTGCCACCAGTTTGATCTGGATCACTCTGAACACTGGCGACACCACCCACCTCAAGCATTACTTTCATGTCAACTTAAGTTAGACATTACGACGCCTTCTCTATCATCTCATATATAAATAAATAATGTCTCTTGTTGACATCCGACCCCCCAGATTCCTAAACTTGCCATATTCTATTGTCTCATTTTGGATAGAATAACCGTTTAATTTTACCGCATTGTTTTAATCCGGTGGCACTTTTCACACGACTTTTCTTAACATTCTAATATGCAACAAATTTTCAACACACTAAATAGTGAGGATTATTATTCTACATTTTTTTTTTTTTTTTTTTTTTTAAATTATTTTTTCTTAAATGATGGGCAGCTGCTCGTTATTGATGGCAGCCTGCCACGTGACGCTGAGGGGCACCGTTGTTTATTGATCATGTCTTATATGTGAATGTTGCAGTAACCCAAGCTCAGGCTGTACAAACAAGTCGATTGTGTTTCAGTCACTTGGCACGCTGTGCCGGCAAAATAGCATGGCTTAATGTCTTAATGTGTTGACAATTTTGTGTTGGTGGTCACAACTGAGACATTTCTGTTGAACTTTTGTAGTGTTAAGACTCTTTCACTGGTGGTGGGGGACGTGCTGCGCAAAATAATTTAGGGGAGTGTCTAGTGTCATTTGTAAAGTGTCTAGTTTCAAGTGTAAAATTTCAAGTGTTCAGTGTCTAGTTTCAAGTGTAAAATTTCAAGTGTTTAGTGTCTAGTTTCAAGTGTAAAATTTCTAGTGTTCAGTGTCTAGTTTCAAGTGTAAAATTTCAAGTGTCTAGTTTTAAGTGTAAAATTTCAAGTGTTTAGTGTCTAGTTTCAAGATTCTAGCGGCTAGTGTAAAGTGTCTAGTTTCATGTGTATAGTGCCTTATACTTGTAGATTCAGCGAGAAAAACATTGTTACAATAATGACCTTCAGACACCACCACCACGTTCACTACGGAAATAGTTTGAAGGACAAACGGTTTATTCACTCTAAAAGGAAAAGTATGCCTTGGTTCCCTTGCACAGTTCATAAATTATAAAAGAAGAAGTATGGTTTTGTTCCCTTGAACATTTCATAAATTCTAAAAATTATACAAGTATGGTTTGGTTCCCTTGAACAGTTCATTAATTCTAAAAATAAAAGTATGGAGTTCATTAATTCTAAAAATAAAAGTTAGGGTTGGTTCCCTTGAACAGTTCATAAATTCTAAAGTATGGGTTGGTTCCCTTGAACAGTTCTTAAATTCTAAAAGTAAAAGTATGTGTTGGTTCCCTTGAACAGTTCTTAATTCCAAAAGTAAAAGTATGTGTTGGTTCCCTTAAACAGTTCTTAAATTCTAAAAGTAAAAGTATGGGTTGGTTCCCTTGAACAGTTCTTAAATTCTAAAAGTATGGCTTTGTTCCCTTGAACAGTTCTTAAATTCTGAAAGTTAAAATATCGGTTGGTTCCCTTGAACAGTTCTTAATTCTAAAAGTAAAAGTATGTATTGGTTCCCTTAAACAGTTCTTAAATTCTAAAAGTATATGTATGGGTTGGTTCCCTTGAACAGTTCTTAATGCTAAAAGTAAAAGTATGGGTTGGTTCCCTTGAACAGCTCTTAAATTCTAAAAATAAAAGTATGATTTGGTTCCCTTGAACAGTTCATAAATTCTAAAGTATGGTTTGGTTCCCTTGAACAGTTCTTAAATTGTAAAAGTATGTGTTGGTTCCCTTGAACAGCTCTTAAATTCTAAAAGTAAAAGTATGGTTTGGTTCCCATGAACAGTTCATAAATTCTAAATTAATGGTTGATTCCCTTGAATAGTTCTTAAATTCTAAAAGTATGGGTTGATTCCCTTAAACAGTTCTTAAATTCTAAATTAATTGGTTGATTCCCTTGAACAGTTCTTAAATTCTAAAAATAAAAGTATGGCTTGGGTTCCTTGAACAGTTCATAAATTCTAAAAAATAAAAGTATGGCTTTGTTCCCTAGTCTCAGTGGCTTTTGTGTGAAAAGGTGACAGTTCATGAAGGTTTGACTTTAGGCGCTCATAGAGTTTCGTTATAATATCGTTATAATAGTGTTAAATTATTGTTGTTTAACTCAAAAGTATCTGACGAATGAACGTTTCGAAACGAGGATCTTTGGATATGTCAGTGGAATTTTTGTTTAATACCCTGGGCAATCCAATTAATGCTACAACCTGTATCATCTCAAACTGCTCATTACAAATACGCATTTAGCACAAACCCCTCTGAGAAATGTCTCAGCACAAACCTCTCTGAGAAATCTCTCTCTCTCTCTCTCTCTCTCTCTCACTCTCTCTCTCTCACACACACACATACACATACACACATACACATATGTATATGTGTACTGTGGTCACTCTGTATTTGTGTACTGTGGTCACTCTGTATGTTTACTGTGGTCACTCTGTATGTGTGTACTCTGGTCATTCTGTGCATTTGTGTACTGTGGTCACTCTTTGTATATGGGTGATGTGGTCACTCTGTATGTTTACTGTTGTCACTCTGTATGTGTGTACTGGGGTCACTATTTGTGTATGTTTATTGTGGTCACTCTGTATATATGTACTGTGGTCACTCTGTGTATATGTGTACGTTGGTCACTCTGTGTATATGTGTACTGGGGTCACTCTGTGTATATGTGTACTGTGGTCACTCTGTTTATATGTGCACTTTGGTCACTCCGTGTATATGTGTACTGGGGTCACTCTGTGTATATGTGTACTGGGGTCACTCTGTATGTGTATTCTGGGGTCACTATGTGTATTGTGGTCACTCTGTGTATATTTCTACTGTGGTCACTCTGTGTACATGTGTACTGTGGTCTGTGGTCACTCTGTGTACATGTGTAATGTGGTCTGTGGTCACTCTGGGTATATGTGTATAGCAGTATATAAAAGAAGGCTGTATAATGACTTTACTTTTAATGTATTCCTTTACACCTGAAATATAATTACTTTTAAAAACTATTTAGCCCTGTCACTTTAACCGATGTCACTGTAGGATAGTCCTCAGGTGTCAATGCTATCACCTAACACTATTTCTATGATTGTTTTTTTTTTCAGGACTACGCGGAATTAATAGCCAAACACGAAGAACTTCAAAGCAAGTGTATGGAACAAGAGAGTGCTTTAGCGGAACTTGGCTCACACCTGAGCGAGTGAGTGTCCTCCCTTTGTGCTGGTTGAGCTTCACGTTATCTATGTATAATTATAGTCAAGCTAGTTTCATGGTGATTGGTGTAATTGTTGGATGTCATATCCTTGGATATAGACCCCTTCCATTTACGTCATAGTGAAACCTCGTCCATTTTCAAAAAGTCCCTTAAAACTCATCTGTTTAGGTCCGCCTGTGATGCACCCTCCTTGCCCTACCTCATTTTCTGTTTCGGGTTGATCCTGAAGTGTCAAAGTGTCCTCGTTTTATAGCCATTTTCATTGTTTCTATAGAATAGTAGTTACTATCCTAGTGTCTCATTTGTATTTACTTAGTTTACATGTTTTAATAATTGTAAAGCGTTTAGAGCTTTATGATAAGCGCTATATAAAAATGCCTAAATAAATAAATATAGATGGGATGACTTGTAGTTTAACTCTAAAAGTAAAGCCTTCTTTCACATATGTGCACAATGGATTGTTGGAGTGTGGCATGTCCAACTTTGTAACTCATGTTACGACTCCATCATCTTTTCAGTTGAAACAAATATTGGGAACAGTTTTGTCTAGAGATAACATTTACCAGACAGCTAACGTCCAAAGAGTAGCAAACAATAATAAAGAGCTAGCTATAATAAAAAGCAAATTATAATGAAGGCAAACTAGATTATAATAAAAGCGAACTGTAACAAAAAGCAATTAGTAATGCGCTATGGAATACACAATTCAATAAATGATTATGATCAAATAAAAATCACCACAAGGACACGGTAGCAAACAAACTCACCTGCCATCCTAGCCTGTCACTCTGCTACAGACTTCTAGCTGTTCATTAGCCAATTTTAAATATGTGACAAGTTACATGGGGGGAAATAACTAAATAGCTACAAATCATGAAACTAAATTAATGTGTCAACTTCACACATTAATTACATTGACCGAATTAAAGCCAGGAGTTCTCATTATCAACACAGTAAAAAAGGGAAAATGGGTATCCATAAAAGACTAGGCTAAAGTTGTCCTTTTCTAGAAATGTAACCATAGTCAATTGGTGTTATGGTTTTGAAGGTGTCTGATTTAAGTTTGTATCCCCACATTCTAAGTTGATTGACATCTCATGCCTGACAGTGGCTTGTTTGGCTCTGTTTGTGGCTGTTGGAATGTTGTTTGTGGTCATTAGGTTTTGTTTGTGGTCATAAGGTTTTGTTTGTGGTCATAAGGTTTTGTTTGTGGTCATAAGGTTTTGTTTGTGATCATTAGGTTTTGTTTGTGGTCATTAGGTTTTGTTTGTGATCATAAGGTTTTGTTTGTGATCATTTGGTTTTGTTTGTGATCATAAGGTTTTGTATGTGGTCATAAGGTTTTGTTTGTGATCATTAGGTTTTGTTTGTGGTCATTAGGTTTTCTTTGTGATCATAAGGTTTTGTTTGTGATCATAAGGTTTTGTTTGTGATCATGAGGTTTTGTTTGTGATCATAAGGTTTTGTTTGTGATCATAAGGTTTTGTTTGTGATCATTGGGTTCTGTTTGTGGTCATTGGGTTTTGTTTGTAATCATTGGGTTTTGTTTGTGATCATAAGGTTTTGTTTGTGATCATAAGGTTTTGTTTGTGATCATTGGGTTGTGTTTGTGGTCATTGGGTTTTGTTTGTAATCATTGGGTTTTGTTTGTGATCATAAGGTTTTCTTTGTGATCATAAGGTTTTGTTTGTGATCATAAGGTTTTGTTTGTGATCATAAGGTTTTGTTTGTCATCATAAGGTTTTGTTTGTGATCATAAGGTTTTGTTTGTGATCATTGGGTTTTGTTTGTGATCATTGGGTTGTGTTTGTGGTCATTGGGTTTTGTTTGTAATCATTGGGTTTTGTTTGTGATCATTGGGTTTTGTTTGTGATCATTTTATTTTGTTTGTGGTCATTTCATTTTTGTTTGTGGTCATTGGGTTTTGTTTGTGGTCATAAGATATGTTTTTAACTATTACATTGAGATATTTTTATTAAGTAACTGCATTCAAAGAACTTTCAAATTTTGTTGTTTTATGGTACTAAGGTCAAAGTTGAAAGTGGAAGACCTGAGGGAAGCATCTGCCATGCAGAGGGAGGCTCACTGGGCCAGTGATGAGACAGTCACTCACTGTAAACAATGTACCAAAGAATTCTCATTGGCTAGGAGAAAAGTAAGTAGCCTTTAATTGTCTCTCTGTGAGGGGCTCATCAGGAGATGTTCATTCATGTTTTTAAAGTCTTCATTTCACCACCACTAAACTGAGAAAGAGCTTAGCTACAACAAAACAAAGTGTTTCATTGGCTTTTTTTTTAAGTTGCCATGCTTTGAGTTTAGCCGCCACAACGTAAACATGTCACCGTAAACATCTCACCGTAAACATCTCACCGTAAACATCTCACCGTAAACGTCTCACCATAAACGTCTCACCTTAAACGTTTCACCGGAAACGTCTCACCATAAATGTCTCACGAGAAACTTCTCACCGTAAACATCTCACCGTAAACGTCTCACCGTAAACGTCTCACCGTAAAGTGTCACCGTAAATGTCTCACCGTAAACATCTCACCGTAATCATCTCGCCGTAAATGTCTCATCATAAAGTCTCACCGTAAACATCTCACAGAAATGTCTCACCATAAACATCTCACAGTAAATGTCTCACCGTAAACATCTCACCGAGTCCAGCCAATAGGAAAATGAGGGAACTTGACAACTGTAAAGCACCTAAATGTGAAAAAGCCAATAAAACTCAATTGTAGAATGTTTCACCATTGGTCAAGGATAACGTTCCCGAAATGCGCAGGACATTTTTTAAATCAATTTGGGTAAGAAAATTGACGTAACTTGGAATTTACGTTTATGATATCTAGGCCAAAGTTGAAAAGAGATCAGACATTTTACCTTGCATTCTGAAACATTGGTTGTATTTCTGTGAAACGCTTCGCCATCACTTCGCCATGATACTTTTCAAAACAAAATGTTCCGACTTAAACATTTTAGCCAGATGTCGTTTACGTTATTTTTAATTCATGACAAAAAGTTGTACTGATCTGATATCTTGAACCAAACGATCTTATTGACAAACGCAATCTTACACTTATAAAACTCAACACCTTAATGACAAACACCATACAGATGTAACCCCTGAAAAATTAATTTTAAATTAATACCAGGTTATATTATTTTTAATAAGAAAATCTCCGTCCAGATTCAGCAATTTTATAGGATGAAATGAAACAAATTTTAACGGTCTGATTAAAAAAACTTTTATTTTACAAGTGTAGAAATCTATATTAAAAAACTAAATCTGATAAATGTGCAGAAACATGAGGACTCTCAATACTGGACATTGGAAACTGCATGATGGAATATTCATGCAGCAGTGGTTCGTCACATCAGTGATCCTCAAACTTTTTATGGGGATTGAACAGCAAATAACTAGTTTCTATTGCATCAGGGATCTGTTAAACTTTTTCCCATTAGGGATCTGTTCAACTTACTCCATCAGCGATCTGTTCAAATTGTTCCTATCAATGATATGTACAACTTGTTCCTATTGGTCAGGGTATCTTTTCTCCAAATCAACGTTTATTTTTCGTTTCTGATCGTCTATATTTTTTCACTTTCTGGGGATTTTGTCGAGGGCCCACGGATTGCAACAGCTCAGCCAACTAATACTTTGAGAAGCACTGCATTGCACAATTAATTTACATAATGATTTTTAGGTATTATATAATCAAAATTAAGGGTATTTTATTATCTATATTTTCAATGTTTATCATTATTTTTTTAAATGGCTATATTATGGCTGACCTATATATTCCCACATGATTTTTTTAACATTTGCCTAAAAAATATTTGATAATGATTCACAATTTTCTCTTTGTACACTGGTGAGTTATCACCACACATTTTAATTAAAATAATAATGCATTTGTTTCACTAATTAAACTTTTTAGTTAATTAAAATTATCATTGAAATGACTGGAATATTTATCTTCTCGTGCAGCACCACTGTCGCAGCTGCGGGGACATCTATTGTGCTGAGTGCTCTGATAACAAGATGCCGCTTCCATCCTCATCAAAGCCTGTCAGGGTCTGTGATGGCTGCAACACACAGCTCCTGCAGCGTTACTCTGCCTCCTCTTGATGACCATTGGCCAGTTTGTTTATTTTCAAACCTCTTCTGCTCGGGAGATAAGATTTTTGTGACCCCCATGTCACATGGGGAATGCAGATTTTTTTTAGAAATCTTCAGCTGTTTGAAAAATCAAATTGATCCACAGGAAATAAATTGATTTTTAGAAAATAGAATCAATTTGTTTCTTTAAGCCAGGCCTGGACAACATACGGCCCGTGGACCATTGCGGCCCACCAGCACCTACTTTGCAGCCCGCCTAGCAATAAAATATTATTTTTTTTATTCTTTTTTTTTTAATAGCTTTCCCTCCCTGTCCTATTTTCTATCGGCCCACACAAGTTTTTCATAAAGTATTGCGGCCTGCCTTACATTTTGTGTTGTGCATCCCTGGTTTAAGCCATAGATAACTTGATCCCATGTATGAACACTATCATTTTTTACAGTGCTTCTTTCAATCATAAACTTATTCAAATCAGAGATTAAAGTAAAAAAATGTATGGGTTTTTCAATGCACAGACATTTTATTCCTTGGCAACATGAGCTGGAGGAGAATAATCTTGCCCTCTGCAATAATCATGATGTGATTTATTTGAAAGAACTCTATTTAATGAGAAAAGCGTCTGTAACACATTCAATGCGTCTGTAACACATTCAATGCTATTAGTTACATAAGTTAGTTTCTAATGATAAAATTCAATTGTTAAGGGTAGCAGGTTTTCAAATAAAATATTTGCAAAGAATTTTTGTTATAAACTAATTTTTTAATGATTTTTTTTTTAAAAACATAGTTTAAGTCTAAAAAGAATTTGTGTAAGAGCTGAAGAGTATACAACTATATCACATAGGACTAAATAGTGTATTAGTTTGGCCATGACTTTTATGATATTGTTGCTCCTAGAAGTTTGTAACTGTCCAGAAGAGATTTGAACACTTCTTGTATATATATAAAGTACCAAAAAACACTCCGACATGCTGTTAACATTGAATACATGTGGAGATTTCTCAAGGTTTCTTTTTCTCCAATCAATGATATTCTTTCAATCTTTTCAATATTTATATGCAAAATAATTGATTAGTCTAAGTTATACTTTAGAAACACCCTTATCCCCATACACATACACTCAATCTTCGTTACACATACACTCAATCCCCCATACCCATACACTCAATCCTCGTTACACATACACTCAATCCCCCATAAATATACACTCAATCCCCCTAACATATACACTCAATGCCCCTTACACATACACTCAATCACCCTTACACATACACTCAATCACCCTAACACATACACTCAATCCCACATACACTCAATCCCCCTACACGTACACTCAATGCCCCTTACACATACACTCAATCCCCCTTACACATACACTCAATCCTCCTTACACATACACTCAATCCTCCTTACACATACACTCAATCCCCCTTACACATACACTCAATCCCCCTTACACATACACTCAATCCCTCTTACACACACACTCACATATAGAGTCCAGATAAATTTGAATTCATAAAGCAGTCAATACAAACTGGGGACGATTTCTTCCATGGTAATTCAATCAGGTATGTTTATGTTTCACCAAGTCTACAATGATGGCTTTTTTAAGGGTCATTTTAATGGCTATGTTAATGGCTTTGTTTACAATTTAAGATGATTAACCTCAGAACCAAAGTAGAATGAATAAAAAATTAGAACTACTTTTTTAAATTATTTTTTTAGCTTGCTTATTCTATAAGAAATTAAATGACATTCCCGTGTTAAATATTTTTATTCAAGTGACAGTTGTCAGCTGCAATTGTGTGGTTGCCACATTATGTCACTGGTTCATATATTATCATTATGGAACTCTTTAAACCTTACGTTTTCACATTTATTTATTCTGCTTGGGATAAAATTATTCATTTGTTTGTAGTTATGAGCTGTGGAATGTTGACATTAAAAAATGTAAATTTTTGTTGTTTTAATTTCCTTTTTAACCATAAATAATGTTTCATTATGTCCCTTCTTTTATCAAATAAAATTGATTTTTATTTTCCTATCAAATGTAACATACATTTTTGTTTTACTTTAAATTTTGTATAACTTAAGAGAGTACCAACTATTTACTTTGCTGTCAATGTCCATGTCAAGTCAAGTCTATGATTGTTTGACTGCTGTTTATTATGTGACTAACAAACTTAAATTTTAATAGAGTTTAAATAATCTCTCTCTCTCTATCTGTCTCTCTCTCTCTCCTGCTGTACTGATGCTTTGCAATACATTTGTATTATATGATCACATTTAGTGCAAAATTAGACAAAACTCCCTCTAGTGATTGCTTCAAACATCTGGAAGCTTAGGAATAGAGTTTGACAGATTTATTGATGAATGTTTTGCCTGTTAAGTCATGTATCTCTCTGATGCCACACCATGTGGGTGTACCATGTACATCTCTGATGCCACACCGTGGGATTGTAGTCATGTATCTCTCTGATGCCACACCATGGGATTGTAGTCGTATATCTCTCTGATGCCACACCATGGGATTGTAGTCATGTATCTCTCTGATGCCATACCGTGGGATTGTAGTCATGTATCTCTCTGATGCCACACCGTTGGATTGTAGTCATGCATCTCTCTGATGCCACACCATGGGATTGTAGTCATATATCTCTCTGATGCCACACCGTGGGATTGTAGTCATGTATCTCTCTGATGCCACACCATGGGATTGTAGTCATGTATCTCTCTGATGCCACACCATGGGATTGTAGTCGTATATCTCTCTGATGCCACACCGTGGGATTGTAGTCATGTATCTCTCTGATGCCACACCATGGGATTGTAGTCATGTATCTCTCTGATGCCACACCATGGGATTGTAGTCATGTATGGTCTAATGATAAACATGTTGAGAAGAGAATCTTTCAAGAAGATTTTCATCAAAATGAAGTCTTAGAAATCTATAATCTACATAGAGCTTAAAACTGTAGTGTTATTACTTCTAGGATTGAAAGGGACGTAACCTCGATAGATGACACCCTCCCATAACAACAATTGAAAAAAAAACTAAGATTTTAAAAAAATTGTGTTGTTTGTTTTTAATTTACAGTGGCGCCCTCCTTCATTTAGCGCTGAAGACTTTAGACCTGCCTCACCTTGCCATATTCTACCTGTACTGCTCAGTGTCCTGACTTCCCTAATGTTTATTTAATCATGATTTGTACAATTGTGGAGGTGGCTTTTGTCTTCATAGTTTCATATTTATACAAGAAGTTGATTCAAGAGAATTTGTTGTTATGCATTAGTCTCTGTTGTGTTGTTGATAATTATGACATATTTCTCATGAAATTAATCATAAATAAAGTTATTGATCCTACAACAGGTGATGGTTTATTTGTATTTATCAAGTTTGTTTTTCCTATGTATTACTTTACTGTTATAGTTCTATGTTTTGGGTCTGCTGTTACATACAATGGGATGATTGATTAGAGTGCAAGGAGCCATTGTGAATATTATTTTTTTTTTTTTTTAAAGTTAGTTTTTATTGATATGGGCCTGGTGTCCATAGAGTTACTCCCCCACCCTCCCCCCTACCTTGGTTAACAAAGTACCGTCCCCTGGTCAAATGAATTAAAAAGAAGTACTGGTCATGTTTTGTTTGTTTGTTTTATTGAGCCAATTTATAATGTTGCTATTCCTACAAGTTCCACTCTGTAACGCGCCCGATAACACATTGGTAAAAAGATGATGGGTAATGTGGGTTTTCTTTTTTTAATTGCAATAATATCTCTTTTTTTTTATTGTAGGGGAGTTAATCATTAAATACTTTTTGACAGTATTTCAACTATATCTTTTTTAATAACTTTGGCATTAACTTTTTCTTTTAGCCTGTGCTTGAGAGCTTAATGTGTCATTATTTTAAAGTTAGTATTTCTCAACACAGAGGGCAAACGTCCACACGATCATTACAGGTTTAACCTATAAAAAGATAATACGTTAAGTGGCGTAGCGGGGGGGGGGGGGGGGGGCCCTCCCCGATACACCAACCCTAGCTACGCCACTGAACACGATGATCAATCTTCAAATCATTACTATAGAATAAATCAAGTCAATGACTTTAAAATGATTTGTATTTGTGTCTTATTTAGAAGACATTTTGAATGAATTTTTTTGTGGTCCAACCGTTTTACAATCGTGATTTTTTCATGACAACAAATAATGCTTTAACATCTACAGGGGAGGGAAGATGAGGACAACAAAGTCAGGGGACGGTAGTTGTTAAGTGAACGGGTTGGTAGGTGAGTTCAGATCTACTTTTAAGTTTGATGCCTGCATGGGCGCCCGCAGGTAGGGGCAAGGTGGGGCACTTGCCCCTCCCCCCCTGACAACAAAGGCATGGGACGGTAGTTGTTAAGTGAACGGGTTGGTAGGTGAGTTCAGATCTACTTTTAAGTTTGATGCCTGCATGGGCGCCCGCAGGTAGGGGCAAGGTGGGGCACTTGCCCCCCCCCCCCTTCTGGATTGATTGGATAAAAAAATTTTAGACAAAAATAGACCAAAAATGTATTTAAGTAAAGAGAAAATGAAGAGAAAGTAACTAAGCTGATGCCCTGTCCGTTCGTTCACCATACAAATACGCTACAGTAAATTAAACTACATTAAAACATTACTAAAAAAATTTTGCCCCTTCCTGGAAAGTTAATCGATTTTTTTTTTGCCCCCCCCCCCACCAGAAAGTTTTCTTCGGGCGCCCATGTGCCTGGGTCAAGATTTTAAGCCACCTTAATCGGGGTTGTGTTGGCATTCCACCTTTAAAAAGGTGACCGAAAATTTGACTTTTGTTGATAATTTGACAATTACTATTCTAATACTAAAATGCAGAAAATAAATTTTAAAACGGTTTTAAAAACTTTCTACTGCTACCTGCAGTTGGTTGTGAATTGATATCATTCACAGGTGTCAAATTTCCCTGGTATCTCCTGTGGCTCTCGGGTATTTTAACGGCCCCAAAATAAAACTAGCAACTGTAAATGCGCAAGCGTGTGTGGGTGGGATTCTTAAAATGCATTACGCAAAGAAAGTGTCCACCAAAAGATGTGCACAAATGTCGATCTGCTACCTGCAGTTGATCGTGGCAGGAGGTCTCTAAAAGTCACGTGGTCTATTCTAAAGTGATCGAATTGTTAGTCTCAAGTCCAGCGTAACAGCCTTATTGATGTTTAAGCACAATGACCGCTTCTGATCTATCTTTCAGGTATGGTCTCAACAGACTTGGTGAGACCGCTTCTGATCTATCTTTCAGGTATGGTCTCAACAGACTTGCTGTGACCGCTTCTAATCTATCTTTCAGGTATTGCCTCAACAGACTTGGTGAGACCGCTTCTGATCTATCTTTCAGGTATTGTCTCAACAGACTTGGTGAGACCGCTTCTGATCTATCTTTCAGGTATTGTCTCAACAGACTTGCTGTGACCGCTTCTGATCTA
Source organism: Lymnaea stagnalis (assembly GCA_964033795.1). Taxonomy (NCBI): domain Eukaryota; kingdom Metazoa; phylum Mollusca; class Gastropoda; family Lymnaeidae; genus Lymnaea; species Lymnaea stagnalis. The sequence goes on along the minus strand of CAXITT010000164.1, from coordinate 212,627 downwards.
TCTTTCAGGTATTGTCTCAACAGACTTGGTGAGACCGCTTCTGATCTATCTTTCAGGTATTGTCTCAACAGACTTGCTGATTACGAGTCTTTTCTGCAACATAATAATCGTTTAATAATGATTTTTTGTTGTTGTGAGATCACATTACTCCGCACAAATTAACTATTTAATCGTTTTAATAGCAGACATGGATAAACATTCACAGAGAGGAATTCTCGATAGTAGTTGATGGCAAATGCCAAGTACAAATAAGTAGCGAGATTTTTTTTTTCAAACTGTGCTACACTTGAACCTTTATGAATATTGTGTTTAAACCCTTATGAACAGTGTCTTTAAACCCTTATTAATATTGTGTTTAAACCCTTATGAACAATGTGTTTAAACCCTTATGAATATTGTGTTTAAATCCTTGTGAATATTGTGTTTAAATGCTTATAAATATTGTGCTTAAACCCTTATAATTATTGTGTTTAAACCATTATGAACATTGTGTTTAAACCCTTATTAATATTGTGTTTAAACCCTTATGAACAATGTGTTTAAACCCTAATGAATATTGTGTTTAAACCGTAATGAATATTGTGTTTAAACCCGTGTGAATATTGTGTTTAAACCGTAATGAATAATGTGTTTAATGTTTCAGAATAGTTATACCCTGAAGGAAAAAGGCAACACTTTTGTTTTGTTCCACTCATACAAATGTTTTTAAAAAAACTCGTGAAAATTTCACAATTATTTTTTGATCTCATATAAACCGTATCATTGCCTCGGCTTACGTCACTAGGTTTACAAATCAATTACTTTTTTGTATTGATGTCTAAACCCGGTATGATCAATTAAATTGATGGAAGTTGGAAAGCAATTATTTTTTTTTTATTCTGGCGTCTGGTGTCCTTTGGGTGTAGGTCAGGGCAGTTCGAGGGGGTGGGGAGACAGGAGCACCAGCCCCGGGGCCTGTCTTCGGGGGGGGGGGGGGGGGGCGGCAAAACCGTTGTCACTTTTCATGCAAAGAATATGTATCCAAATATGATGGGTATAGGGCGCCCAGTTTACAGCTGTGCCCCGGGCGCGGCTTTTTGTATGCCTCTGTCCTGTGTTAGGCTATAAATAGTGTTTCCCTTACCAAAGTCTACAATTTGACCAGGTGCTTTTTGTCGTAGGTGTGGGAAAGCTCCAACCTTCGCCTCATCTCTAGCTTCTATAATGAAACGCAGGAAGTAGCCTGAGCTGAAAGTCCGTGTGAATCCTGTCTCTTCCTTCGCGCGGGAGAACAAAGCGACAAACGCCTCGTCCCTTGTTGTTGTCACATCCGTACGACGCAAGGACACGGGTAGCGGTGACGTCCCATTGTCTGCACCGTGTGAAATTTACCCCGGGCTCTCTTCGAACGCCGTGTGTTTCCACTCTGAGTTAACTCAATTGATTCTATATTGGTAGGTATTGACTTTGATTTTTTCTTTGATCGCCCCAAACAACCATTAGTTTGAGTGGTAAAGGTGTGTGTGTTTGCCAGTCTCCTCCCGGCACAGGTTGTTGGAGATATCGCTTGGTCAATGTGACCTAAGAATGGTATTATTTAACGCTGAGAATATTTATTTTTTTCCTTGAAAAAGATGTGCGTCGGCTTTTTTTACTCTCAATTTTACTTATCATTTATTGTGTAAACTAGAAATTCTGAGTAGACAAGACGGGATAAGGGGAAGCAACCAGCCAGTAAGATTAAGGGGAGAACATCCAGCCATTAAGACTACAAATACACTCTAGAACCCAGTACTTGTTCTTTCCCCTTTTCTGATGAGCGTGGATGAAGTTGGCGGCTGTGGGTGGCGGGGAGGAGGGGGGGGGACGCTGGGCGCTGTGGCGAGCTTGTTTGGACGTACACAGAGATGAGTCAGGCCTGTGCCACTCAACACGATTAAACCGCTGGCTGAATTTTAAATTGCCCGAACTATTTCTTTCAAAAGCGTTCGCAATATTTTCTGAGCACCTTTCATTGAGAATCCAATATTCATTAGGCCTTCTGCTTAGAGAGATGGAGTTTCATTTTTTGTATTTTCAATTATCCGAGATGGCTCTTCTAATAGACATTCGTTATTGTGCAAATACGAGTGCCTGGTCAAATGTTCCGGCTGACCACATGTTAGACATACGTACGTAAGGGTTCTAAACCAAAATAAACTGGAGGTAACTAAGACGGACAGGGCCAGTGGCGTAGCTAGGGTTGGTGTCACCCGGTGCGGTCCACACCCGCCTTACCACGCCACTGGACAGGGGTCATAAAATTGTCTTAATAGCTCTTCGTTTTCAAAAATTTTCCGAAAGGTATACTCCTTCCGGATAGACAGACCATTTAACGACGGTTTTGGAACCCCTTAATTTTGGGGGGAGTGCCCCTTTCGCCCATCTCCTTTGCACGGCCTGCACACTTATGGTAAATTAACTTGAATGAGTTTTATGCATGAGTTTAAGTTTCACTTCAAAGCATGTTGTCCAATGAATGGAAGGGTAGGTGATTTAATTGGAATAATCTCAAATCTCACTCGTCAGATATTTAGGTTTTAAAAAAGTCAGGGAACATACATAAATATTTCTATGTATTAAACAAATAGTTTATGTTGAACAGTTCGGGTCTGAGGATATGGAGAATGACAACTATTCTATGACGTCATTATCCAATGCTTTGGCTTCGTCTAGTTCCTTTAGTCAACAATTTTCAACAATGTGTCGTTTTATTTCCCTCAAGGGCCCGTGTGTCGTTTTATTTCCCTCAAGGGCCCATGTGTCGTTTTATTTCCCTCAAGGGCCCGTGTGTCCTTTCATTTCTCTCAAGGCCCATGTGTCGTTTTATTTCCCTCAAGGGCCCATGTTTCGTTTTATTTCCCTTAAGGGCCCATGTGTCGTTTCATTTCCCTCAAGGGCCCGTGTGTCGTTTTATTTCCCTTAAGATCCCATGTGTCGTTTTATTTCCCTCAAGGGCCCGTGCGTCCTTTCATTTCTCTCACGTGCCCGTGTTTCCTTTCATTTCTCTCAAGGCCCATGTGTCCTTTCATTTCTCTCAAGGGCCCGTGTGTCCTTTCATTTCTCTCAAGGCCCCGTGTGTAGTTTCATTTCCATCGAGGCCCCATGTGTCGTTTCTGACATTATTAAATCACAAGTAACAGAACAAGTTCAGATTTGGTTTTTTTTGGCCACAAAATGAGTTTCCTATTTTCAACCATCTTTTTTTCTTTCTTTTCAAAATTTAACGAAAACCAAAAGCAACACCAACACCAACAACACCAACACCAACACCAACAACAACAACACCAACACCACCAACACCAACAACACCAACACCACCAATACCAACAACACCAAACACCAAAAACACCAACACCAAAAACACCAACACCAACAACACCAACACCAACACCAACACCACCAACACCAACAACACCAACACCACCAACAACAACACCAACACCACCAACACCAACAACACCAACAACACCAACACCAACAACACCAACACACCAACACCAACACCAACAACACCAACAACACCAACAATAACAAAAAATTAGTTGTTTAATATATTTCCCTACTTGGGTTGTCTTTTTGTTGTTGTTGTTGTTTTGATTTGGGGGGGGGGGGTGTTTTGTGTACTATTTTTTATGGTTTCCATTATGCTGATCAATGATCAGCTGGTGCATCTGTTGGAGGGTTTGTTTGTTTAACCGGATATAAAGAGTCTAATGCTAATGTGTAGCACATAAAAGAATTTAAGTTTTACCATTAGTTTTTACGACTTTTGACCCTAAAATTTAGGATACAAATGAAACTCTTCTATGTATGACCTTTAGGATGTCTGAAGATCTTAAATGACGAATTTTTTTTTTTATTTGGGGGGGGGGGTGGGGGGAAGCGAGCAACAGTCAAAGAAACTTTGAAAGCGCACCTTGGGATCAAATTCAGCAGCTCGAGAACCTGCGTTAATCCCACCTTGAGCTACCATGCTACCAATACCTGGACTCGTGTGATGAGTGGGAGGGGCGTGATGGAACATGATCACTGGACCCATCTCTCAAGTGACCAGACGTGGAGGTCTGTTAACTGAATATCGAAGTGAGAAATTGTAGCAGATCCTCAAATGTAGTTCTAAAAATACAAATCAGTTAAGTTATTGCTATAAACTGCTGAACCCCCCCCCCCCCCCCCCATATTTTGATAAGCAAGTACATTTGGTCATGACACCTTTGTTTTATTGGTTTCAGAAATAATTGTCTTGGGAATAAAGCTAGTGTCGTAAGTACTAGCTGATCAGCGCAGTAATCTACATGTCCATTATAGACATTAAAAATAGTTCAATGAAAACTTTGAAACAGCTCTATTTTAATCACTATAAAAGTGATATTTTTCAATATTTATTGGTTTGGGGGGTTGGGGGGGGGGATAGTAGCAGAAAAGATTTTTTTTTTTTTAAATTTTTCGTGCATTAACTTTTATTATTGAAATCAATCAACTAATAAGCTTACAATCAACTAATAAGTTTACAATCAACTAATAAGTTTACAATCAACTAATAAGTTTACAATCAACTAATAAGTTTACAATCAACTAATAAGTTTACAATCAACTAATAAGTTTACAATGAACTAATAAGTTTACAATGAACTAATAAGTTTACAATCAACTAATAAGTTTACAATGAAATAATAAGTTTACAATCAACTAATAAGTTTACAATCAACTAATAAGTTTACAATCAACTAATAAATTTACATTGAACTAATAAGTCTACAATCAACTAATAAGTTTACAATGAACTAATAAGTTTACAATCAACTAATAAGTTTACATTGAACTAATAAGTTTACAATCAACTAATAAGTTTACAATCAACTAATAAGTTTACAACCAATTAAAAGATAACGAAAAGATCGAAAGACAATTAAGTCAATCTTTACGGAACATTATGTTTTTAAATTCCAGTTTTTATGCTGTTATTGTAAGTTATTATTCATATTTTCAAAAGAAATATTTCCAATTGTAGAAACCTGTTCTGACAAGTCTTCAAATAGCTTCCTCGCATCCTCCTTGCAAGCTGTACAGATTCTGAAGAAATATTTAATAACACAAGATATGTTATTAAATATTTCTTCAGAAAGCTCCTCACTGATCACTCTAGCGTTATCAAAATGTACGCTGACACGTCGCTTTGGTTAATGTACCACCCGTCATTATTTTTCCTAGATCCACCGCGGTAGATACAATGTATAGAATACGGAGGCTCGCTTATCATTACTCTCAGCATCAATATTCACGAGTTGACCATGCTGAACACATTTTATAATGATATATTCAAATAAATAACGGCTAAGACAGGAAAGATGCCACGATACTGTCCATCTCCGTCCGTTCATCTCTCGGGACCGATGGCCAAGATCCTCATCATAGACCGCACAGTTCGGACTGAAATTGTACCTCGGTACAAAGACGTGCTCTCATTCGGCCAGCCCAAGATTCTCACGGCCACTGTCGTCCCCGTAAAGCTCACAAAATCCTCACTTTATCCCCTTGGATTTCCGTCCTGCTTTGTCCAGGGTGGACACATCATCTGGTCCCTTGTTCCAAGATTCGGTAGCGGAGAGTTGATTCAAAGAAACTGTCCACGATAATTGCTAGCCGCTGTAAGAAAAACCAGATGGTATTGGATGGGATATATGAAAGTGTTTGTGAGAGAGAGAGAGAGTTGTGTGGGACAGCGGGGAAAATTCCATACATTTTTTTTAAGGTATAGCAACTGCGGGAAAAAAAGTAAATTTTATAAGGTGTAAATATATACACATGCTTTACACTGAAATAGTATAAAGTTATGAAATGAGTAGACAAAACGCTGCCATGAATTCTCTTGCGCACCATGTAAGATATGAGAATGGCTTTGGTACGGCAGCGTTGAATATATTTTAGGACTATTTATTTTAATACGAACTTTAGAATAGTTTAATTAAACCACTCATTGACCTAGTTGTATTTCTACTAGGTTGTGACACTCATCACGCCATGGGTGTATCACACACTAGCGAGGCCATGGCTGTATCACACACCAGCCTGGCCATGCCTGTATCCCACACCAGCCAGGCCATGGCTGTATCACACACCAGCCAGGCCATGGCTGTATCACACACCAGCCTGGCCATGCCTGTATCCCACACCAGCCAGGCTATGGCTGAATCCCACACCAGCCAGGCCATGGCTGTATCACACACTAGCCAGGCCATGGCTGTATCACACACTAGCCAGGCCATGGCTGTATCACACACTAGCCAGGCCATGGATGTATCCCACACCAGCCAGGCTATGGCTGTATCCCACACCAGCCTGGCCATGGCTGTATCACACACTAGCCAGGCCATGGCTGTATCACACACTAGCCAGGCCATGGATGTATCCCACACCAGCCAGGCTATGGCTGTATCCCACACCAGCCTGGCCATGGCTGTATCACACACTAGCCAGGCCATGGCTGTATCACACACTAGCCAGGCCATGGATGTATCCCACACCAGCCAGGCTATGGCTGTATCCCACACCAGCCTGGCCATGGCTGTATCACACACTAGCCAGGCCATGGCTGTATCACACATTAGCCAGGCCATGGCTGTATCCCACACCAGCCAGGCCATGGCTGTATCACACACTGGCCAGGCAATGGCTTTATCACACACCAGCCAGGCCATGGCTGTATCCCACACCAGCCAGACCATGACTGTATCACACACCAGCCAGACCATGGCTGTATCCCACACTAGCCAGGCCATGGCTGTATCCTAAACCAGCTAGGTCCCACCATGAACATTATCCAGCCAGGCCATGACTGTATCACACACAAAATATCCACATTACCAAATACATTGAGAATGTGTGTTTCATGTCATGTGTTGGTCTCAACTGCTCACTCAAACTGAATCAGCTGCCTGGTATACTATACTCTTTTCGCGATGACGTCATTGTGACCCCTTTAATCTGCAAATCAATATGATACAACGACCTGGACAAAAAAAATATCGAAAAACAGCTCCCCTAACGCCCTTCTCCCCTCAGGTCCCTCTCCCTTCAGGTCCTTCTCCCCTCAGGTCCCTCTCCCCTCACACAACCCCACCCATTTCGCCTCATAACATCTTCTCTGTCGTAAAAAACACACAAACCTACAGATTATCCCCCCTCGTTATTTCAAGAAATCAAATGGAAAGGTGAGAAACACCCCGTGTGAGACTTCAGTGACAAGCCATTATCTCAACACCTCGGACTTGATGTGTCCGGGCGGTGAAATCAGTGTACCGGACCACAGTAACGGAGTAACTACCAGCTGGGCCCGTCAACGTCGATAATCGTCCCACAAAGGCCCAGACGGTCGAATCGCCTCGACAGCCAATTCCATCGGCGCTCGCCTACGGGCTCGAGGTTTGATAGGTGAAGATGAACAAAAGATGATCGGCGTTGGAAGGGAAGCGACGAGTGTGAAAAAAAAAAAAGGGGGGGGGGGGATACGAGAATGGTGACATCACTGAATTGGCTGGCAATTAGAAGCGATAGGAGATATTGATAAGATACCACGAACAGGAGCTGTGACTTGACGAAGACGGTGCCGGGAATGTGTTGAATTCAACTTTAAGCTCGAAGAGTTGTATGGCACTTCTCATTGAACCTAAATAATCAATTGAGTACTGAGGACTATCATTCTGATTTTGTTTTTCATTTGATTTTGCCTAAAGTGTGGGCTCCATATGTCGACCTATTTATTCGAAACGAAGACCCCCCCTCCCCCTCATGACATGTGACATGTGAAGAAAAGTATTAATTAGTATGCTTAATTTATGTTTGGATACATTAGTTATAAATTTCACACTTTGATGTCATATTCAACATTTATATAGGCAACTGAAGTTCTATGTTGATGTCATAAATGTATTTCTCTTACATTGCTTTAACTGTATGTTTATGTCATTGTCTTAATTGGAATAAAATTGTTTCATGCTTTGGGGCATTCGGAAACAAGTTAAAAAATCTCTTTATCTCTAAATTGTTCGCTCTATTTCCTTAAAGCCTCAGCATTGTTTGCTAATCAAAAGGATGAAGCTGCCCTCCGTCGAGTGCAAGAGAGCTGTGTCAAAATTAAAGGGCTACATTTTTATAACTGAATTTAGAAGAGCAACTAAGATCTTCGTCGACTCTCAATTATCATTAGTTTAAAGTGTTCTAATTTCACCAATGAAGTAAATCAAAAGCTTTATTTGCGTATGGTAATAAAGGGGGGGGGGGG